>JAZEWU010000002.1:20591309-20626110 GCA_036362915.1 Geotria australis
ACCCCACCGTGGACACCCCCCCAACCCGCGCGAGCCCCGCCCCTCATATCCTTCACCGCCACGGCCCTCACCTTGAGCTCTCCTCACTAAAGCAAGTTGCGGGATGTCGGTCGGATTCCCCCAGTGGGGCTGTCGTTCGGGCATGAAAATAAAACAAATATATTGGTTTGATGGCCATGTGAAACGTATTTCTCACAGTCGTGCGTTTGGGAAAATGCGCTCCCTAGGAGTAGGTGAATTAAAGGTCACTTGAAGTGATCTCATAAGAAGCCATGTGAAAACTGCCCCATGTGTTTTAACAGTTCTGAAAGGATACTTCGTTTAATGTTAGTTAACATAATATGAATTGTACGATTATTAAGATTTATATAGACTGTCACCCCCTTACAGTCTGACGATTCGCCTCCTCGCCACAAACGTCACCTAATTCCATCAACTCATCACATTAATGTTGTACCCGTCTTTCACCACCATGCCCTTGTAATAAAGTACACGGGATTACAGGGTACACAGTGAGTGCAGAAAACGCACACACAGTGGCTGAGATTAATAAATAAACACATTCTCACACACACAGAGACAATGGGAAGGGGAAACTTGTTGATAAGCTATATTGTGGACATACCTAGAGAGATAACTAGTGTTTAATCTACAGTGAGGATTAAACATTCCGAGCTGAGTGTTTTCACCAGTGCTGTTTATGGTGGCCCTGTCTGTGTGCTCTGACACAGGACACCATAAACAGCACTGATGGGATGTAGAAGACGCCAGAAATTGTCAGCTGATGGCTTTATGAAAGGCGTATTGCGATATGCATTGGGGGAAGCTACACGGATATAATTAAATATTAATATTACCATCATTATCATCACCATCATCACCAAAGACAAAGATCCCCCATATAGCCTTAACAGGCTGAAGGGTTAAGTGCCGTTAGCGAGTGGCACCTATGAAGGCCGACAGGGCACATTAGGGGGTGGGTCACCAGCACCTTGCCTCGGCCGCCTTTGTGTCCCCAGTGACGATGTTTAACACACAGCACTAGGTACTCATTTGAGGCTGAGCCAACCTAGTGTAGTAGCCCAGCGCGCTAACCACTGCGCCACCGCTCTCCCACACACGCACATACAGTCTACAATGTAGACTGTCGCCTTCGCTACAGTTTCAACTAACGCGCTATACAAACCGACCCAGTAATTAAAACGAGCTTAAAGGAACTGGCGCGACTAACAATAATCACGTCTTCTTCTCTGCGATTCTTCGGAGCACGATGGTTAGCTTCTGGACACCGTTGTCTTTCAGCTCTGCTTCGAAGTGTTACTCACGTAATTATAACCCATCCATTATCGGAAACCGCTTAATCCTGTACAGGGTCGCGGTAATCCGGAGCCTATCCCGGCAGACACAGGGCGCAAGGCAGGGCCATACCCAGGACGGGACGCCAGTCCATCTATGGCACCGGGGGCAATTTAATAAACAGGCCAATTAACCTATGCAGCAGCATGTCTTTGGACTGTGGGAGGCAACCGGAGTGCCCGGTGAAAACCCATGCGCACACGGGGAGAACATGCAAACTCCACGGCCCCCGAGCCGGGATTCGAACCCGGGAACTTCTTCGAATCCCGGCTCTGGAGCCTTTCTGTGTGGACTAATTATAACAATTAGATAATTTGTAAGAATTACGGATCGTAAGGCGCGCGGGAAAAGCAGAGTTAAGCTTTATTCAGGCGCAGATTCTTACACAGTTAGCAGTTTAACATCCACATCCTAAAGGCACCCTCCTGCTCAATTGGCAAAGCAAGCTCAAATCACTCAGCCCACATCGGTAGCATTCAAGCCACATTCACAGCAGTAAGCCTTCACGATTGGTACCCTACTTACTGCGAGACAAGGCTTGTGTTGCCAAAAGTCAATCTCTGCCATAGCTTAAGCTTGTGTTCTGTATGCAGCTCCAGTGTGTGTTTCTTGAATTGCACCGCATTTTGTTTGGCATGATGTCCGGCGTTTCGCTTCACGTTCTGGAAAGCCTTTTTCAGTTCCTCGAGATGCTCCGAGGGAGTATTGTGACGTTTGTCAATGTGTTGTCATATTTTACAAAACCGCATGCATTCAATAAAACATTTGCCACTGGCGCAATGTACACAAGATATAATCATAGCTAAAGATGTAAGAAGTCTGTTTTAAGAAATATGCGACAATACCACTGAAGTTCGCCTGGGCGCGTGTGTAAATAATACCTAAAGACTATCAGTGTACAGAAATGTTATGCTTATATTCTCAGGGACATTATACCTATGTAGTAGAATAACTGTACTATCACATCTACGGTGCTTGTTTTGTTTTGCCACAGAATACAGATCATATCCTAGTGAATGTACTGTGCTCTCAGGTGCATTTTTGGCAGGTATCCAAACTGTGATGATTCAGTATTTACCTGGAGTAGGTAGCCCTTGGTTGAATACAGTGTTCTGCTCTGTACAGTTATAACATTTTATTAATCGGTATATAATGCAAATACAATAATGCCGATCTTTCATGTAACAAGGGAAATCATTGGCAACCGACGCCCTGATTTTCTAAATGCTACAAGCTGACGTCCTGTTTCCTCCCACAGTCTAAAGACATGCTGCATAGCTTAATTGGCCTGCGGACTAAATTGCCCCCGGTTCCCTGTGATGGACTGGCGTCTCATTCTGGGTATAGCCCTGCCTTGCGCCCTGTGTCTGCTGAGATGGACTTCGGCTCACCGCAACCCTGTACAGGGGGAAGCGGTTTCTGACAATGGATGGATGGATATAAGCTGACGTCCGTGAAAAGGAGGGTGGGGTGTATTGCCAGCGGTTTCGCATTCGCGTTCGCTCTGTAATCTGTGCGTGTTTGTGTACAGGTGCTCTGCGTATTACAAGCGTCGGTAAGAAGAATGCATCATCTATGGATTCCCTGCTGATGACAGCGTGGAACGCTGAGTGTGGTTGCAGCTGCTGGTGTTGACATATTCCAAATAGAGTACACACTCCTCGGGTGGCACGGTGGCGCAGTGAGTAGCGCAACCGCCTCACAGCAAGAACGTTCCAGGGTTGATTCCCGGCTTGGGCGCCTTTCTGTGTGGAGTTTGCACGTTCTCCCGCGTGGGCTTTTGTTGTGTCCGTGTGGGCTGTTGCCAGGTACTCCGGTTTCCTCCCAAAGTCCAAACACATGCTGCTGCCTAGGTTCATTGGTCTGCTGACTAAATTGCCCCTGGTGCCCTGCTATGGACTGGTGTCCCATCATGGGTGTAGCCCTGCATTGCGCCCTGGGTCTACCAGGATATGCTCTGGGCCCCTGTGACACTGCATAGGGTTAAGCGGGTATTGATTTTCTACATTGGCAACCCCATCTAAATCCATCCAAGAGCTTAGCTAATGCGATTTACTTGAGCAGTTGGATAGATAATGACAAACTAAAGAGAATCCAGAAAGAGCCGTTGTAAAAATATCTCAGCGGTACTCTGAACTGAAGCCATACCTACCAAAAGCATTTGAGGAACATCTGCAAAAAAGGCAAACGCCAGGAGAAACGCATCTAAAAACTCGTGAGGCTGAAGTTGTTGGGCAGACATGCATTCACTCTGTACCGCTAATTCGGGTGTCTGTTGTGTCGCAGGAATCCTGTAAAGAGCTTGCAAGCTCACTGGTTATTTTCTGCTGCAATAATAAACATCTATCTATCTAACTTGCCTCTGTGTACCTCAGAGCAGAGTAATACACTCCCATCTGGGCTGAGAGTTGCCACACCAAACAATAAGACACCAACTTAAACACAGCAATGAGGAATGTCACCAGCACAACAAAGTGAATTCCTTTATCCTGGTTGTGTTATCCCTCCTGAGATATGCAGACAGCAAATAACGAATATCTAAAAAAAATCTACGGAAACTCCACCTGAAATCACACGAGTCTTTCGCGAGCACGGTCATTCTAAATTTGGGCTTTTGCGTCTCAGATAAATATCGACAGATTTTGGTGAACACCAACATCACGCACAAACGCCTGTTTGCCTAAAGGATTTCCAGGATTTAATCTACCTAAAAAACAGTGGTCCACGTTCAATCGAATCCCCACATCTCACGGCACAAGGGCCTCCTGCCTTCACAAATTTCAAAGACAGCTGAGCATCCAATTGTGGAAACCGCCGTCAGACCATCGACCCCCAGTGAACCACTGTGAACCCTGAAATGTCAACGGAGATGTCTAATCAATACACCGCATATCAATGAAGCCATTTTTTGGCAAACTAATTTGTACATAGATTTACAAGCAAAAAATAATTCAGCCATATGCAACAGACAGAATGGTTATACTACTATATAACTATGTACATGCATTTTATCACTAATATTATATAATGATTATAGCGTGTTAAATAGTTACTACCCTTTTATTTTTTTATTAATTAATCAGGAAAGTACGCCCTTTATGAAAAGAGTTAATATACAATACATCATACGAGAGTACTTTCTTCAGTTAACATTCATGAATTATTCACGTTTACAATGTATCTTGTGTATATTAATCATATTTAGAATGTACAGCGACAGGACTGGAAATTCAAGGGATTGAGAAAATGGGGTGCACACTGGGAGGACAATATTCTACACGAGCACGAGGTACAGATTTTCCTAGCAACCGTCTGTACAAATCACCATCACCTGGAAATTCCACCAGTGGCAAGAGCGTGCACCTTGGACCTTAGAGGCGAATAATGGTTTATTGTTCTGCCTGACCAAGGGAGTGAAGCTTGGTGATGGCACCCATGACAAATTAAGCCCGGCGCGCCTCTGTGTGCGTGGGGATGCTTGACTGGATGACAGCAGCAGAGATTAAAAGTAAAAATGCATTCTCACAAAAACATCAATAATTAACGATCGTTTATGATGCCTCCAATGTGGGAGGCGAAACGTCGCGAGGGAGAGATGAAGATCGCTCGACACGACTATCCCAGAAGAACTCCTCTGAAGAGCAATCATCCATCCATTTTCAGAAACCGCTTATTCCTGTACAGGGTCGCGGTGAGCCGGAGCCAATCCCGGCAGACAAAGGGGCGCAAGGCATGGCTATACCCAGGATAGGCCGCCAGTCCATCGCAGGGCACCTAGGGCAATTTACTCAGAACGCCAATTAACCTGGCAGCATGGTGGAAGGAAACCGGAGTGCCCGGCGAAAACCCACGCGGACACGGGGAGAACAGGCAAACTCCACACAGAAATGCCCCCGAGCCAGGATTCGAACCCGGGACCTTCTTGCTGTGAGGCGGCAGCGCTACTCACCGCGCCACCGTGCCGCCCCAAGAGCAACCATCAATAGTGTTGCAAGTGGCTAAGAAGACCGGACTGCTTTCCGCTGTTTCAGCAGGTCAACATGTTTAATGACTTCAGTAGAAGAATTAGGTCATAATTTGAGGGTAAAAATAAAAAAGTGGAGGGCGCATGCATTTTGCTCGAAGCATTGCCCAGGGGTGCGCCACGGTTCCGAGATTTAGGTAGGTGCAGAAATGTAAGGCTTGTCCCCAAAAAATCCGGAATCATAGTACACTAGACAATAGTTGTGGATTTACAGCTTACTCTCTGTAAGGGTGTAATGAGTTTAATAGCTCAATGCTGGGAGCTAGGCAGACAGGTTTTCAGGGCTTGGCACTGCGTAAAAATGGTGAGCTCATGCTTTCATCCCTTTCTTACGCCTGGGGCCAAACTGTAAGATTGTAGCTCACTCACTGCACAGCCAATGGTTTGAGAGATTGTTGGTTACAACGTTGTGCCTTGTCCAGTTTAGGTGTTCCTTCAATGTGTACTCGAGATGCACAAAACATAGGTGTGTATGTGTAACAATGCAGGGCACATTTGAAAATGATTTGGGTGTGTCCTTTTCTAATGCTTGCTACAATTTATTAGGAATTTGTCACCATGGTCTAACAAAATAAACAAACATCAATACAAACGGATAGAACTTGACACACCCTAATGGAATACAAACTACCATAGTCGTTAGTGTCAATCGCATTGCAGTCTACTTATGTGGACTTTACAGCTTCTCTTCATACACTTTCCTCCCACATGCCTTGTCATTATAATCTGGAAGATGCCATCAGCGTGGGGTTGCTTGCTTAGCCCACACAGCACCATAGGGACAACTCTTCTTTTGGCAAAACTCAGGGCACTGCTGTCTGCCAAAGTACTCCACTTGGACAAATCACCTCAAAGACAAATCTTTAAGCAAACTTCGTTTTCCACGATGGTTTTCCCAGTACAGTAGAAGTTTTGTTCTTAGTGTAGATCGCCGCCAGTCTATAATGTGCTTACATATTTCATTCAAATGCTGAGAGTGATGTAAGACTAAGTTATTATTATTAGAGTAATCCGATTTGCATATAAATCATTGCGGGATATGATATGTTGGAGGTAGAGATGCCTGCGAGTGAATACATGCAGCCACTCCAACACATGTTTGTATTTATTTGTATGGGTTAGGTCGCGTAAAAATAGATAATATGGATAACATTGGTCACGAAAGCCTTCGTGTTACATTTACACGTTTGTCAAATGACCTACAAGAGATGTGGCGTTCACCATTTGAAGAAACTCACACTGAATAGTTTTTCTCTCTCTAGCTTAATGTGTACACCATCAGCATAACGACGTGATGTTTCATAGCCATCCAAGGGGGTAAATAAATCAATGCAAATGCTACCCTGACAACCTAAAAAAACATCAGTTGGCATCACCTTTTCCTGCACACAATTACACCTTGAAGTTATTTGTGTAATAACAGTGAAACTGATTTATAGCCTTTTGCCAATCTGCTGCTGGAAGAAGACCTACCCACGCCGTGTCACTTACGGGGAGTTGTTTGACCATTCGTCAACACGCTGGGATTTGCGGCTCGGTGAAGGGAGTCGACGCAAGCCTAGCTCATGTTTCACTCTGATATTGATTTTACCCGCGCCCAGGAATCAAGATCAGGTCATCCGCTTCATAGCGTTGTGCTGCCAATCTCAACCAGAGGATCACGACCCATCTGTGGGCCGCGAGCGCCACCTGGTGGTCCGTGGAGACCACGCAAGTGGGCCTTGAGGTGCAAAAGGTTGACAACCCCTGGCGTACTGTCATAACCAGTGCAGCATAGCTGGCCTTGTTTTTTGGAACCAGCCACACGCTTTGGATTTGACACATGGAGCCAACATTCAGTCGCAGTTCCCCGTGCTCACACATACTTGAGATGCATCGCCGGGAAGACAGATAGTGCGGGGATACATTTGTTCAGTGTTGGATTCCTTTGAGGGAAATAATGCCGATGCTTTTTGAAAATGTCATACGTTCACGGATGACCACAACCATAATAGTGGACCGTAACATCTGTAACATTCATCCACTTCGCAAACTGCCATGAAGTAACCAACCATGTTTTCCCTTCTCTCCCTTTCAACGAGCTCCGCAGCAGCAGCAGCGGAGTGTTCTGTTCCACGGGCTCCCACTCGGCTCCCCGGGGACACCCAGCCCATCCTGCTTTCCATGTCGGACATGTTTGCGCACACTACTTACCGGCGGTAAATATTTTCGCTCGCTCAGATGATTTTCAGATATGAAGAGGGCATTCCATCACGTGCGGCTTACAGACACTTTTACATTGTGTAGCAACAGTGCTGTGACAAACAGCTTTGTGTACACGGATCTACGGGGCTCATGGCTATTTTTAAGGAGAGTGCTGTCTTGGGATGTTTGGTTCCTGACATTTTTTTTCAATATTTTTTTTAAAATGTGGACAAAACTGTAATGCCCGGGTAACGCTGAACCGAATGAAGAAAAAAACACCCCAACTCCACACAGGGGCAATATTACCTACTTGCTGTACTGTCACCGACAGGCACATCATTTTATTTCGTGTGGGTATCTTAAACGCACTCCTTTGCCAAGTGTATACAAACCCCACGGTTTCAATCCAAGGACGAGAGGCATATGCAACAATAGCCAACAAGTATTAACAACATTGATGATTGGTACGCGGGGGCTGTTGGCCCATTATACTGCGCCTATGATTGACATCTTCACCAGCAGCTGCAGCAGTGGTGATGAGTTGCATCACTGCTCGAGCCGTCCGTACAGAGTTCAGTCTTGTACACTTTGCACTCCATCGGAGGATAAGCCACAATAATAAAGCACATTCTTGTCATCATCGGCATAGTCACCACCGTCCGCCATAATCTATCCACTAGGCTTGGGGGAGGCCTCCCTAAGTCATCTGCACGTCTTGTGATGCGACCATCCAAGGCTAATTGCTACATGTAACGTGACAAAGATCACCCGTATAGCCTTACCCGACTGTAGGGTCAAGTGCTGTTAGCAAGCACCTATGAAGGTCGACACGGCACACAATGAGGTAGGTGTGTGACCGGCACCACGCCCGACCGCATTTGTCTCCCTAGTGGCAATGTTTACACACCGCACTAGGTGCTCATTTTAGGCTGAGTCGACCTAGAGGAGGCCCAGAACCGTTTCATAAAATAACGTGAACCACAGTGTTCACACGCACTGGGTGCTGCTGGCTGATTGGGGACCCGAAGCAGGAATAGTTTTTTGTGTGTGGGCTCCCCTCCTTGCCAATTATACAATTCTACTGAGATGACAGTAAAGATACAGGCGAGAGGTAGAGACGTAGACGTAAATAAAGATGCAGTGAGACGAGAGAAGAGTGATGCAGGCAAGATATAGATTCAAATAAATAATTTTCCTTTTTACGCTAATAGCTTGTTTGAATTTAATTTTAGTTGTATGATGCACGGGTCACTCGAGCTGCTTGAGGTCCTAAGATTTTACTTAGTTTATTTACCCCCAGCGCCACCACTGCTCATAAGCACGTCCGTTACGTTTCCCTACCCATGGCTCACTCCTCCACGCGTGGCAAGGAGGGTTGCCGGCTCACTTGTGACACGGAGATGACACTGGCACAACGGGGTCGGTAGTGCATGCCCAGTGGCGGAGTGACGCCTGGTCTGTGGACCCCGGCGCAGTTGCGCTGCCTGCATGCGTAGTAGCTCCGCACTGTGCGTACTGTCCGTAGACTTCTGATGGATTATGTCTCATGTGTTTCACTTGAACGCCACTGTGAAAGATCAATAAAGATTATCCATGTGCACGTATCTTCATGTTCGTCATCGATTTTGATGTATTTTACCTGATCCCATTCAAGCCCATTTATTCTCCACGTAATAGCTGTTTAACGAATTACACAATCGTTCGTATAACAATAAAAGCACACAAATATTTAGACTTCTTCTTCTTTCTTCTTCTTCTTCTTTGCGATTCTTCGAAGCACGATGGCCAGCCTCTGGACATGGTCGTCTTTCAGCTTGGCTTCGAAATATTTAGACAACAATTGGTTAGTAAAATAATCGTAATAATGAGCCGCCTGTACCGATTGACCTCAGTGATGTTTTAATAAGTCTGTACGTCAGCCAATGGCAAAATAATATAGACTATACCCAATGAAGTTGCGTCTCAGAATCTAAGCGTGGTCGAGCATGCATAACGTTTAGATGGGCAACCACTACGCAGGGTAACAGGTGCTATAGGAGGATGCTGCTGGGCTAAACTCTGGGCACCATCAAGAGCCGTGCAGCAAAATCCACGATTGAACTGCACATCGATGCTCCCTGTCATCGCCAACCCGCACTGATCTGCACGGTGAATTCATAAATTATCAGTCCGTGCTTAACGCTGCACAGGGTCACCGTGTGGGCCGGATCCTATCCCGGCAGACACAGGCCGCAGGACAGGGCTATGCCCAGGACTGGACGCTAGTCCATCGCAGGGTATCATGGGCAATTTAGTCAGCAGGCCAGTTAACCTAGGCAGCATGTCTTTGGACTGTGGGATGAAACCAGAGTACTCCGGCAAAAACCCACGCACGCGGACACGAGGAGAACATGCACACTCCAAACAGAAATGCACCCGAGTCGGAAATCGAACCTGGCTCCTTCTTGCTGTGAGGCGGCATTGCCACCGTGTCGCCCGGCCAGCGCGGTGAAATATGACCAACCCCCCTCTCCCAAGGACCCGCACGGTGCAAAAAGGCTGACACAAGAGGTGTGTACATCTACGATAAGCTGTCAGAGCCAGGATTTGACTGGAGCCATAACCGCATATGTAGTGAGCAAGAATGTAGCGTTCTCTGCTGCCACTGGACATGCCCGCACGCCTGTGCCGCCCCGAGTACATTACATTAAAACAAATCTCACTGCCGCAAACTTACCTCATGCGATTTTCATGAGGTATCCTCCGTCACATCCACTCCGACAGTGTACTGATGTAGGTTTTCACGGATCGATTAACGATGGTTGCTCTTCAGAGCTGTACTTTCCGAATAGCCATGTCGAGCGCTCGACACGGCTATGCCGAAAGAGCGGCTCTGAAGAGCAACCTTCACTCCGACAATGTTTGGACTCGGCGTTTCAATGTGCAATATTGTGTACTCGAATAAATGAACGAACCGGCATAATCCGATGAATACCCATATAACATAACTAAATAAATAAATGAATAAAAAGAATTGATTAAGGAAGAGAAAAAACTGCACAAGCAAAAGAGTTAGCGTAAGCCTTGGCGGGTTGCCATTCTTTGAGCGGCCAAAAAGAGGCAGCCCAGGCTACATTCCACAGCCTTTGTGGTGAGCACCCAGGGTGTGATCCTAATGGCAAGCAAGCCCAGCGCATTGCCACACACCCAGTCACCCTACAGTCACTCACTCGCACACAGGCACAACTATGTACTAACCTTCATTGTGGCACAATAAACAACGACCTTTTTTTTATAAGAGAGAGAATTACCCATTAACGGCAATATCATGAAGCACTAAGTAAACATGGGTTTTTTTGTTTTACGAATGTCATATTGAAGGCCATTATATTTAAGCGCGAAAGCACCGTGCGGTGATCAGAATGTCCTCTGCTCTGCCCGTCTGGCGATATTCCAAGCTCTACTTTCAGTAGGAATGGGAATATTACAGAGCTCACTGAACAAGTCTGCAATACTGGGATTGTATCTTCACACACGCTTTCTTCTTAATTGAATTAACATGCCACGACTGTGAGCAATACTAATTACAGCTTGCCACGCTGGTAAATGACAGTGAGATGGCCAATGCTTGTTGAATGACACGCACTCTGTAATCCAGCATAAACGCTGCACATTTGAGAAGTGACATGGCCTACATTAGTGATGTAATCCAAACCCAGACACTTTCCCCCTAAGCTGCCTTCTGTGTTTTTTTCAAGCAACGTTATGAAAGCTAATGGAAAGTCACGCGTGATATCGCACACGCTGTCTTATTCGAATACGCACACTTTTCAAGGACAAAAATCCACGACGCTTGGTGCAGCTTATTCTAATTGCTTCGTGTTCTTGGCTATCCCCTCAACACTTGAGCAATCATGGTCATCCTTAGCAGGGATGCGTGTGCTCCTGTCGTAGGCTTGTTGAGCAGCGCTGTATAAACTCGACGACTGCATGCGCTTGTTACTATTCACTTAAAATAATACACCCAAAAATATGTAGACAATACGAGGGGTTTATGGGGGCTGGGGAGTTATTCTTCAGCAGCACTTGAGCAGGCCAACTTCCTGCCCCGGTTCTTGTTTATCAGGAATGGGCATTCGTCTGTGGTTTATACCATATGAACCCCACCTGGTGATGGGCTGGGGAAATGGAAAACACACGTGATTCTGTGGAAGTAATTTCTCACGAGCCCTCTTGCTCTTTAACATGCATTTTGATATCGCTCGTTTAAATTCTAGCCACAGCGCAACACTCGCGTCGCAGAGAAGCGCGCGCCGCTGCGTTGGGATGCGTCACTAGCACGCTATG
Source organism: Geotria australis (assembly GCA_036362915.1). NCBI lineage: Eukaryota > Metazoa > Chordata > Hyperoartia > Petromyzontiformes > Geotriidae > Geotria > Geotria australis. The sequence goes on from JAZEWU010000002.1 coordinate 20,603,200, forward strand.
TATTCTGCGGCAATGAAATTGTTACCATGTGCACGCAGTTTATACTAAAGTACAGTAAGGCATTTTTGACTTTGGACAATATTCGGAAAACGTTTCACAAACATTGACTTCTTTCACGATCCAAAAGTACAAGCTGTGTGCACGCGTTATACAATATTGAGTGCATTTATAATTGGAAAGCGCTGAAAGTTATCAACTTAAGATGAAATGCAAGACTTACTAGACACGCTGATGAACCCCAGCCACTTTTTGTTTACGATAAACAAGGAGATCTCACCGAGACTGCCACGCTTCACCGGTGAAAACAATCACGAGCGTTTTTCTGAAGACAACTTCAAAGAGCGTCGCGATTTTAATAACGCTTTAAGAACAATGCAGGTTTCTTTAGCGTGCACAAACAAGAATGCCACTTTACACCAGCAAGCGCGGAAAGACATCGCATGGGCTATGTATTGAGCAGGATAAAAGCCAAAGGTATTAACCACACCTGAAGCCCCTTATTAAATGGCTTACTCACTAATGCCCGTGCAAAAAGACGAAGAAGGCCCTGGGCGTTCCACGACTTGGAAGAAATTGACCACATCGCATGCTGTGCTGCCCACTGCAAAAACAAACGACAGAATAAATTAAACTGAACATAAGAACATGGATACAAGGATTAATAGTGTGCAAAGATGTACTGAACGATGTGCGTCGGATATTACGCGGAGAAAAAGAGCCACGCATATTAAACACATCACATTGTCAGCTAAGGAATGTCAGTGGGCGTTGTCATAACCCCATCGTGACTACGGGGGATGACGGATCAGCACACAGAGGAGGGAACGTGCCCAAGAAGATGACCACCGTGGAAATGGTGTGGGGAGCCCTTCATCCAGCAGTCGACAGAACAAAGCCAAATGTCGATGGTTATGATGAAGATCACGTGAGTGCGGGCGAAACGATGCACCTCTTTCAACATCAGAACTCACCGAACACGCGTCCAACGCACTGCAGCGATGTAAGACCACCACACGTTTCAGCTAAACCATTCAGAACGCCTGATGATGCCTCCAACGTAGGTGGCGAAACGTCGTAAAGGAGAGAGAGGGAACACTTGAGCGGCAGGGTGGCGCAGTGGTAACATCTCCTCACAGAAAGTTCTGCCCGAGGCGGTCTGATTCCCGCCTCGGGCGCCTTTCTGTATAGAATGTGTGTTCTCCCTTGTTCTGCGTGGGTTCTTCGGTTTCAGCCCAGAATAAAAAAAACCACTCATTAATTAATTGGCCAAAAACATAATATATAAGAGGCAGCGTCTGGCCGGTTGGCACTGGCTAACCGCGTGGCTTGACGCCCTCCCTCTCCAGGTGACCTCGTGCCTCTGAGTCGTTCTCTTTTCAAACGAATACCTTTAAAATGTAATGAATATGTGCACGTTAAAAATAGTACGTATTATTATTCTGAAAAACAGCTATGCAGAGCAATTCTCAAATGATGATGTCTTAATACAGTACAAAATATTATGCAAACCACAATACGGCACACACTCTCACATTTCCACCGACACTTAAAACATAATACAAAAGTTGTGTGCATAATTTAACTCTTGACATTAATTATGCAGTGAGGTTTCCAACCATTAGCTTTTAAAATATGGAAGAAATTGACACCGATCAATTGGGAATCACCTTGAAAGTGATTTTCACAGAGACCCATCCATATTTCATGCATGGGCTTTGGCTGGGAAAGGGCAGGACTATCGGTAATTAGTATCCACTCCTCCCATGCTCTGCTGTCATGATTAAGGGGCTAGCGTTCATGTGCCACTGATAGGACTTGTTATGGCATCTACAGGTGTTACCAGGGAAGAGCTCGGAGTAATAACATAACACCGTGAGAAGTGGACACAATGATTACATTTTAGCCGGGATAGTCAGGCTTTCCCGGAATATCAAGTGAGAAATTAAGCCTTAAGTGGAGGGATTTCATTAATAAACGTGTCAGTGACGTGGGACAGACTAAATAACTGAATTTGGCTACTTTTTATTTCACAAGACCGGCCGTAGCCAAGGGTGTCATGCATCATGAGCTTATCAAAATGTGGAATGTTTACTTAGACTGTGACTAAACGAAAAAAGTATTGAGCAACTGTAACTTCACTGACCCGTTTCCACAGCATTAGGAACGTTGTCCTCTTGTACAAAGTGAAATAGGCCATGCACTCTGGTTCAGGTTCCCTCCTACACACAAAACCACTCAACAATATAAACTGTAATTTATTAAACCACATTTGATAAACGCAAAGCACCCCGCAACAAACAGCACTATTAACGGTATAGTTATAGTACAACAGACACGAGTTGCTACTTCTGGAATCGGCAAACCATCCTAAAGTAAGCCTCTCCAGAACATGGATCCTAAGAATGAAACTTTTCCTGGACATAATGCACAGTAATATATGACTGGTAATAATAATATATACCATAATTTTAGCTATCCGTTGTATTTGGGGTGTACTGTACAACCTAAACACACACTGGAGAGATGTACACCACAGCCGTGAAAACCTGGTTAGTACTGACTTTGTTCAAAATAACCCAAAAAAACCCGCTTCACATGAAGCGCACTTTTGGGTTATTTTCACATTCCTTCATGTGACTCCTACTGTAATGACCCTTTAATGTACCACTGGGTGTTATGCAAATCTGCGTGATGATACAAATATCCATGCATAGTCAGCATTAACAAACTGTAGGGGTAACTGCCGTTAGCGAGTGGCACCTATAAAGGCCAGAGGGTGGGGGACCAGATCCACGCCCGACCGCCTTTGTCTCCCTAGTGGCGATGTTTCCACATCATACTAGGTACTAATTTGAGTCTGAGCCGACCTAGGGGAGGCCCAGGACCGGTTCAGAAATTCGTCACTGGCGTTGGCCGTGAGCGGGATATAAAGACACACGCATCCCTTTACCATAAACACGTTTTGCTTAATTGGAAAAACACAGCACTTTGAAGGGATAAATTCCTAACTTCCTTTTGTGATCCACTCGTGGCCTACCAGCATGCGTCGATCTGGCTGTCAGGCTGATAAAGCATCATCACTGCGTGCATCACTGAGCCTGGAATGTCACGTGTGTATTTTAGTGTAGTCACCACTGCCAGGCAGTTTACGGGCCGATGGCAAAGAAAAATTTGGATTTTATGTCATCACCACTTTGCTGGTTATAGCCGGAGCAGTGCCAGTCAGGGTGTAAAGCAATTCTTGAGTGCCACCGACCAAAGTTCTAAATAAGATTTTGGTTGAATAAATAAATCACTGTTCTGATTCAAAGCCAAAAGTCCTATTACTGCATGGGCTCCGCTCCTCGGATTTGATGTCTCCATATCTGTGACTGTTCCCTTGTAACATCCATCGTCCATCACTTCTCGTTCCACTGCGTATTCCCATCTTTTCCCATCATTTTCCCTCTACTTCTGCTCCGAATTGGTGGCGTCTCCATAGCTCTTCTCATTGCCTATGAATGTGGAATGCTAATTTGTGAACGTATGCAATGATAGCGCCTTACATATGAACACTGAATGACTGTACATGTGACCCCAATCTGTGCATCAAAATTGCTACCCGCATTATTACGCATAACGTACAAAGTCATGGGTGTTTCATATTTTAAAGCATAAAATGCCCCCACTTCACAGCTCATCTGGAGTTCACAGCTCATCTGGACTGCTGCCACCAACTTCCACAGAATTCTTTGTAAAACGTAACATCGTTACCACCACCCGGGTGATCGTCAGAAACAGGTATTATTGTAAAGATTTCCACGCATAAGGAAATAATACAACACAGCAGACTTCTAGTCTATTTTCCTTTTTATTGCTATCATTATATGTCTTCTTAAAAAGACAGGTTCAATTTGTAAAAACAACACCTATGTCAGCCTGACTCATGAAAGCACTCCACATGGGAAATGTGTGGGAACTTTATACATCACAACCCATGTGAGCGCTGTCACAAGAGGCACTCTAAGCCACTGAGAAGATAGATATATAGATGTTTATTATTACAATGCAATCCATTAGTTTTATCCGTGAAGTTTATACACGAACATCTCGTTTTGGTCAACCCACTGCTGGACTAAGGCCTCCCTACGCCTTTGCTGGCTTGGAATTATTATTTTACCATACTTTACCACGCAGGTTAGGCAATAGAGATTTCTGCACACTGCCCCCTACTGCCCGTAATCCCGATTTCTCCCTCCTGCGTAGAGCATTGTGGGCGTCTATCCGGGTAAAGGGCAGGCTCAATCCTAACCACTGCTGGACAAGAAGGCCTTCATAATGCTCTACGTCTCAATTGGCTGTCACTTGGTTTAAAGCTGATGCATATGTTATGTACAGTATTTAACAATAAAACAATGAACGCAATCATAAAACAATAAAACGTTCCATCTACTTTCCTTTCTCCTAACCGCAGCTTTCAAAGTTTACAAAGAAAACAGTAACTTACGGTCAAAGGGGTATGCCGCGTAGTGTATTTACTGTGTGTGCGCTCATGCCAAATGCTTTATTTAAACATTATATAATGCACCCTCGATATAGTGTGCACATACTGTACAAGTATACAACTCAATAATGTATGGTAAACAAAGTTGAATCGCATACAATACTGGACGTGCTACAAAAACACTTCTGAAAAAACACACATGTATTCTGATCCCCTGTTATCATGGAAGAAGAAGGGGATGTTTTTACTTTGTGTGTTGTACAAATGTTTTTACATTTATTAAATTAACTGCTCCACATGCCGGGTAAATGTATCAAATGAAGGTATCAGTGACAGCAACCCAAGGAGGCACATTTTTGTCCTTAATCTGCCGCAGCTGCCCTGCTGCAGTTGCATCAGCTCTTCTCTGCCAGCAAAGACTCACTTTCCACTCCGCGAACAGAAACCAGCAATGACTTAAACACAACTGTTGACAAATGCACGTGGAAATATACGAACGTGTTGCGACGTTCCTGCAATTCATTATTAAGCACTGCATACCCGTCGAAGATATGCTTTACGACGGATTCCCGTAAAAGTACATATAATAATACCTTGTTGGCAGAAGTAGTGCATCATGTTCTACAAGGTCAAGGAAAGGTCATGTCTCAAGAAATCTGAGTTTCAGTTCAGAGAAACTTACCCCGCTATGTTTAATTCACATTGCTGTGCAGACGAAAACTAAACATTCCTATCGGTTAGAAATCCTTTCTCTGAAAAGGAACTGTACAGAACAAGAAATAAGGAAACTGACTGCAAACGATGCCCTTCTCAACAAGGCAGTAATCATGCACTTTGCGTATAGTATAATCGACAGTCATAAAACAATACATGCACTTAACCATGAGGCACAAGAGCAGCAGTTTGGGAACATTACAGGCCCATAAATATCTCCTTCACACGAGTCGAAAGGTCACTGAGTGTCCTGGTCCTCCCGAGGCTCCTCTGAGTAATTTCCTTAGTTACCCCTACGCCATACGGTAATATATGATCGTTAAACACTGCCAGCACACATGACCGCTGCACTTTCTTCTATCCACAGAAGCACCACAGCGCAGTGACCACTAACAAGTGCAGCAGCGTAACTGGATTTGCTGCTTTCGAACAGATCGACGAAGCAAACCTCCATATGGACCGGATTCACAATTACACCGAACCCAGTTTAGCAGGCATTAGTTTACATTAGTGGAGAATATAATCACTGTTGTATATCAATGTGGCACTGAACATGCGCCATCAGTCGATTGCACACCTCTAATCTAGACTGGTTTACGAGTAAATAAAATAAAACATCAGCAAGGCTTTTCACCTGTAGTTCTCACCCGCTTTGGCATGAACCCCTCCCAGTTAAGTCCCCTGGTCCCACCCCACCGCCACAACCCACGGCAGGCAATCTCTATTTCCACCATTCTCAACTGGTGGGTCGCGACCCATCAGTGGGCCGCGAGCGCCACCTAGTGGTCTATGGAGACCAAACCCAAGTGGGCCTTGCGGTGCAAAAGGTCTGATTCCATGTTGTGTATTAAGTGTTTCGTTGCCGCAACGTGGTGCTGTTTTACCATGCACGGTATGGTCTCGGGCCAAACCGTGCATATAGCCCTGCCTTGGCACTGTGTATGCCGGAATAGGCTCCGGCTCACGGCACCACTCTACAGGATTAAGCGGTTTCTGACAACGGATGGATGGATGGCATCCATGTCGCAGCCTGAACCTTCTCTGAGAAGCTTTCGAGCTTGACGACCCCACCGTTTGAGAACCGTTGCCTTACACATTGCACAATCCACTTATTCTTGTTTTACAAGTGGGCAAATAACACAACGTATATTCCAGTGGCTGGAATTCTTATCCTCCGACATTTTCATTAGTACTGTAGTGTGGTATTACACTGTGACGGAATACCGAGACGTCAACGAACGTGGTATAGTAACATCACCGATTGAACCTCTTTAATTAATTTCTTCAATCGACCGCATCTTGAAAGGCTGCTGTGCCATGCTGGCACCTACGCAGCATGTTGGAACGCACACTCGCAATCACGTATGCAGCAATGTACCCAACGAGCAAGTATGTGTATGCTTGAGCAAGTAGAAACAGTTCATTCTTGATAGTCAAGTGCAGGAGTATTGACCTGGGTCAAGTAAACAGATATTGTTCCACATTCCCGCATGCGCATATTCACAGTGTATTATTTGAATGGGAACTATCCATTTTTTTAAACTCAAGACGAACCCATCATGCGTGATTGTTTATACATTTCTGAAATGGAGACATTCAGGAATTTTAAAAGTGTTTAACTTTCATCAGACATGCAGTTGTTATCAATTCTTCCGAGAAACAGCCTCTCATTTCAATATGCAATCTTAAATAACAGCCATAAGGGAATGGCACGCTTAGGGAAATGTGTACCCAGCTGAACCGAACAAATTCGGTTCATAAGCCTGGCACGCAGTGGTAAAAAAAAACCCACTACGGTATTAAATAAATATAGGACTCAAAAAAAAGTTTAACTAAACGTTTTCAGAAACACAACACCACAGCTCTGTATCATTTCCCCGGATGTTTATTGTAACTTTCTCATGTTTCGTACAAAGTTAATAAAAAAAAATGCAAAGCCACCCCCATACACTCCCCCAAACCATTTCACTCAGAAATGAGGGGTTGACTTACAATGTTATACCCAAGAGTCCACACGTTCTATTTGAATAACAATGTTAATGACAATTCCATGCCACAGATTGCTTGTTATTCTAGATTTTATTAATACTCAACAAAACTTAACAATATAAAATGTAATTGCTCACAATCTTCATGCACTTAATTACTCAGTCACAATGCAACGCCTGAATCGACTTCGGAGTGCGGTTAGCCTGCAGCAGTTACCGTGAGAATTACAAATGTCCGGAGCAAACATACGCATAACATGAATCTAATACTTAGTGCTTAAGACCGCAAATAGAGTGAAGAATTTCAAGTAGACCCGCACACAAGGGTGTGATTATTTAGGATGGTAGGCAATTGTTCAACACCAACACATTGGAAAGCACCCAACCCGCACTCAACTAGAGCACTGTACATTACCTGAATTGTTGGCAGTCACCATTGGAGAAATAAACTAACATAACAAGGTAAATTACATTTAAAAACACACATGCAGCTTGGGCCATATAATTCCTACTCATGCCCCTTAAACTATATGCTTGGTGGTATTGCTTAAGGAAATGACCAAATAAACAATTAAGCCTTGCATTGTGTGTAATTTAGCAGACAAAAAAATGTCAAGAATCAATAGCATAATTACGAAAGTGTCATGCACAAGCTTATATCGTTAAATACAAACAGTAGTGAATGCCAAGCCTCTACCTAAACCCATCGAGTGAATTATTTAAAAAACCCTCCATCCGAATAGGACAAATCTGCTCATCACTTCTCACATAATATCATTGGCTTTTACTAGTGTTTTAAAGTAACATGTTCAAAGATATTTTGTAACAAAGTATGTTAAAGGTTACATAAAAAAAAACTGGTTGACGTAGTGTGCATTCATGAGAATGTCGTTTTTAAACACAATAAATTGGGCAAACAAGGCAATTGAAATTACTTACCACCGTAACTTATACAATTTCTTAATTGAAAAAGTCAAATCATCTAAAGCTAGTTACACTGACGAGGCCTTCAACGAAAAGGGCAGAGATGGGACGGTAGATGCTATACCAAGCATTTTCTATGATTACGATGACAGCAAATTTGAGGGCGCGTGTCCCTCTCCACTTTCACAGCACAAACATTCCATGACACCAACCTTGTGCTTTATCCCACTCCACATACAATATTATCTCAGTGACAGCAACAATAAACAGTACACCGTTATTTTCTTTATTGCATTTTTTTTTTCTAAATCAGATATCTCAACAGTAATAAACAGTCTTGGCTCAGTTGTTGCAATCTTATCACAAGGACTTTCAAGGGTTTTCCTGCAGCTTGTTGCTCTACGAATTCGTGTCCTGACGGCACACACGTGATCAAAACAAAGGCCAGCAGATAACCGCACAACCAGGGGGAAACTCTTAAAAGCCCCGCCGAATTATCTGTCAGCGAAACGGCAGACTATAGGTCCCATGCCGTGCTCGTGGAGATGAGCCGCTGCGGAACGACCGGGCGCCTCGGTGTGCCGCGGGAGGGCCTCTTCTCCCGCTGAGATGCGCGACGCGTCACCGATTCGCGTTGCCCGGGCCGCAGCATCGGGGAAGCCTTGGGAGTGTCAGGCGCCGGGTCGGTGTGAGGCCGGCACCGGCCACGCTTGCCCGACGACTTGGCGCTGGAAGGTTGGTTGGTGACGTTCGCCAAGGCGAGCCCCACTGGCGTGCAGGGGCTTGCGCTTGTTGACGGTGTCTTCAGCTGGCCTTGCTTGCTGGCCGACCTCAGCCAGTGGTGAACCGGACCGCTTTCTAGAATCAATGTCTCACTGTCCTCCTTGGCGCTTCTTCCGTGGCCCGTTTCGTTTGCGCCATGTGCACGCGCGGTCTTTGTGGCCACCTGCGCGCTCGAACGCTCGTGCTGGTGTCTTGGCGTTCTAAAGAGTGACTCGCCACACGGGGAACGTGAAACCCTATTTTGCCTCTTGGGCTTTTGGACTGCTGGAAGCCCCACCTTGACGGGATTTCTCTTAGCACTTTCCCCCTGACTGTTTGTTTCCAAAATGGAAATGATGTGCTTGACATGCTGCCGCTTGGCCGTGGGTTCTGGTACTAGAGGGGTTCCCGTGACTCTCGGTCGAGGGAATGGTTCTTTGAGATCATTGAACTTACGGATGCGATCTGCGACGCTACTGGAAACATTCGCTACACTGGTCACCAAACCACCATCCTGAACAGAACGTAAGCCAACAACTACACTTGCTCCAGACTGAAGGAGGCGTTTAGCCTGTCGGCATTTTTTTCCAGTGTAACACAGAGAGATACCTTCCAGTTTAGAGCCAAGTTCGGACAAAGGACTTTTTTCTAGGCATTCGATGGATGCTGTATCTAGTCCTCCAGCCAATGAGACTTCTGCTTCAGTTGAGGCTCTCGAGCTGCTCTCCGAAATGTGCAGTTGGCATTGACTGAGCTGCTCCGAACCCGCGACACCGAGATCCTCACGTGCACCGCACTCTCCTGACAGTTGGTGATGATCGTTATCCTCCTCGACACCTAATATATCAACGCTCTCGTTAATTACTCTACGCAGCTCCTCCTGTTTGTATTCCTCATAACTCACGCTATTCACTGCAATATGTGCATTATCCTCACTTTTACCATTGCACGTTTCTCCACCCTGAACTCCCTCTGCCACTTTCGCACATTCACTCTCACCTTCGGCTAACATTCCACGTACATCCGAGCTACTCTCCATCGCTCTCTCCATCATCAAAACTTCAGCTTGAAATACAGTCTGGCCCGACATACAATCCGGGTTATGGACAGCTACTGCATTGGCGTTACGACACAACAACACCGTGCCCGCGTCGCCGCCTCTCGGCGTGAAGCCGCCGGAGAGCAAAACCTGCGGCGAGTCCTGAACGAGCACGGGCAGCGCGGCGGCAGACTCGGAGAGGGCTCTAAACGCGCGGCCGCTCGCCCGGCCCGCGGCGTGGTCCGCCAGCTCGGGCACCTCGGGGGATTCTCGCGTCGTAGTGGGGAAGCGCCCGGATCGTCTGGGGTCCGGGAAGCACGGCGGTTTCCTGGTGACGAGCGCGGGCGCCGAGCGGGCCCCGCACAGCGGAGTGGCGATGTCTGTGATCTGGGCCTGGCTCGCGTCGGCCAGGTCCGCATTGGACACGCTGCCCTGCAGGGGCCCCGAGACGGCTTCACGAACGTTGGGCCGCCCCAGCACCTCTTCGGAGGTGCACAACGAGCGCGGACCTGCGAGCACACGACAGATTCGGCGCGCGAGCGTCACGCGCGGCCCCCCGGCGTTAGTCGTGCTTACAAACGCTTTGTCGTGGTCTCGACGGAAACGTCATCGTGTTCTTCAAGGCACAAAATGACAGCGTTGCCGGAGATGATGCGTCCTTCTACCTTTGCTTGCAGCAAACAAAAGCTGTGCCGCGTTATTATGAAGACACCGCGAGCGATGCATTAATGCCGCATTAATTACACGGGAAGAAATGAGGCGCCAATATAAGCATCAAGCAAAAATGGTTGATGTGAGAAGCCAAGGGTCAGCAAAAATAATTCAATGGATGGATGATCAAGGTCAAATGACACTAGGAAGCCCTAACCAGCCAATTTCTACTCAGCCAAAAACTAAAAGCCGCCTATATACATACCACATTTACAGTTCCATGTCTTGCTTGTTGATCTGGTCCGCTATATTATACGACCAAAAATAGGTAACATCACAACTTATGCATCATTTAGCAAAATTTTGAAATCAACTGCAGCATGACATCACGATTCAGTGCGACAAAGCACACGTAGCCAAGGGGCGGCTCGGTAAACCATCACGCCAAGTTTGCAGGTGTAAAGATCAAGCCGCATGCTGTAAAATTAGCTAAGCCAGTTTATCAAGCGGTTTTTAGACAAGAGATTTCAATATTTTGGTAATTGTATTGAAACAGAACATAAAACTATACTTTATAACAATGTGTGTATAAACAAACTCTAACTCATGCTGCTACATCAGCAGTCAGTTTATGAAATATCTACAAGAATTTCTTTCCTCGTCAATCCGGTGATGTGACACACATATTTTAAGTCACCGTCTCGATAAGTCACACAATTTATTTTGATACCTCCCAGTGTTTTGATGTAGATTTTCATCGATCAATACATGCTCTTAAGAGCACCTCTTTCGGGATAGCTGTGTCGAGTGTTCCATTGCACTCCTTCGTGACCGCTGCTGCCTCCTTGGGAGGCGAAATGTCTCGAAGGAGAGAGGACCGTTCGACATGGCTTTCCCAAAAGAGCATCTTTTGAGAGCAATCCTCCTCCCAGTGTCACTTTTAAATCTCATTTAACAGTTTAGCAAACACGAGGCGCCTTTGCCTTCTCCTCCTCTCCCGCCTGCACGCCCCCCCCCCTCGCGTGACGAATCCCGGCTGTACCGGCGTGCTTCCTGAGGGAGCTGCGCGTGCGCGGCGTGGCCACGTCGCCGATGAGGCCGTCGGGCCGTCCGTCGGGCCATCCGTCACGTCGCGATGCCGCGTCGCGCTCCACCGCCGGACCCTCGTCGCCGCCCACGCTCTGGACAGGGGGACACAAGGGGGTGGCGGCACCCTGTCCATACTCCAGCTCGGTCGCTGCGTCCCGCGCACAACCTCTGCCCGTGGTTGCCTCCGATTTTAACACGTTAAGATCAATAATGTTTGCCGAGGGAAAATGTGACTTAAGGAATATATAGTTTGTTTCCCTAGGAATTTCTTGCTGTGAGGCAGCAGCGCTACTCACTGTGTCACCATGAAACACAATCCCAAGTCTAAAAGCATTATGAACATTTGTTATTAGTTTTCGTTTCAGAATTATTTGTATTATCGTAATCATATCACTACAGTTTATTGAAGGATATTTGCTCGTTGATCATATCTGCTTACAACTCTAAAACACGTAACATGGATGGTTAATACAAGACAAAAAAGTGAATCCTCCAATAAAAAGTAAATATACAACTACCACTAGTGTATAAATCTACAGTGCCTTACATGATCACTGCTCGACTTCAGAAGGTTTAAGCGCATCCGTAGAGACTTGCGTATCTTTTCATTCCTCGCAGGAGGCGGCAGCTCTTGCTTGTCCACTTCCACACTGCAACAATCCAACACATCGATTGCTGAGAGATGCGTATTGAACACAGAACCTAGGATTTGTGACAATTCTCCATCAGGAATCCTAAATACAGGGTCACACAAATGCTCTAGTTTGAATGGCGTGTATTTATGCAAGTATTTCACTAAGACTAATTAATTTAATGTCACAGAACAAGTAACACTTGGGAATCTATTACCGGTGTGTGCAGGAATCATCCATATACTGTACAGTTAAACACTGAAGAAACACTAGCTAGCTGCAGTTATGGACATTTTTTGAACATGTCTGCAAATGGTTTTGGCTGCATAGTGATCATTTTGAAAATGTTCTCACATCAATAGAAATATCCCGTGCTTCATTGGCGTTGTGATATCGGAACCACTAGTGCTGCAAGTGAAAATGTCAACAAATATAGATAATTAAACTCGTGTCTTTTTTGATAACCCTGTATAAGCCGGAGATAACGCAACCAGCAAATGTAGGCTGGATGGCAATATCAGCGTGCCATGGTGAGGAAAGGTTCCCAGCTCACCTGCAAGCAGCCTTTTTTTCGGAGAGCCTTGGCTGCTTGCGACGGCGTCCAGTTGACAAGGTGAGGCGCAGACGAGAGCGCTTGAGCAGCGACGGCGTAGAGGGGGTTCCCCCTCCGTTGGCGCGCTCGCTGGGAGTGGCAGAAAGCTCCCTATGCCAGCCTGGGGTGTCCTCCGCTGAGGATCACAGAGCGTTCAGATTTCACGTCACGGTGTTAGCTACGATCGTCGCTCCAAGAAACATTTTGTATTCAAAGTCACGATGTCAAACTGTTCAACTAAATTGAATAAACCTGTTTCCAAGAGATCTTGGCTACCTCTGCCCTGTATGCATGTATATAGTCATGATGGAACCATGGGGTGGCATGATCGTTTCCAGTGCATACCACCTTATAAATAAGTAAATAAAGGTGCAGTCATTGCAATCAGGAATCTTATCATACACATCAGGGCCAATTCTATATACTGCCCAGCTCAGGCTAATCAGGGATTGAATATGGCTCAATTGTTTAAACTATCTTTGCGGACCAGGTTTATTCTAAATTAACGTTGCACGTGGTTAACAAAGCAACGCGGTGAAGTGCAGCAGGAGCATGAACGCGAGGAGACGCAGCACACCTCTGCCCACAGGTGTCGAGGTGGCGCTGCATTGCTGGGAGGGCCCCTCGTCCACACTGATGGCGCTCATTGCCCTCCTGGCCACGTGCGGCACAGCCCAGACATCATCAGACCACAACCATCGCAGCGGTGCAGGTGAACAAATACGCACGTGCTCTTCTAAGCACAGACTGAGCTTCCAGCACAAATACGCACAGTGATAAATACCCGTAGGGTTTATTTATATACACAAGCATCGGTAAAAAAAGTCACACCGCTAAATGAATATATGTATTTTTATTAGCCTGATCTGTATGCTCACACTCTACTCCGGCAGTCTATATTAATCGTACAGACATGTAGCGACACCATTCTACAATGCTTTATAATAATAAAGTATGATGTTTAAGTAAACCTTTTTTTGCCAGAAGAGCCCAAGTCATCCAAGAGGTCCTCCTTAGATGCCTTCCTTTTGGGCTTAGATGAGCGTGGCATTTGAGGAGTTGTGATATCTGACGACAAAAACTATATTTAGAAACTTTTTATAGTCCAGTTGGTGCACTCTGCAATGCCAATAAAACAACTGGTAACATAATCAGATGTATTGTAATCATCGGTGACAATACATGGCTTTTTTTTATTTTAAACCCATACCTTCAGGCTGTGGAGTCATCAGGCCACCCCTCCCTGACCTCAGGCGTCCAATGGCCCCACTCACCACATCTGAAGAGTAATAGACAGTGTCACAGTGCTGCTGCTTTCCTGACATGCGTCATCGACCAGCACCGACAATTAAATCTGCTCTCGACAGCCCGCTCAACCAAATCAACATCACCACAAGAATGCACACAGGTCGAAGTACGTTTCACTGCACAGAGTGGCATACAGACTCGATGATGAATGCTCTGAGCCTCCACGCTGTGCGTATAGAAACCAACAAAGTCAATAATAAAATGGTGTAGTGTTTGTGTATCATTGAAAAATATATATTTATTGTATGTTGTTTCGCATACGACTCCAAATAATGGTAAAATGGATAGAAACCCCAATCGTGTGATAAAAGTGAATCTCCTTTATGTTTTACATTTTAAATTGTACTATTTGCTAATAAAATACACCTTTTTGTACACATCACTCATGAAAACTACAGTACAATTAAATCTTAAAGGGCATATACACGTCCATAAATGAAGAGCTGGGTTGAACCTTGTAATGAATACACCACACACGGCACACCAATGTGCACACACACACAATCTCTTCAACAAAGTAGGCCTGTGCGGTAGCCTCGTCTGACCGTTGAAGCTGCGCCGTCGGCAGCTCCTCTTCACCGAGTGCTGCTCGTCTCCCCCCGAGTTGAGGGGCGTCTCGCTGCTCCCCACATTCTCGCCTCCCCGGTCGCCCCCCAGGCAGGGCCCGTCCGCCGCCACAAGCCTGCTCACATGTCCTGGAACCCAAGGGTAGTGAAGAAGTCACCCTACACACACTTCAAACTCTGGCCGAGCTACGCAAACCTGGACGTGCCGAATCGTGAAAACGTGACGCCAAATGCAACAACAAATAACTGTCGTTCCCAACTAAGTGGCGGCGACGTCACCACGGCGCTTGTGCCAGCACTGGTGCACCTTGAGGCCACGTGAAGTGTCGAAGGCTCGCTAACAGGCAGTCAGGGACAGACCCAGGTGCTGTGGGCTTACCGAATGAGATAATTGATGCCAAATGCACATACGCAGCCTTACCTATGTCCTCGGCGTGCAAGATGAGTGTCTGCACCACCATCGCCTGCAGTCTCAGCTGCTTTTCAGTGCTGCTCGACACCTTCTCTGCTTTACTCCCGGAGCCAGAGTGCATCAGGTTGGGAGCAAACACTACGGCGAGGTTTGCCACGTCCATACGATTCTCGTCAGAGCTGCAGGAGAACAACCCCACAGTTGCCTTAACACAGTGTGTTAACAAGCAAGCTCTGAAGCTGTTTACAGTCAGTGTAACATTAATAAGATTCACACCAATATGGATTGCAAGTACATAACCTATTATTATAAGCTGAGCAGTTACAATTACCGTGACTAAAGCTGTTGAATTACTTTGAATCACGTTAATGGTCTTTGTTAAAGAAAACTGAGCCATGTCTATAAAAACAACTATTTTTCACAATCTCCAACAACTAAAACCAAATTTTCCAGAAAAGGAAACAGATTTTTTTTTATTACAAAGCTGGCTTGCATTTGACGCAGGTGCAAACAACGACACACGCATCGATTAGGTGAGAACGCTTCCACAACGTAATTGCCAAAAAAACTCATCCTTGGACCGCAGCAAGCCATCCCAGTCCAGTACCGGTGCGCAACGTGCTTGAGGAAGGCCATGAGGTAGCGCAGCACTTGTGCGCTGGACGGCGGCAGCAGGCAGGTGAGGAGCAGCGTGGCGTGCGTCCGCGCCGCTCCGTCCAGCTGCTGCGCGCGGTAGAAGGCGTCGTGAAGCTCGCGTGCTATCAGCGGCTCGGGCAGGTCGCGGAAGAACTGCTTGAGGAGCCCGGCGACGTCGCAAGCGGGCTCCGCGCACATGCGCGCCTCCCCGCACTGGATCCTCTCCTGCGGCGGGCGAGAGCGCAGCAAGGATCGTCAGGCGCCACTACAGGCAGCGGCGGCGGGGCAAACGCCTGCTCACCCTCAGCTACTGCGGGTGGCCCGGTGGCGCAGTGTAGTTTGCAAGAACCTTGGTACAGGATGAGGAATAGGACCCCCTGTTGAATTACACTCACTGCGCCACCCCCCCCCCCACACACTGCTGTCCTATGCTCCACTGGCCCGTGGGCCCCAGTGCACTTCATAGTGACATCACTACAGTACAAGCGTAGACAAGGATAAAAAGGACATACATTTTCAGCACAGCCTTTTCATATGGACATGTAAAATAATAATAATTGTGCAATAAATTAGTGGCAGAAAAATGGGACGAGCAAGCAAGAATTTAAGAAAAAGGTTGAGTGTTTTTTCAAGCAGAATTTTTGGAACCCTTGAACAGAACAATTTAACAGTCCTGTTTGCAGCATTCCTATGAAGGCGCGGTGTTCACAAGTTATGCCAATGCGGCCACGCTGGACTCAAGTACCAAACGGGTGGTGCGAATACGGGTCCAAGCGGTGTGGTGTGTGGAGGTCACCTTGAGCTCCTTCATGCGGGAGAAGGAGCCCGACTTGCGGAAGAGGCCCTCAGTGCTGGCATGCTGCTGCAGGTACTGGCAGGCCTCCACCACAAAACTATGGCACAGGACGCATGAGATACGGGACATGAGACGCCACCACCCAATGCCGAACATTATTACTCATCAACTTCAGAAGGCTCATCTGTATCGGCGATGAATGTGCACTGTGGTGGTATGCTCACAGCAAATTACTTTAAATGTAAATTATGTTTGTACATGTTAAAATGTGTATTACACATATTGTAATTGTGACATAGACGAATTGCTCTGTGCAAAATAACAGTGAATTTTTCAATCACAAAACAAATATTCTTGCTCGTTTTTCTATCAACCAGACCTAATAGCAAATAAAATGTTGATACTGCATTGACTGTGATACACAAAGCACAATCAACAAAAACAAATAACAAAACACATTTTTAATAATAATGCACTAAAAGGGAAAAAAACTGAAGATTAAGGGGTTGCCTGTTATATGCTTTTCTTTTCGGGTAGTCTTATTGGTGAACGTGTTGAGGTTTTAGTCATTAGACATAGTTGCAAATTATATAGCAGTATTGTTGTCAAACCTTTCAAAAGGCGAGAAAAAATATTTTTCAAAAGGAAACAAATGTTTACTTTAAAAAGAGAGAAACTTAATAAACAAGCTTCGACATAAGTGCACAGTAATTGCTGTGTTGTTATGAATACAGCACTTGAAATATGCGCAAGTACAGAGTGCATTCAAAAACACTTTCCACCACTTTTAAATAAAGCGTGATTTGTGGCTCGCACAACGGCCTTCACAAACATGAATGGGCCACCACATGCACCCCACTCGCGCACTACGAACATATCCGTCTGCCCTGGAGTTACTTATGCTAATTTAAAAGAAAACACTGCTTGAACCATCCCAACGTCTTGGCCGCTGAGAGTGAACGAGGCCTGAATAACGATTCAAGGAACACATGACCGTTTTGAAGTTCAAACTTGGCTTCGTGTAATCACCGTACTTCGGCACGGCTGCATGGTCTTCATTGATTCGATGCAGAGATAGAGGGCTTGCAAACACAGTCCAAGTCTTGTCCTAAAAAATGCAAACAAACATCATTATAATCTCCAGACACACCAATGCTGTCAGCAAGAGCTCTGCAAAAGCAGAGCCCACAGAACATTGATTTTGACGGTGGAGCAGTCGGATAAAACCTTGCCAACGTTTACGGACAATTGGCAATTAGCCCAAGGGTGTGCACAACTGTCAGTATAACCAGGACAGAGAAAAAATGCATTAATGTACAAATACATTGTCAATATGCTTCTGAAAAAGGGCCTCTTCAATCCATGCAGTTTGCAGAGGATATATGACCATACATCACCACACTGGTCAGTGCAGTTGGGACAGGTGAGGCTCATAGCCCAGCAGCAGCCTGTTACACCAAACATCTATAACATCTGTCATTCATAATAAACAACATCTATAAGACATGTTATTCATGGTGGGTTGCCCATGTGAGTAACATGGAGGGAGGCTCCACCTGATTAGCTTCCAATATATTATAATATTGGGCGTATTAGTCGTTATTAAACCAAGAGTTTAACTTTTATAACAACTGTACTTACTGGGCTTCAATAGTAGCCTTTAGTGATAATCATTACTCATTCGAAGCCAAGCTGAAAGACGACCATGTCCAGAAGCTAGCCATCGTGCTTCGAAGAATCGCAAAGAAGAAGATTACTCATGAAAACAAGTCTCTAAGATGTTTTTGTTAAGGGACCTATCCAGCATGTAAAAATCTAACTCCTTTCATGTATTCTAAGAATGCAAGATTTATGTGGCCAAGATGTTGGCTAGATATAATTAACGGCGCTCGACAACACATAACTTGTACCATGGTGTGTACACAGCTTGCAGTCAACAGAGTGGTTACTCGCTGATGTAGTAAAAAATTAATGTACCATTCTAAATTCTAAGCTGTCACCAGGCAGGGAATTTACAGGCACCAGACAGGACTATGCTAAAATCCTGCAACAACTGTAAATTTTTACAATGAGGTGACAATAGCAATATGACGTTAACATATGGATGTGGGATAAATTCCCCAAGCACTCCAGGCGCTCATTCACTCAAAATAACAAAGATTATCCTACTTTCGTAAACTTCCAAAACGTTATAATGGCTGACCATTCAGAATTGCCACGTCGTTCCTGGGCACTCATCCTTCCAACTTGCACATTTGGGGTCTTTGGAACATTGACACATGTTCTTGTGGACAAATACCAAACTATGTCCCGTGTTGTTGACTCGTCCTCAATAACTCTGCTCCCTGGTGGCCGTCAAGCTTTTTAACACTGGTGGTGACAACGCCTTTAGTTGGATGAAACCCATACAGGCGAATGTGCATGCGCTAAATAAATAAAACTCACAATGCAGCCAAACCACATCGGCAGACAATGGCGCATAGGCGACCGACTTGTTTAATTATTTTGAATGCCGGGGATTTTTTAAAATAAATGTGACAGTAGGACAAGTAGTGTGACATATTTTTTTACTCAATAGTATAACTGCAATATAGTCATATAAGAGACGTTCAAATGTATATTTGTCAAGCTTTTGTCAATCCACTGCTCGATTAAGCCCTCTCCACACTATTGACTCAGATTTACGTCGCTCCTCTTGTTAGCTCTGGTTAGGAATCAAACTCATGTCCCACAGTTCACAGAATAGTGCGTGAAAGACAACGATGTCCAGAAGCTGACCATCGTGCTTCGAAGAATCGCAAAGAAGAAGACTGGCCCTCTTTATATTTTTCAGTAGATCGTATTTACACACACGTTAAACTGTACTTTAAAAGTACCCGTTTAATTAATCACCTCGTATTTTCAATGAGTGCTGTAAATGCATAAATAAATGTCGGTTTTTAAGCTCACCATTCATAAACGTTGGGTGTAATAGCTACGCGGAAGGCCTCCTGCCACTAGAGGCAGTTAAATACATCACGCTCCTAAAAATAATCAACTTATGACAAACAATTGAATCACGAGAGTGGCAGGTCATCACTCCTAGTTTGACTTGGACAAATATTTGATGAGCACCATTTACAGACTACGTGGAAATATCACACACCCAGCCCTCCCCCATCAACAACATATGGTGTCTTCCTGAGCTCAAAGTTGAAAATCTAATAAAACATACAGAAGATACCCAGTCCTGTGCTACCTTTACAGGTGACCTTTACATCTGCAAGAGTTCGTTGTAACGATTTGGAAAAAAAAACGTTTACACAAAATTCCAATAACAAGTCACAACCACGTATTATACACCTCCGGGCACTAACGGCTGGGACAGGCATCCAGCCGTATGGCCAGAGAGCACTCACACCCCATTGTTAATGAGCAACAATGTCGTGCTTAGAGGTGGGAAACAGCTTGAGACCATGTGTGAGAAAACGTCATGGGCTACAGCTGCAGACTAAATTTTTTCCTTTCCAGTATAACTGTTTATTGTCATATTATTAACCCAGTATCATCAGCTATGATCAATCTACTGCTGGATGAAGCCACCGTTATCGCTTACAGGGCCGTGTTATGTAACAAGCCACCAGCCATAATACAGTGTACAATTTATAGATACCCGACTAAAATATACGGAATAGAGAAAATAACGTTTACTTAAAAGTCTCTACGTGCCTCAGACGAATCTGAACGCACTTATTACATATTTGTAACTCCTCCCTCTAAGATAATGAGCCTTCACATTCACACGATGGCCTGTAAAGGAGGGTCACTGGAAATCAGTGGGGTATTTATAACTGGACCACTGTATTTGACAAAGTATTTATGACTTACACTTACACACAAGCAATAGAGCATTCCCATGCAATATAGCACACACTTCACAAACACTACGTAGGTTTGACGTTTACGTTATCTGCAAAAAAACCGCGTATTTCTTTGTATGTGAATAGATTTCGCTTTACTGAAATGTATATATATTTTTATTCCCGAATGTGCACATCAGTGCCAATGTATTTACATATACACTACACACATGTAACGTATGTCTATTATCTATACATATGTACAAGTCGTGCTGTAGGGCATACGCTTGTGCATTTCATATTGTGAGAATGTGAGTGGCAGTATATGCCGGTCACATTCTCAGCACTTGACTCTACCCTGTTCAGGCCATAAGAGGTTTTTGTATTTTAACTTTTATTTTCCAGCACAGGTAGTGCATCTACCAGTCAATCCATAGCCCCTGGGTACGTCCAGTGACCTGCCAGCGGCGAGCCTTCCATACTTCACGGGGCCTCAAAGTGCACCTAGCTTGGCACAAGCGCTAGTGTGGCGTCACCGCCACTTAGCGGCGACCGGCGGCTGTTGTTGTGTTCACCACGTGCAGCAATTGGTCAGTCCACTGGGTCATGGTGCCGAGTTACTTGATCAACAACTTAAAAATGTCTCGGGCGCGCAGATCATACTTCACCACGCGGCTCAGTGCGGGTTTGGGAAGGTGGCGAGCACACACGTGGGAGAAAAGAGGTACAGTATAACTTTGCAACTTGCTGCACTGCCCTCTGCCGTACAAATGCATCATACACAGCAGAGTATAAGAACGATACATGTACTGTGTTTGTATATAGTATTGTATAGCACAGTACTGTAGTTAATGTCTATGGGCTTCCTGTGCTTTTCCCTATTAGAATCTCTGAGGCAGCCAGTGCTGCAAATTCCACATTCCCATTACTGGAATATAGTTTTGATAATAGACGAATAATGACATCCATAAGCCAGCCACGTTGAGGAAATCAAACGATTCCATGGCGGAGCGCTGTCTGATTAGTCAAGCTATACTACTGCCGTCCACACAATAATAGCATTTATAGAGCGCCTTTCATCCTTGGGTCACAAAGCGCTGCACAAGGCTGTGGAGAGAACGGCATGTCAATAACATCAAGACAGATAAACTGAGAGTCAAGCAATCACGAGTCAAACAATAGCAATGCGGGAACACTCGCTCGCGACGCCTTCCAACAATAAGTAAACCTTTCACACGACAGAGAGACTCTTATCCTGGGTATATAGCCCTGTCTTCCGTCCTGTACCTGCCGGGATTGGCTCCGGCTCACCGCAACCCTGGAAAGGATTAAGCGGTTTCAGACAATGATGATGAGAGACGCTTGGCGCGAGTTGTTTATTTGAGTATATAAACAACTGAGAACTGCTCTTTCGGTATAGCCGTATCGAGTGAGTCGCAGAGAGAGAATGAGAAAGCGAGCGGCGGGGTCATCACCGTGTGACTCTTGACCAGGACCTTGGCTCGAAGCCCGTACGCCTTGAGCCAGTGAACCACGGCCGCCCTGGCGCTCCGCTCCTCGGCTTCGCTCGCCGTCGCCTTCATAGTTGGGATGTTTTACTTCTTCTCGTTGTTGTTATTAAAAAAAAAAAACCTTTTAAAATTATGTCGAAGCTACACTGTGAAGGGGTCGCATTGAGACGCGAGGCCAGCTTTGGCTGAGCTAGCTCAGTGACCGCCTGCAGCAGCCGCGGCTTACGGTGCCGCGTGCCGTTCAAACGCGCGACTCTCATTGGTCAGCTGATTTCAAATGCGGTGACGTCATCGTAACGGCTCTGTCGGTCACACCCATTAGGTGTAGGCCGCGCCCACCGCCAGGGCCCGCCCACCACGTGGGGCGTTTCATTCGTTGAAGGTTGCTTTTCAGAGCTGTTCTTTCGGGGGATAGCCGTGACACTCAGCGATCTCCCTCGCGACGTTTCGCTTCCACCGTTGGAAGCATCATCAGGCGTTATGGTTGCATGTGGACATGACCGTTTATGAAGGTGACCGACAGAGAGGTGGGCGGATCACCGCGACCCCCTACAAGTTTATAAATGGGTCACTTTCCACATACAGTACAACCATAACGCCTGATGATGTTTCCAACGTGGGAGGCCAAACGTCGCGAAGGAGATAGGGGGGGACTCTCGATACGGCTCTCCCGAAAGAGCAGCTCTTGAGAGCAATTCTCATACATCGAGCTAGGATAACCTAGATTAATAAATTGGAATCCCCGTGTCCATGAGTGTTTTCGCCGATTACTGCACTTGGTTTACCTCCTACAGCCCAAGCACATATTTCTGCTGCCTAGGTTAATTTGACTGTTGAATAAATCACCTCCGGTGCCCTGCGATGGGTTGGCGTCCGATACTGGATATAGCCCTACCTAGCGCCCTGTGTCTACCGGGTGGGGGCACGAGGAGTGGGAACGAGGGGGGGCGCTAGGAGGGGGGCACGAGG
>JAZEWU010000002.1:20626127-20643734 GCA_036362915.1 Geotria australis
GGGTAAGAGGAGGGGGGCACGAGGAGGGGGGCACGAGGAGGGGGGCTTAATAGCCGTAAAGGTTTAATGGACGTAAATGTTTTTTTAATGCTGGAACGGTGGTGCAATCCAGAGGTCTTCCTCCAGCGGTGAACTGATAAAGGGATATAAAATATAGCACAATTCATTTATCCAATAACATCTTGTCGAGTCTCAAAAATTCGTTTTCAGAAGGGTCCTAGCTGAATTAGAATGTTTGGAGAATTATTTTCTCAGGTGTTTTGTTCAGTGTGAGAGAAAATCTGAGTAACTTGAGAAAACCCATGCGTATAAGTGCCGATCACATTGCATGTTTTGCTTGGACATCTTTTCGTAGGCTCTAGAGTCTAGATGAATGATATTTAACAATCAAAACATATGCAGCCACTCTAGTGCCACTCACGTTTTCCATCCTCCAAACACCGAAACATTTTCATTCTGAACCGTCTTGTACACAGTACTGTATTTGAGTCAGTTAACCAAAATGTCAAGTGTTAAGAGGATTTTGTTTGGGGGAAAACCGATTAGGTACAGTAGTTGAACTTGCACTTAACTGATCAACAGCATTGGTGCTGCGTTATATTTTCTGTTCAATAGATATTGTTCTGTGCTGAGGGCATGAGACCTGTCACGTTTAGAGCTACACAGCAGTGCCGTTATATTGCACCTAGAAGCTATTCCCTCTAATGCTGATTTTGATTCCGATGACCTATTATATTAGAGAAACAATGTTAATTGAAATTACTTTTAAATTTACATTGCGATTGCAATTCGTTATGAACTAAACAATTAGTTGACCGCAGGTCTGTTCTAAACGCCCAATCTTAAATATCGTACCTATATTGTCTGCATTTATGACTACAAGTTCAGATTTGTTTAGTGAGTAATTATTTATTTGAAATAAGTGGGCAATTCTGTTAGTTTCCAGTTGAATTTTGCTGTTTAGATATTTTTTTACCTATGATTATGCAAATGTATTATTTGACACAGGACACAATAGCAAATACTGTACGTTTCATATTTTAAAGGACTGATTTCCATCCCTTGATGAAATCTCTCCAACACTACACTTTCTGTACGATTTCAAACAAACTGCAACATTTACGAAATAAAGTGCTTACCATGAGATTTATTTGAAGTGCATGGCTTTCAAACAATGTCTCCCACGCACAACACATTTAGCCAAGTGATAAAACATTACACTGCAAATCTCGATTTGAATGAGCAATGCCGTTTTAAAATAAGAAAACCAAACCGTCTTTACCGCACATTTCACAGTGGTAACAGAAAATCCAACAATATAAGTAATCTTCCATTTCCCAGCCTGTTGTGCAGATAGCAATAAGAAACAGCATATAGGTCAAATAAACATTGTGCAATTTTAAATTAAAATACATTTAAAGACCTAAAGAGTGTAAATGAGCTCGCTGGAAGTTAAATTAGCATTGCTCTTCCTGTATTACCTTCAGATGACATTGCAGAAATGTATTATCACTGTGCATTATGTGGCAAAACCTATGCAGCAGGCTTAAAGCTCTGCAGGGAAGGTGAAAGACGTGGTTGTTAACTATAGTATTGTCTCTGGGTAAAGCCCGTCTGGTTGAATTGTTGACCTCCTTGTTGGAAGAACTGTTCGAATTGGCCACCACCAGTGCTGTTGTTCGTCGCTCCACGTCCCCAACCTCCGCCTCTGCCTCCACGACCACCACGCCCTCCACGAGCTGCCCCCTCCACGTGCGGAGCTCCTCCACCAGCCACGTACCCACCTCCACCCTGGGAACTATAGCCTCCTCCACCTCTTCCTCCACCCTGGGCACCATATGATGCTCCACCTCCACCCTGGCCAGTGTATCCACCTGCTCCTCCACCAGCCTGGTTTGTGTAGCCTCCTCCACCCGCACCCTGGTTTGTGTAGCCGCCTCCTCCTCCTCCACCCTGGTTTGTGTAGCCTCCACCACCTCCTCTGCCATGGCCTGCATAGCCACCTCCTCCACCCTGGGTTGTGTATCCGCCACCTCCTCCTCCGCCCTGGCCCGTGTAGCCTCCACCTCCACCACCTTGGCCCGTGTAGCCTCCACCTCCACCACCTTGGCCCGTGTAGCCTCCACCTCCACCACCTTGGCCCGTGTAGCCACCGCCCCTGCTGCCTCCTCGATAGCCACCACCTCTGCCCCGGTGAAAACCTCCTCCTCCGGGCTGATCACCATCTGAGGAACACCATCATATGCAGTAGTCACCCAACAGTTAATGTAACGCAATAATAAAAAGCACACGTATCTGAACTGAATGTGGTACGGTCACAATAGCATGCTTCAAGCTGTCAAGGTGCCTCAAAACTGACAAAAAAAGTAGACGTACTGTGGTGTGCACCATCGGACCAGCCTCCGCCCCCCCTCCCACCTCGGCCACCACCTCGCTCGTACCCTCCTCCACCTCGCTCGTACCCTCCTCCACCCCTGCCACCGCCTCCGTGATCATAGCCGCCACGCCCTGCTCCCCTGCCACCCTGGGTCTGTCCATCTGGTCTCTTTTGCCATGACGGCATTTCAGGCGGAGGGGGCTCGCTTTCCTGAGGCCTCCCGCCACGGTCTGGTACACGCCCCATTAGCACCTACAATATGCCGAAGACACGCACACGTGCAGTTAAAACACAAACCTGTGAACACACGTTAATAGTGAATCAAGCAATTCAGCAGAAAATACAATTATACGGTGTTTAATCTTTCACTATATTTTCAGGTTACCTGGTAGACTGGAATATCTATGTGGATATAGGTATACTGGATGCTGTGTGTCAGGTGCTTAAATGTTTTCTGAGTGAATAATCTCGACAGATCCAGTCGAATTTAAGCCTTACACTTACAATCTGTGTTTATATCATGAGGGCCACCAAAAGGTTTTTGGAGGTCTGTGGCAAAATGACAAAATAGGTTCTGTTCTGGGGCCACCCCTAACGATCCCTCAGTCCTTTCTGATCTAAGGCTCGAGGTATACTGTGCCAACTGTGCCACCCACGCCTGGCTCTCTTTGGCCATGTACAACATACTACTGTGAAACGGTTAAAACCATAGCTATTGTGTAACACATTTATTGATATTTAATTTGTATTAGGTGAATAGAAATGACTATATTCTGATCTTAACATTCAATTTGATGAACTCATAGCACACCAATATAAACAAATGCATTGCTGTGTATGTAACAATGCTACCCATAGCTCAATCAGTATCATATCTCCAAGTTTTCAAGTTCGCTACAGCGGGGCGATGACGTGATCTTAGCATCAGAAACAACTTAAAGCTAAGGCACCTTGTTGATGGCACAGGAGGTGTACTCGCGCTGTTCCCCGCTGCTCGTTTTGTAAAGACGGGAGAGGTCCTCGCGTGCAGCGAGCAGGTCAGCGATGTTGATTCCCGACTGTGTTAACAATACCTGCCGCTTCGGAAGGTACACTTTCCCCATGACTTCCAGTCTGGACTGTCAAACGACAAAGACATTCAACTGATAACTGCTGTGCTTTTTTACTCCTTTTTCATATTATACAAGTAAAAGGTCATGATTTTAATGTAAGAAAGACGTACATTTTGTATGCAAGATTGACCTTTGGAAATGTAATGACAGACACTGGCAGTAAACTAGAGTCTTACCTTGGCTTTGTCAGACCACCCGAATGACTGTATTGTCACGTCAAGTCGCTTGAGCAACATCTTGCGACGGACCTCGTATTCATTCACAAGTGCCTGGTTTATGGCTTCTAGTTTTTCCTGAAAAAATAAATGTCACAAAGGTTTAGAAGCAAGCATTAAGTAATCAAGTACCTCTCAACATATAGAGGTTATCAAACACCATATAAGACAACAATGCTGTAATGTCCTAAAGATTACTCACCCAGTGTGCAGGTCCAAGGGTTTTCTTCAGCAATGGTTTTCCTAAGTGAGCTGGAGACACTTTTGCCATGGCTTCCTTAAGCTGTGAACAAAAGAAATCAAATTATGTAAGTTTTCACAACTTGATGAATGGAAAATGCTCTTATGAGCTGTTCTTTCAGGCAAGAGATGGCGTTCCTCCTCTGTCTGCTTGAAGATGATGTCTCCAACATGTGAGGCGAAACGTCACGAAGGAGAGAAATGCACAACATGGCTACTCTGAAAGAGCAGCTCTTAAGAGCAATTTTCAAAAGAAAGAAAATGACCAAACAGGTGAAATAATGTTTTGTATCAATATCAATCCCATGTTTACAGCAGAAGACACGTATTGCATTCAATCGATTCATCTCATTAGTCTGTTAGTTTTCTAAGCTATTATTGTTCTTTAAACAATCAAAATGTAAAAACCTTTTTCTCAATGCCGCTGAAGAACTGGAAGACTGAGATGTTTGGAGGCGGCTTGGACATGCCAAGGATGATGCAAATAATCTTGAGTTCCTGGAAAACATCTGAACCTTGTGCTATGGCCTGTGTTTGTGGGCTTCGGGCGGTTGTCATGCGCACTGCCTGGAGCTCCGATGTCAAGTATGCTATCCCATGACACGCACACACGATAAGAGCCAGTATTATGAAAACATTCTTCACCCAGTCCACATGTAAAATACAACCACATCACGTAAATTTTGTAATAAATAAAATGGCTGAATTGTTGCATGGAAATATTTATCCATTTCACCTTTGTAGCAACGTTTAAAACGCGCACAAGTTAATTTCCCTTGATTAAAAACGTAGCCAAAGGTGCAGCCCTGCAACGAGTTGCTCATGACACAGCTGCTGGAAGGGCCTCCACTGTAAGATAATTTGATTCTACTCTTCCATGTAGACCAGACATCTTGGAAGAGGTGGGAGTACGCACACTTTGCCCCACCAGACACGAACTGCCGATTGACCGCGTTGTACCCATTATCCTTGTGGGTGGACAGAGGCATGGGATTTTAAGAAAGTTTTCCAAATGTTTCAAATTAGAGAAACTGGTTTCCCTTCTGGGGTGGCACGGTGGTGCGGTGAGTAGCACTGCCGCCTCACAGCAAGACGCTCCCATGTTCGAATCCCGGCTCAGGTGCCTTTCTGTGTGGAGTTTGCATGTTCTCCCCGTGTCCACGTGGGTTTTCTCCGGGCACTCCGGTTTTCTCCCACAGTCCAAAGACATGCTGCTGCATGGGTTAATTGGCCTGTGGACTAAATTGCCCCCGGTGCCCTGTGATGGACTGGCGTCCCATCCTCGATATGGATGGAAGGTTTGCCTTCTTTTGCAAAGTATCAAGCTAGCTGAAAACCTTTAATTTATTTTCAAAACAGCATGTGACCGGCCCTGTACTTTTTCCATTAAACAACAAACGCTGACACCCTGACTGTCTTTCCCCAAAGATTCTACAAACTGTGAGGGTGGCATTTGTGTCGCGTACACAGCAGGAGCAGGCAGTTGTGCTTGTTGAGTAGACGCTTTGTTACATCGCCGCTGGTAAGGGACGCATGCACACAACCCAGCTCATTCAGGAAGCCGCTCATCTCCAGCTGGAACGTTTCTGCCTCCGCTGGGGCTGCAAGTGGAAACAAAACAAAACTACAGTATATACTATCGAAGGATGCTCTACATAAATTATTTGAGATGTGTTTTTCCTGAAAACACAAGTGACAATTGAGAACTTCACAAGCACACACTTTCCAGCGGACATGGAACACAATACATTAACATTTAAAACTATACTTGACTCCTTAAAAGCATTAAAGGCAAAACATATCAAGATTTGTGAAAGCTGTAAAATAACCACACAATAAAGTACTATGATGCACTTTTACCAACCTCTGTTTGCGTAACGAGAAACAGACAACTCTAATCAAACACGGTGAACATACATTTAATGTTAAACGGTACAACACTACCACTGTCTTTAAAAAAAAAGATCGTTGGAATGTAAAATAGAGTTTAATGTCAGTCAGCACTTACTGTTGGTGGCATTGACGCTTTCTACCAAGTTGCAGAATGCCTTGAGTTCGGTGGTGAGCCAGGCGCACACTTTGGTGAACTCAGGGCTTGCAGCCCCTTGCTCCACTGCCACGTCCAGTGCCCCATCGTCCAGCAAGGGGCCCTTGTAGCTGTGCGACATCAAGGAAATTCAGCATAATTTCAAGGGTTGCTATGACATTGCATCCCCAAGATTTCCTGATAACATACATTGCTCTCTACGGAGCCTTGGACAGCAATACCCTAGGAAACTTGGGAGGCTTAAAAATAGAGCACTGTAAAAACTGCAGCCCCTCATAATAAAGTGTCCGCACAATGTCATTAAAATCAACTGCCAAAAAGACATTACTAACAAAGAAGTCACAAACCCATGCCTTAAAAGACCACAGGCTATAGCATAAACACTGTACTAAAATGGCAATGGACATGGTTTGAACACACCCTATACTAGGCTGGTACTGGCCTTTTGAGCATGAGCCTGCAAACACAACACAGGCTTGGCAAGCTGGGTGAATACTGCTCTGAAGGCAATGGCATCCATTTCAAGTTGGCCACCTTATTGGAGCGCACAGCCATGACGAGCGGAGAAGCTATATCCGCAAAGACAACACTCCTTGTTGAGAAAATTGGTGAACCTTTATAACAAATGGAACCGTAGTAACTGGGCTCAACACACATAATTGCGTTGGCTGTGGTGAACAAGCACAAATTAAAACAAGTCACCACCTTTACCATTAACACTGCTTTGTAACAGGAAGCAAATACAATCGGCTAGCATTCCAGGCAATGGCCCTTCTTCAGAGCAGGAAGAGACCATAAGGATTAATGATATTGTAGATTTTCTTATAGACGAGATAAACGTGTAGAAGACTTAAATCTTTGTTAATGAAAAACTGTTTATCCTGTATGTAAACCCAAAACTGTTTTCAAGGCTAAGTGTCGAATGTAGTGCTCTACTATAAGCCAATTCTTCTGCTACCAAGAAAGACCATCGCCAAAGACACTAGCCCATGATAAACATGTACATCATATATATTTCTCTAACAAGCGAATGCTCACGAGGAACGTGGTTGCGTTTAATTCTACAGTACAGTGCTTGACGCAGTACAAAGTACAAACACTTGGTGCGGTATGGCCTGCTGTACACGCCCTGTGTATCAACAAGGCGGGCCTCGTACAATGGACACAACCCTGGAGACAGCTCTCATCTTGTAGCTACACTCGTATGCTTGCGTCCCGGGCTGTACCATCCGAGCTGCGATCCTCGTTCAGGGGAAAAGAGACTCAAGTCACGGGGACACCTGTCATTGTCAGTCTCCTTGTGAGCTCACCGTGACAAACAACCCAACACCCCATACGTTTTTGTTGTGTCGCGTGTTTGTTGTGTCACAGGAATCCTGTAAAGAGCTTGCACGCTCCATGGGTACTTTTTGCTGTGATAATAAACATCTAACTTTTACTGTAATAGGGCAAAACTATGATGTCACGACAGCGGTTGTGATTTTTTTTTAAAAAGCGGTTAAACCAAGTGGCGGCGATGATGCTGTGGTTCTAGCAACTGCCCTGTGGACCGGGTCAGCTGGGTTCGACTCCCTGCCATGGCTAACATCAGTGGCGAGTTATATATTAGTTGTTTGTTTCTGTCGTTGTTGACATGCCGTTCTCTCCGCGGCCCTTGTGTAGCGCTTTGTGACCCTCGGGTGAAAGGCGCTCTATAAAATGCTATTATAAAATGCTATTATTATATATAAACCGGATATGGCTCCTGCACCTTCGCCACCAACCCGCACTGACCATCGTAAAGTATGACCAAACAACCCCCAGAATACTCAAGTCTTGGGAAGTCGTTGACACAGTGGTAGATTGACACACGGCTTAAAGTTAAATACTCTGTCGTCATTCGTTATATTTCACAACGGAGCTTTAATGTCATACAGCCTGGTGGACGCAGCCTGGGTATGTAGGGTTTATGACAACTGTTTTGCTTGCATCGTCCCTTAATACACCAACACGTCGACGGTCATTAGAAAACTCCGACGTAACTATACATTCGTTTTCTACCATCATTTAGGAATATTTAAAGTACAATCTACAAGAACCATCGAAAAAAAACCGCATTCACCTCTACCTTCGAGATTACCAAGCACCGAGATGCACGCATACCCTTGTAAAAAAACCCAAATCCATTCAATTCACACACACACATTTAAAACTATAAAACGTTCCACTCATAACGACTCAGCTGTCATAACGACAGGCCGTCACTGTACGTACAGTGCTGCTCTGCTAGCGTAGGCCGCAGACGCTGGTACGGGTGGGTTTAATAACGGAGATGGGGGGGCTCAGCGATTGACAGGCTATTCGTGTGAGGTGGGGGGGGGTTATCAGTGTTTATCCTGTGATTAAGTCGCTCCAAGAAGCGCGCGGGGCCCGAATTCGAGTCTCACCCCAAGTCGTCCAAAGACTCCGCTATGTCGCTCTCCATCGCGGCTCCGCGGCGCCCAGTGCGCATGCGCGGGCGGCCCCTATCACTGCGGAGCCACGTGGGCAGCTCGACACGTGTGCGGGGCGAGATGACAGCTCAGAAGCTTGACACTGAGCCATAGCCATACACTGCCAGCCACTTACTCCAATAGCTACCGCCCTGCACTGTGAGCCATAGCCCATAATACTGCACAGGGTCGCGGTGAGCCGGAGCCTATCTGGGCAGACGCAGGGCACAAGGCAGGGATATGCCCTTGATGGGACGCCAGTCCATCACAAGGCACCGGGAACAATTTAGCAGCATGTCTTTAGACCGTGGGAGGAAACGGAGTGCCCGACGAAATCCCACGTGAACACGGGGAGAACATGAAAACTCCACACAGAAAGGCCCCCTAGCCGGGATTAGAACCCGGGGCCTTCTTGCTGTGAGTGGGTAGCGCTTCTCACCGCGCCACCGTGCCGCCCCTATTACTCTACTAGCTATCGCCTTACACTGTAGATCTTTGGGTAGTAAGGGGGCATGGTGGCGCAGTGAGTAACGCTGCCGCCTTACAGCAATAGTAACCTGGGTTCGATTCCCGGCTCCAGTGCCTGTTTGTGCGGCGTTTTGCATGTTTTCCCCGTGCCTGCGTGGGTTTTCGCCGGGTTCTCCGGTTTCCCCCAACATTCCAAAGACATGCTGCCTAGGTTATTTGACCTACTGACTAAAATGTGCCCAGCGATGGACTTGCGTCCCATCATGGGTATAACCCGCCTAGCGCCCTGTGACGGGAGAGGTTCTGGCTCACCGCGACCCTCTAAAGTCTAAATGATTAAGCGGTTTCTGACAATGAATGAATGATGCTATAAATAGATTTCATGAAAACCTTTGGAAAAGTGCACAGCTAGTGCACACAGTTGTATAGTCAACTATTAGACAAATAAGAGTTCACACTGGTGTTATTTGGATTTTATTATCGTGTGATTCATGCATGGATAGCCCCACTGATTATTCATATATAGCACTCTCTTTCAACATGTGATTGAATAGTGTGGAAGTGATTGCTCCATATTTTACAGAGGAAACTTAACATTGGCTCAAATGCATTGAGATTGGTAGGAGACGTGCAGAGGCTTTGGAACACATTGATGCATTCATATAATTTTAGCAGAACATCTATCAACAAAACACCCTTTATTACACCAATAAACGCACTTGAGTCTCTTCACTGTAGTTGTGTCCGCTATGTGTGTGTGGGGAGTGGTAGCGCAGCGGTTAGTAGTCTACTACGCTACAAACCCAGTAATCCTAGTTTCAACCCGCTCATGAGCAATAACTGGAAAATATGTGACCCAGTCCTGGGCCTCCCCTACATCGACACAGCCTAAAACGAGCACCTGCTACGGTTTGTAAACATCAGCACTTGAGTGACAAATGCGGCCGGGCTTGGTGTTGACCACCCAATCTCGTCTGCCATGCTGACCTTAATAAGTGCTCGCTAACAGCACTTCAACAGTTCTGTTAAAGGCTAAACAGGATAATATTTTGTGTGAAAGAGACGGTGGGGGGAGGTGGGGGGCGGCGGTTCTCAGCTATTGGATCGGGAGCCGGGACAGGGCTATGCGGATGAAACATAACGGGCAGCAGCGGGGGCGGCCGCGGCTTTGGTTGCCCGAGCGCCGCTCTCCATGCTTCTCACGCAGCGGGAGAACTCGGCCAGGATTCTGTGCTCCTGCTGTGAGCGCGCGTCCGTGCGCTGGGATGCACGCCACGCCGTCCTGCGGAACGCGCGCTGCCCGTCCAGTAGCTCCCTGGCAGGACACGGTCGGGGTCACACCGGGGGTGGTCACAAGATACGGGACTCGCCGGTGCAGCTCCGCTCAACAACAGGATTCTTACACTGGTCACTGTATTGGTTTTTTTTCCCCCCATCGCAATGTTTGGCTGTGTTTTTATTTGTTTATTCGATCGGTTATGTGCGATGCTGTGTGTAAATGTGTTTTTTTGTTTGGTTCATTTTATATTTTTTTTTTTGTCAATTCGCATGCTTGTTGTGTCGCAGGAATATCATAAAGAGCTTGCAAGCTCACCGGGTATTTTTCTGCTGTAATAATAAACAGCTTGCAATAACATCTATCTATCTATCCAGGGGTGAAAGTAACGTAAATGTCTTAAATTGACATTCGACCATAAAAGCACTGCACAGCAATGGATCTTGCTGTGCTACGCTCTGGCATCCAGCATGCGGATCCATACTCTATAGCCCGCCCTATAACGATCTCCTGTGCATGGTGATAGCCCATTGAAGCACCATCAAGGTTCCATCCTGCTGCTTGGATGCCGAGACCTGATGGTATCGGGTGCATTCCGAGTAATTTGGTTGCAGGCGTGGCTATTATCATCATAATCAGCATTGTCTGAAACCGCTTAATCCTGTATAGAGATTAAGAGGTTTCAGCCGCTTAATCTAGTCCACCACAGGGCACCGTGTGCAATTTAGTCAGCAGGCCAATTAACCTATGCAGCAGCATGTGTTTGAACTCTGGGAGGAACCCAGGGTACCCGGCGAAAACCCACACGAACACGGGGAGAACATACCTGTAGTTAATCCAGCCACTTCTATCTCTGTCCAGCGCCGAAATGAGCTCCTCCAAAGGCTGCTCCTCCAGGGGTGTGCTGAGTTGCTGCAAAATCATACGCTATCATTACCAGCACCCAGAGATCCCAGAGGCTTACAAAGGTGATGAGCAGGTGGTGTCCGACATATGCTCACCTGCATGGCGCTCCTGAAGACATCCTGGGTCACCGACATGGTCCCGCTTTTGTCCATGTTACGGAAGAAGTCCCAGAGACGCAGCTTATTCTTTAGAAGGTGCCCCTGTTGTGTACATCAGCAGTGAACAGCATTGGCAAAGGGGAAACTTATGATGACCAAAACTGACTGTTGGGAAGACGGTAATGTAAAATAATTGTGCAAGTTACACTGATCACCAATGACTGAGCTGAAAACGAGAAACTCCCTACACTTGACAAAACACATTCTTTTTTCACGTTTATTTTCCCACAATAAAACCCTTAAGATAGTTATCTAATTTCCAGCAGGAAATTCTCGACGTGATGTGCAAGATAAATAATTTCCAAGGCAAAACATGAATGATTAATAATTGACAGAAAAAGACATCAAATAAAATATAGAAATATTTTTCGAAAGTGGACTGGAGCGGTGCGCTAACGTAGCGACCT
This sequence comes from Geotria australis, assembly GCA_036362915.1. Taxonomy (NCBI): domain Eukaryota; kingdom Metazoa; phylum Chordata; class Hyperoartia; order Petromyzontiformes; family Geotriidae; genus Geotria; species Geotria australis. The sequence continues at coordinate 20,637,805 of JAZEWU010000002.1, forward strand.
TAGTTACAATTTACGGGCCCGGCTAAAATTCAGTGACAAGTGATATCTAAACTGGATCTGCCCTCATCCCTTCACCAACCTGCACTGACCAACACGGTAAAGCATGCTCAAAATATCTCAATCACTGGTGAGCTATGGAGAGACCCTCCTCCAGTGGTGGACTTCCCGAAAGAAAGGAAGCAAGCCTCCAGCTACAGGCCAATAATCCTCCCGAACAAACCTCATTTCAAGTTGGACGTAGCTACTGCGAACAGATCGCTGCCTTCACCACCCCCATACAAGCTGGTTTCCATCGTCAACAGAAAATTGGCATGGCAATGCTTGACCCCTACTGCCTATGACACTGTTTGGCATCATGGCTTGCTGCTTTAAGTTGGCCAAAATTATCAGAAGCCTTTCAACTATTCACTTGTGACCATGCAACCCCGAATTGCAGATCATATGGTACACCACTGTAGTCTGCACTTCGTTAATCGAGGAATAGCAAAACAACACAAACTCTCTCATGAAGCCCTGTAGTGGCTATCAGACCTCGACATTGGCATTTAGATCCTGAACATACTGCCATCAAACACAAGAATAGAATGGTGGATTGGGAAAAGGTGGATACATTAGTATTTATTAATTTGTTTCTAAAACTGCAACGAAGAACATGGCTGAGTGATTTATCTCAGTAAATGTAATCCTCATAAGCTAACCCAGGGGTGCACAAATAATTTTTCATGAGCGTCAGATAAAATAACCAAAGGGCCACAAACTGGTAAATAACCCCCACTCTCTCGCCATATGCTCTCACCTTGCAGGCACACAGAACATTTACAGTAGGCTATAGCAGACTAGGCCTATGTCAAAATACGAGTGTATTTTAACGCAAGCCAACAATCAATTAAAATGTTCCATACAACTTGATTACATTTGTATGATCCCTTTACCGGCCGGATATAATGCATTGCCCTGGCCTGCGAGCCGTAGGTTGTGCAGCCTTGAGCTAAACGGACACGTGCTGTGGCCGATTTCTAGATAAACGAACCAGTGTGGTGTATTGACGGGTGCTACCTGAATTGCCTGCATGGGGCTGACCCTGGGCTGCAGCGTGCGGCGTAGGCCGCTCCCGATGCCCCCGTGCTGGACGATTAGGGCCCGTGGGCGCTCGGCTCGCACCGCGCTCAGCAACTGCACGAACTCCTCGCTCACCACCACGTTCTGCAGCCGTTGTGTTCATCAGACAGTGCTTAGCGCCATTGCTGGCGGAAGGGCCTCCACTCGAGGGAACGCCATAGAGTCTCTGTGTATAGGGTATTTTGACACATTGGCCAAGCGTCTAGGAAGAGGTGTCAGTACCCACACTTTACCCCACTGCACACGACCTGCTGAAGGACTGATTGTGGTATACCAGTGGATACAGCTCGAAGGAAAGAGGTGTGGGGGGGGTGGGAATTTTACAAGCTTGCCCCTTATTTTAACTGCCAAGCCAGGAGCTCGAACCGGTGACCTCTGGGTTGCAAATCCAGTGTGGAAACCATTACACTGCGGTAAGAACCCTCTCCATAGGTATGCTGATAAATAAGTAGGGAAAACAAATGTACGTCCAGAATCGTGCAAATGCCCGTGTGTAAATGTTCTGTCATTTCAGAACTGACTGATATGTTGAGGTCTTGCATCGTCGATCTCCTGTTTTTATGGATGGCGTAGAGCAAGGCGAGGGCCCCCTCGGCCATGATGGGGTTCTGGGAGAGCTGCACACAAACACGTTTCCTCCAGTTAGCAACAGCCACACAAATCGATTTCAAGCGGAACGTGTTTCTAACTGGAATATTTACGCAGGGTTAAAAACAATCGACTCAAACTGTTAACACAAATAAATAAGCTTTGGCAAAACCTGACTGGAAGGGGCGTGATAGCCAAGGAACGAACGCTTCTGTGAGGGTGTCCAGCGAGGGCATGAAATGATGAATCGGCCGGTGTGCAGGTGGTGGATAGTTACAATGCATTGATGTAGGCTTTTACGGCTCTACGCATGAGAATTGCTCTCAACAGCTGCTCTTTTGGGCTAGCCGTGACTAGCGCTCCTCCTTTCCTTCGCGATCGTTCACCTCCCACGTTGGAGGCATCATCAGGCCTAATGATGCTTCAACAACGATATTAACTCTTAATATCTACCGCATTACAATGTTCATCGTGCTGTTTTTCGATGAACGTTTGACCTTTTGGGCCTTCGAATCCGGTGCCTCGTGGTTAAACAAAGCAATTCTGATTATACTGCCGAGATTTCCACGATGGCCGTTTGGCTTGGCCATCGCCTTGAGGTAGCCTTGCCACCTCGGAGGCACACAAGACCAGGACAAATCGTGGGAGTAAACATAATAAGAGAGAGGACTGGATGTGTAACTGGCAAAAATGACTTGCTCCAGAAAAAACGATCAGATTTCCCAGGAAAGTTGACTCAAAAAGGATGATGATGCTGGGAAAACTAGGGCAGGTGGCAACCTACCTTGAGACTGCGTAGAGCCACGTTCACCTGCAACCCGGCAGCCAGAGCCCTCGCGCCACGCTCATCCACGCGACACGAGCTCAGGTCCAGGTGATGCAGGGTCCTGTTCCGATGCAGAGCCTCTCGCAGCGCCAAGGCGCCCTCGGCGCCCACACCGGTCCACGCCAAGCTCAGCCAACGGACACTTTGGTTCACCTGGCACGGCGTAGCGCAAGTTCAACATATTTTTTGGAGATAGGACGATATGGTTATAATCATGACCACTCAACGATGCGGGGGACCCCATCAAGCAGATTTGTGTGGTGGCATCACCCACGCATCAGTCAGCCATCAAAACTTTTTTTAAATTATGTAGCTTGGAGTTTGCGTGTTCTCCCCATGCCTGCGTGGGTTTTCGCGGGGTACTCCGGTTTTCTCACACAGTCCAGAAACACACTGCTGCTGTTGCCTAAGTCAACTGACCTGCTGACTAAATTTCCCCTTGGTGCTGTGTGCTGGACTTGCCTCCCACTATTGGTCTATCCCTGTCTTGCGCCCTCTATCTGTCGGGACAGATACAGGGCGCAAGGCAGGGCTGCACTGCAACCCTCTACAGCAGTAGTGCTTTACCTGGGGTGCACGGACCCCCTAGGGGTGCGAGATGCCCTCGCTGGGGGTGTGAGTCGTACCAGATTTTTTGTATTTATCGTATTCCATCCATCCATCCATTGTCAGAAACCGCTAAATGCTGTACAGGGTCGCGGTGAGCCGGAGCCTATCCCGGCAGACACAGGGCACAAGGCAGGGGTATTCCGAGGATGGGACTCCAGCCGTGAAAACCTACATCACAGTACATCGGTAGTTTGACCGTTAGGTCCCGGCGTTTGACTGGAGATGGCGCCACACTCACGCTGATGGCCGCGGAGACAGCCGTGGAACCTCGCCAGCGCCACAGACTCCACGACACATCCAGTCTCTCCAGCGTCTCGGAGTTAGCTGCGTGGCGGTGGGGGAACACACAACAATTACGTCACCATGGCGCCTGTGCCAGGCCAGGTGCAGCTTGAAGTCACGTAGAGTGTCGAAGGCTCGCCTGCCGACAGGTCACGGGACAGACCCAGGTGTCATGGGCTGCCTTGAATGAGATGACTGGCAGATGCGCCACCTGTGCTCCCTACCGTGCCAACTCGCTGTGTTTTAGCGTCTTGTCGTGCTGGTGCACACAGCCCCAATATGACAACGCGCCGTACGCTACATCTTTTATTAATTCGAGTCAGGTTTAAAAAAATGCCGCTGCTGTATATTCTGAAGAGTCATACCAACGGCCTCTGCCGAGGAGACTCGTGAAGGACGCTACTGGGCGGCAATCGCCCTCCAGCAACAACGGAGGGCGGAGGAGCGACGCTCACAACAACGAGCGGAAAGTTGGCGCGGTAGGGAGCACAGGTGGTGCATCTGCCAGTCATTCGTCCAGCCTCCCCTTCCCCCCATCTCAACACGAACCCAAACGCGTCGCGACCCTGGGATGTTTGACTGACACTGAACACCACCCAATAAACGTGCCAACGTTAGGTCAACGTTGGCATGTGGTTAGAACTGTTGAATTAACGTAATGTTTATTATCGATTACAGCAGAAAAATACCCAGTGAGCTTGCAAGCTCTTTACTGGATTCCTGCGACACAACAAACACGTTGGTCCAACGTTCCATAGTCACTGGGGACAACCTTTACTGTCGGTTGAAACGTCTAATTTCTTAAAACATTAGTGGCTGGTGTTTGTCCCACGTTGAAAGAATCATCAGGCATTTCTGATATGCCTCCAACGTGGGCTGCGAAACGTTTCGTCGAGAGAGAAGGAAGACTCCTCACGGCTATCCCGAAAGAACAGCTATGGAGAGAAATTATCACACATCGAGCCGTGAAAACCTACATCAGGACATTTTTGTCAGATGTTCATATTCCCAGCCTCCTCACCTGTGTCCATAAAATCGGAGGCATGAACAATTTCTAAGAATGGAATGAGAATAATCATTGGTGTGGACATTACCTATCATGTGGGCAACATGCATGGCCCCTGCATCTCCAATTATGTTATGGCTCATGTCCAGCTCCTTCAGGCTTCTATTGACCTGTAAACACAGCAACATTGTCAATACAGCTATAATTGGTTTATTTTGGGTTAGGTCGTTTGAACAACGTGCGTCGCAAACCCTCGTACACCCGAGACCGACACTTAATTTAAAGTGTCACGTCAATCAAACGTGGCTTAATATATTGCTGCTTCAGTACATCGGTGTGTTGGAGAGTCATATCAAAACATGTATCATTGGTCAACAGGCTTTGGACGAAACACCTTGAGATGTCAGTGAAATCGTGGGTACAATAAATTGTTGGTTTAGGGCGTTTTGGAATTTTAATTGTCAAAATGTGTCGGGTAAATGTAAACTCTCGGTTGTGGCTTCTGTTGTTCAGTGGCACTCTCGTGTCCCCTTCACGCTAAGCAAGGCTAAACCCAGTCATGGTTTATATTCCGAAGCACCCCTGCCAATCTGTCGCTGAGGAAATGGATGTCTGGGTCCACTCTCCTTTGACTGCTGCCACCGCGACCCCTCACCAGGACAAGCGGTTTATAAAATGGATGGGTGGATGGACCACCAATCTCCCGGACCCCACTCCGCCTGACAGTGGTGGTCGTCATAGTTGGGGGGAGGGAGATTTTCCGGAGCCCAACCCCGGACAATTCCGGCTGAAATGTATCCCTTACGCTAGCAGTGGACAGAACTGTACCGTGGGTTGGTAGTGATAGTCGGCAGCGCAGCGGTAGAATTACAATGATTACTCTAGCATCCTCAGGCTATCCACCTGCGACGATTTGACATCAGTGACGCAACGTGCACGCCGTTTACTTATCTAACGCTACGACGAGTTTATTGCTTTAAACTATTTAAACTGTATACAGTACACGGTGCTAGACCACAGAGGGTTTTTGTATAATGGACTTCGTCAACATAAGGCCACCGAGATACAAAACACTGCCAGTAGGCAATATCTAAAGAGAGATGTTTATTATTACGGCAGAAAATACCCGGTGAGCTTCGAAGCTCTGGATGCGGGATTTCTGCGACGCAACAAGCGCTCGAACTAACCAACACACGCAACGTATTAAATCGTAAGGTCATGCCATACTGACGTTTTCTTTTACTGACTACGAATTGTCATTAGCGTGTATTGTTGGTCATTTTTCTTGTTTCCAGCCTGCATACTTTCTTCTGTCAAGGCGAGTTTCTCATCATTGACACAGATTGTGTAAAGTTCTATAGGGGGGAGATTTGTTATGACAGGGTCTGTGCTAACGATAACCAACGATGAAGACTAATATGGTCCATCACCAGCGAAGCGTCAATTTGCACAACACAATTTCAATAAGCGAGTACAGGCAGGAAGGAAGTAAGTAAAGGA
>JAZEWU010000002.1:20643831-20685718 GCA_036362915.1 Geotria australis
ACATTGCCACTAGGGAGACAAAGGCGGCCGGGCGTAGTGCTGGCCACCGACCCCCTCGTGTGCCGTGTCGGTCTTCACAGGTGCTCGCTAACGGCACCTGACCCTACAGTCTGTTGGGGCTATACGGTGGATCTTTATCTTTGTTGTTTGGCAGGAACGTCCGACGTTTTGCTCCACATGCTGGGGGCTTCTTTTCCTTCAAGAACTGAATTTCAGTTCGTGAAGGAGCCCTGAGTCAGTTGAGGCAATACACAGATGGTGTTTATGTTGAGATATGGTCATTACTTACAGACATGGCGTTGTGCAAGTGTCTGGCAGCTTCATCCGTTAAATTGTTTCCTAGCAAAGGACATGCAATGTGGTTCTCCGTTCAAACGTCTTGTAACAGACCTGCACTCACATGTTCATACCATCATCATCGTTGCGATATTAATCACATACCTTATTTATAGAAATAGTGCCACTGGACATTAGCTACAATCGGTGAAATCCTAACGCGTTAGTACACGAATTACCATGTCAGGTGTTCTCATTGAATTACTTGTGCATTCCAGATCTACAGGTTATACTTGAGTAACTTTAGTTTTTAAGGCTGAATTAGTAATTTGAAAGTAATTCTTGCAGATGGCCTCACACCGGACAAGTTGAGACTGGTGATGGTGGAGTTCTCCCTCAGTGCAGAACAGAGGGCCGTCGCTCCTCCGAGTCCCATGCAGTTGCTCGACACGTTCTGTGAAGGGCAGGACCATTAAACGCATGCAGCTGTGCGTATCTGCGTGGCTGTGATGTGGCCAGATAGCTGTGTAGCAATACGATCTTGAGTCTATCTGCGGGTAGCTTTCACGGTCACCCTGTCGATTGTGTGGTAGGTTTTCTCCAGATAATCCCTGTTTGACCCCGCATGCAAAACAATCGTTAATCGACATGGCCCAGCGTTGCAATGTAGTACCATCCATAAAACTCGTTGGAAGACCGTCAATCCAAGGGCCCAGCAATACCGCGTACTGGTGTAGCTCTGATGTATTTGCAGGTTGTACCCCGTGTTGTTTAGCACGATGTCTAATGTTTTGCAACTGAAGGAGCTCTAGTATGTGGAGCTAAACGTCGCACATTACGTAACTGCCATGCCTCGTATAATCGTAGTTATTTTCTGGTAATGAGCCAAGTGTTAAGATCTTAAAAACACCAAATTGACACCTTTTTGCAAAGGGTCCAAGCGTTGCCGAAAGGCAAGCCGTTTTGGACAATGCAAATATCAATGCATTAGTAGCTCGGGTCTAGCTGTTAAGTCGAGGAGCACCTTTTCTCCAGTGTACAGATAATGTACACTCGTGCTCATAGAAGCATAGTTCTCTTTACCAGCTCTTCGATGTAGCAGTTCTCTTTCAGCATTCGCGAGAGGTGGCGGCAGCCCTCTTCCTGGAGCCAGTTGTCCGTCAGGTCCAACGTGGTGACCACAGTGTTGACCTGAAAATTAAAATGAGAATAAATACAATGTTCATGTTGGGGTAGTGAGTACCAAGAAGGCCCCAGGTTCGAATCCCGACTCGGGTGCCTTTCTGTGTGGCGTTTGCACGTTCTCCCCGTGTCCGTGTGGGTTTTCCGCTACGCACTCCGGTTTCTTTCCACAGTCCAAAGACATGCTGCTAGATAGGATAATTGGCCTGCAGACTAAATTGCCCCCGGTGCCCTGTGATGGACTGGCGTCTCATCATAGGTATCGCCCTGCCTTGCGCCCTGTGTCTGCCGAGATAGGTTCCGGCTCACAGAAACCCTGTACAGCATTAATTAACGAATCAGACTGTTCATGTTGTTGGGCGCCAAGTAATGTGTGTAATGGATTGGTTTATAATAAGAAGAATTTCAACTTGTAATGCACCTCACGGTATGCTCTCACTCTCATAAAGAGAAACACAACTGAGAGGCAAGAACAACCATAGATGAGCAGGAAGACAGCAGCTACGCAGTGAGCCAGTGCCAACAATTGTCCAAGCTCCGTGGCTATCTCTATATATATTAAGATGTTATATTCCAATTAATGAGTGTTACATGGGTACCTTTTTTGCCAGTGTACAAATAATGCAAAATATACAAGGTTCATGCTGAGTCGACCTAAGCGAGGCCCAGGACCGATTCAGAACATTGTCACTGGTGTTGGCCGTGATCAGGAGTCGAACTTGGGGCACCAGGTTCATAGCGTGAAAACACATTGCTGCCAGCTGTAACAAAACACTCTAGTGTTAGATTATTTTGGCCCGAGGTCCTCGATAATGAATAGTTAGGGTCCCCGTCCTTGGCTTTAAATGTTAGTGTTTCTAATCAACGCATTGTTCGCTCACTCGAAAACAACGCCAGTGTGTTTTTGTCCTTTCCGTAGCATTTGATTTGAAAACACTTATGAGTAACTTGACACGATCAATTCACTCCTGCACAAATTGTTCACACGTTCACCCGTGGAATTATCTCAACTTGCTATACTACGAACGTGCGCAATGTGTTTTTTTATGCTACGATGAACCAACAAAACAAGCAGGGAAAGAATGTGCAACACCCCTGTGGCTACATAACAATGAAACATGATGACACAGCACCTAACAGAGCGCATGAAATATAAGCTAAACTCTAGACAGCTACCCTGTGATGGACTGGCGTCCCATAATGGGTATAGCCCTGCCTTGCGCCCTGCGTCTGCCGGGATAAGCTCCGGCTCACCGCAACCCTGTACAGGTTTAAACGCTTTCTGACAATGCATTAATTAATTAATTCCAATACATTACTTTAAAAACCCAAAGTAGCGAAAAAGTGTAACAGTGGGATAGCGTAGTGAAGCTCTGTTTGTGAGTGAGCACATACGAGTGAGCAAATACAGCACTTACCTTAAAAAAATGGTACCGACGTATCGCTGAGACTTCCACTCAGCTGAATGGAAGTCTTACTCCAACATATCGACGGGTACACCACACTTTTTCACATGACCTAAACTCACAGACAGAGCTTCACTATGGATAACATTGGTCATGAAAGCCTTCGAGTTAACATGTTTATGGCATAGCACGCGTGCGTCATTACCGTGAGACAGCGAGCGAGGGGCGCGGTGCCGCGGGGACCCACGGCTCTGTGAGCGAGGCGCAGCTGGGGTCGGGTGCCCCCTGAGCGCAGGACCCCCGTGGCCGGGCAGACCCCTGCTGTGCGGCACCCTTCCCGGTAGCGGGGGCCCCAGCCCAGGCTACGTGACCGCGGGTCTCCACGATAGACAGCTTCGTGACCCTCTGATGTGCAGAGACATGGAGAGAAACGTACGTGGCCCACATCCGTGTTGAAAACTAGCTACTCGACCACCGTCATCAAAACTACCGCGCCGTGGTGGTTGATAAAACCATCGTCATCATCATGATAATTGTTAGGTATTTAATTATTCCTCTCCCACCCCGCCACACGACACAGCGGTGATTTAATACATTATCATGATTCGTGGTTGTGATTCAATTTAATTTATTTTAAGAAAAACCGTTTTTATTTACGTTTTCATGGCTCGATATATGAGCCTTACACAGATAATCGCCACCCCAAACCAGCCGCAATGGCAATGTTCCAGAAAATATTGAGCAAGCGATATAGATAGATATATGTTCATTATTAATGCAGATAAAACCCAGTGAGCTTGCAAGCTCTGGAAGCGGGATTCGCGCGACACAACAAACGTGCGAATTAGAATGATGATTTTGATTCCCTGGCCGTACCGTCCTCCAGGTCCGTGTCCCATTCACTGCCCTCTGGTCCACACGGCGGGTCCATCCCGCCCTGTAGCGTGACCTTGTTTAATGGGGGCCCTGGGCATTCACAGAGTTACGAGGCCACGACTCAGTGAGCGGTAAACAGTTAATAAACCATCACACAAAATGAGTAACAGTCAACATGACCAGCCATCGTCAATCCACTGCTGGATGAAGGCTTGTGCAAGATCCCTCCATCTCTTATTGCGATGTACTGTAATAATCCTTCTAGCGTTTACTATCAACTGATTTAATTGCTCCATCTCCTTTGTGGATGTCAAATGCAGTGGTTCCCAAAGTGTGCGCCGCAGCTAACTCACAGGGGCCCCGCGGGATATTCCACATTTTCGATATATGCCATATATTTTGTGACTTTGCGTGCCGTGGAAAAAAATCCTGATACACTCAGGGCGCCGTGAACCGAGAAAGTTTGGGAACCACTGTCCTACTGGATGCGATCCATTCCCCAGCTGCCACCCATTACAATTCCTTCACCGGCCCTCTTCGTTATGGTCCATTACTGTTCTCTTTGTTAATCAATGACCTGAGCACCTCACTCATACACTCTGGTATAAGCATTTTTGCAGATGACACTGCATTGTTAGTCACTAGAAATTCCCCGGAAGATATACATCGCAAGTTACAAGGTGACTTCAATATCTTGGAAAACCAGCTTTTCTCCCTTAAACTGGTCCTTAATGGAAATTCAACTAAATCAATGTTTTTCTCGTCAAATAAAACAACATCTCTGCTTCAATTAAATACACTAGATAACCAACAGATTGAACAAGCAGATGGATACAAATACCTTGCAAATACCTTGCATTCACAATTGATATATGGTCACCTGTTGAATATTGTCGTAATTATGTTTATCAAGTTATTGTTTTTTTTGTGATGGACTGGCGTCCCGTCCTTGGTATAGCCATGCCTTGCGCCCTATGTCTGCCGGGATAGGCTCCGGCTCACCGCGACCCTGTACAGGATTAAGCGGTTTCTGAAAATGAATGAATGAATGAAGTTATTGTTTTTACTACTGGTGTATCTTTCTGTATTGTAACGTGCTTACCCCTCCCCACTGGACAACCTTTAAAAAGAGCTACATATGTACTGAGTCAATGGGTCCTTCCAACTTAAATAACGACTCACTGACTATCAAAATGTCCTGACCTATAATTACAATACCAACACAGCAGTGATTGTCCTGTGAATAGACTTGCCAACGTCATAGGAATGTGGAATGTCCGCCACTGACTTAGGATGGCTGTAAATAGATGGGTGCCAATGCGTCAAAGCACATTTGAGCAGCAGCGGATAACGCATATATAATTTCTATCAAACGTGAGTACACTATTACATGTTAGTACAGAAAATGTCAAGCCCTTAACTTCGAATCGATGCAAAATAATAATCCATCCATCAATTGTCAGAAACCGCTTAAACCTGTACAGGGTCGCCGTGAGACGGAGCCTATTCCGGCAGACACAGGGCGCAAGGCAGGGCTATACGCCAGTCCATCACAGGGGGCAATTTAGTCCGCAGGCCAATTAACCTATGTAGCAACAAATAATAATTTCTCCAAAAATAAATTCAGAATACTTACCTTGCGGTGGTGGCGTTCTCTACCCCGCCATGGCTTAGAACCGATCAGGTGCAGGTGGCCACAGCGTGCGTGAGTCGCGCCCACAGTGCCAGTGGTCTCTCTCATCTGTGCCGGGAGTTACGAGTTGGAAGGGCCTCGTAAAAGGCCATCCCATCTGCTCCAAGCAAACAGATGGGGGCGCGTTTATCTCTAACACGCAGGCAGAGGCGGCTATTGTCCATCGTGCCCTTCCTTCGCCGGACTTTCATTAGAGGTGGCTGTTTGCACTTCCCAGAGTGCCGCGGGGGCCCACAGGTGTCTGAGAATAAAGTGGCGGACCACCTGAGTAAGTTGTTTTCCATCAAGGTAAACACCGAGACCCGGGGCATGTGTGCGCGCGTGGTCGTCTTTACGTGGTTGGACAGGTGTGTATCAGAAAGGGCTTCACCTTGTTTTGTGACGGACAGAATGAGCACAAAGGCATGGACGGTTCGTCAAATTCTGGCCACCTCCGGCTGGACGTGCTCGTGAATGTGATGGGCGAGGGGCGGTATGTATCTGTTACCAGACAAGCGGGCGAGTCAACAAAAGCGGCACCAGAAACGATAACAAAGTGACCCCACGATAACTCACGTGCTTCCATTGCCTTCAGTTGCAATGTTATACTGGTATGGCCGAGAGACCTTGTACTTGGTAAAATGAAAATGTTTTAAATGCAAATAAACACAGAAGTTAAAGCACGTTTTCTATTCTGAGCAGATACACCTATTCATCAGCTGTCGCAGTGTTTACTACACGCGCATATAGATGTGCGAAGTGGTTTTAATAAGAAATGCAGTGTTCACACAATCGGCCCAATAACATTGAGTAGCTCAAACAAAAATACACGGCTAATTTGTTTCAGCAGCGCCGTGTCTATTGAATCACTCACCTTAGAAACATGCAAAACATCAACAAAGGGACACGTGATGGATGAGCCACTCTGTTCCCACTTTTAACATTAGACAGCTGCACAGGTATATACAATGAGTTACAGCATTCTGTATTGATGTAGGTTTTCACGGCTGGATTCATGATGGTTGCTCTTCAGAGCTGTTCTTTCGGGATGGACGTGTCGAGCGATCTCCATCTCTCCCTCGCGACGTTTTGCCTGATGATGCTTCCAACGTGGGAGGCGAAACGTCGGGAGAGATGGAGATCGCTCGACACAGCTATCCCGAAAGAACAGCTCTGAAGAGCAAAAATCATTCGGACCAACGTGGTCTTTAAAACCAGACTAAAATACATTCACTCAGGCTCCCCGTGTATTTCATTTGGCACTTCGAGAATGGGGCATTCAGCAGGTTGTAAAGTTAGGACTTAGGAAAGAGTCATATTACAGACGATGGATAAGGACCTTCAGGATTGCCTGTTGGTGAAATGTAGTGAAACACGCAACTAACAATGTGAGTGCCAATTATGAAAAAGACCAGCGAGTAGCGATGCAAATATCGCAGGGAGAAGTAATTGTCAATAATTGTGACATAGTGTTCGAGTGTGCAGGCAGTGCAGCTGCACTGGGGCCTATAGGCCCGATCGGCCCATGCACTGGGCTATGAATAGGGGGAATTGGATAGGGTACCTTTTTAATCCCTTGAATAAGGGTCCATGCCAACCACTCTTAAGTTACTGCTGGAATCTAATACATGCCAAGCTAACACAGGGAACTTTTGAGCCTTTGGATGGAAACCCTCCCCTATATAGAAGGAACAATGAAGTCCTTAGAGCCACACGTAAACATGATGCCACCAATCTGCACAATAAGAGAATTGTTTTTTATTATTCTATTATTACTGAAACAACGGAAGTGTTTAATAACTACATACTGTATTTCGGTCCAGCTTTGGATTAAGTTAAATGATGTAAAATTCAGTTACTAACATACATCAAATATTCTAAGCAGATATTACTGGACCATCTACATTACATTACTTAGTGGACAACGCGTATTTTTAGATAGCATAGTCAACCATTGATTGCATACATTGTAAACATTGCGTATGTTTTAAATTGTTCCGCTCAATGACAGCACACACGTTTCAACAAGGATTGATAAAGCATTTGAGCCTGCATCATTGCTCTTTCCTAACCCTCATTATATCCCATGGGCATCGGTTACAAAACAAGCACGGAAATGCATATGCAGGTCAACACAATGAAGGATCTACACGTAATTAAGGCAACGGCTTCACATTCTGCTTCATATTCAGCTACATTACATGTAGATAGAAATCGTGCAAATGGCGCACAGATGCAATTTATGTATACGAAATAATTAAGTGCATTGGTCAGCATTTTTACATTCTTTTTTTTACTATCTGCAACTAATATTTGCTGTTTGGTTTCGTTAACATTGCACCCAGTGACAAAATCGTAAGGTTTATGTGTATGCTTGAGCACATATGTTTTTGGAGATAATATTTAAATGGTTATAATTTATTATTTCAAGTTGTCTAGATTCTACGTTGAAATACAAAGAACAAAGATCCCCTATATAGCCTTAACAGACTGTAGGGACAAGTGCTGTTAGCGAGCACCTATGAAGGTCGACACGGCATACGAGGGGGTGGGTGACCAGCACCACGCCCGGCCGCCTTTGTCTCCCTAGTGGCGATGTTTACACACCGCACTAGGTACTCATTTGAGGCTGAGTCGACCTAGGGGAGGCCCAGGACCGGTTTCAGAAAATCGTCACTGGTGTTGGCCGTGAGCGGGATTCGAACTCGGGTCGCCAGATTCGTAGCCCAGTGCGCTAACCACTGGCCTACCGCTCCCCACACGTTGAAATACACACACACACACAATCAACACATTGCATCCATCACCGTACTCAACAGCCACTTGCTTTCAAGTCTTGTCCTTTTGGTACATTTATGACAAACACTGCCGCTCATTCAACATTGCTCAAGAGTTTGCAGTCACGGCTAACATTGTGAAAGCCTTTTATCCGGAAGTTAATTTCAGCCAGGGCTATCCCAGAAAATATTTTCATGCCCAGCACACCACAACCAGTATACCATTTCACTAACGGTCTGGTGACTTAAGTCCCGTGGCACCTCCCGGTCTACCAGTGACCCGGGAAAAAATATTCGGTGATAAAATATGGCCCTGGATTTATCCTAAAAATCAAACTCTCATCGCAGTATACATGCTGCCGCCACGTGATCCGATTGAGGCTGATGTTGTTAGGATCTCTCGCGTGACTTGCTCCATCAGTCTGTAAGGTTGCATAACTTGCTACGGGGGAAGCAGAGCGGGAGCTTGCGTTGCACTTTAAGGCTCCAGTGACGCACGTGGGCAGCCGGCCGCTATCCCTCGCTGCCCGGCCTCCAGCCGCTCACGCTAAGCTCTCGCGTGCGGCCGGAGGCTGGTACGTGGCGCACACACCATTCGGCTCCACCTCCGTCAGGGCCTGCTTCAGTGGCTGAAGGGAGGAGGAGGAGGAACACGATACAAAATTAGAATAGTGGATACAATGTATAACTCGTCACGCATATTCGGTCAATGTCGAAGGTTTTCGAATAGAGAACAATTCGGAGGTGTGAGGAAACCTCAGAGAGGCGGGGAGAAAGCAACCACGCAGTTTGCCGGCACCAACATTTGCTAGACACTATGTCCTATATATTATGATGTTATCGGCCAGTTCATTAATGTCTCGTTGTTGTTGTGGGAGGTGGAGAACCCGGAGGAAAGCCACCCGAGGCAAGAATTAAACTACCTCGGGCAGGATTTTATTTCTGTGACGTGCGGAGGTTACCACTGCTCCACCCTGCCACCCAACGATGGGATATTGTTAAATAGGATTTTTTACTTTATAGCTGAACACGGTCAGCACCTTGATAATATAAATGGTAAAGGTGCAGCTGACAAATGTCTTTCTTGTGCCACTTCTGGCGGCTTGGCCTCCACTAAAAGCAGCTGTAGAGAGAGGGTCTTTAGCTTCATATTTTGCACTAGCCAAACATCTTGGACGATGTAGGAGCAGCCACTTTGTTTCAAAGAAACTCGCCCATTTCAACTGTTGCGCTGGGAGTTGGAACTGGTGACCTCTGGATTGTTAGTCCAGTGTGCCAACCGTGACACCATGGCTGTATCCACCCTGATAATAAGCCAACGTAATGTCACAAGCAATGACAGGGTAGAGTGGTGGTGCAGTGGTTTTCGGACTGTGCTATGTCACTCGTCGCATTTGGTTATTTCACACGTTTGCTGTATCACAGGAATCCAACTTCCAGGGCCTGCAAGCTCACAGGGGATTTTCTGCTGTAATAATAAACATCTAATGTAAAAAACATCGGTGACGAGCGATAAAGCACTGTTACTGTATATCGGCAAGCAAAGGCCTTGGCATTGCCTTTGCAGAATTGTAAGGCAATTGTCCATTCATTCCAACACACACACGTATCTGAACACTTATAAAACGTTTTAACAAACGAGTATTAATGCGGGTAGACCCTTGCTTGTGACACAATGTAACATAGAGCCACGGTTCATGTTGTCCCGTAACAATCCTTTGTCATGTCCCTGTTGAGAGCAGAGGAAGTGGTGTAGAGGTAGTCACTCACCTCCACCCCCTGCATCCCAGCCACGTTGGCTTTCTGCCGCCGCAGATCAGACTTGATGAATACTGCAAATATACAAACGCCACATATACATATACAAATCTCAGCCCATGAGCATACACACATGTACACAAACATTACTCATAATATCAGGCCAGGAAAAAATACAAAAATCCCCCTCTCGCCATACAGACTGGTAGGGCAAGTGCTTTTGGTGAGCGCTTATGAAGAGGGTGGTGTGGCTGCCACCATGCTTGGCTGCATTTGTCTCCCCAGTGGTAATGTTTACACTCAACACCAGATCATCATTTAAGGCTAAGTCGACCTAGAGGAAACCTAGGACCAATAAAGAAATTCACCAATGATACTGGTCTTAAGCGAGCATTAAACTAGGGTGGCCAGGCTCATGATACAGTGCACTATCCACTCTCCATCTGCATGAAACCACAGAGACACACGTACACCAGCGCAACTCACAATCTCCGTCCAAGAACGCGTGCACATGTGAACAAAACGAGGCTCGGAATATCAGCCCCCCCAACGCGCTTGTACACAGACCCTACTCCTATTTCATCCCACAAACGTATACGCACCGGTCATAATGGTGCCAAGCAGCAGGAAGGCGCACAGGAAGATATTTCCAGCCTTGGGGGAGAATTCAGTCACCAGCCTGCCCTGCACAATCGTGAAGATGATGCCAAACACCTGCCGGCCAGGGTGGACAGTAACAAGATAACATCTCAAGGTCAGAACCTATTCACATCTGACGCACCACAGCAGTGAGCGACACTTGGGCCAGCATGCACATGTACACCCTGTGTATTGATGTAGGTTTTACAGCTCGATATATGAGAGTTGCTCTCAAGAGCTACTCTTTCAGGGTGGCCGTGTCGGGCGTTCATACTCCTTCGTGACGTGTCGCCTCCCACGTTGGAGGCATCAGCACCATTGTACGTTATCCGAAAGAGCAGCTCTTGAGTGCAATTCTCAGATGACACCGTATCCTTGTTCACCTCACGGCCGGCTTCTCGTCCTCACCTGGGCCGACACGTTGAGCAGGCCGGATGAGGTCCCCTCCGACTCTGGGTACGTGAGCTCAGCAGCAAACTCAAATCCCACCGGCAGGTATCCCGCGCAGAAAAATCTTTTGCGGTGAGAGGTAAGGTTAGGGCGGCAGGCGGAGGGACGGGGTGTGTGATTGGTACAGAGGGAATGGAGGGATGAGTCACATGAGCAGACTCTGCTGTGGTCTCAACATCAACATATACAGGCACATTCCGAGTCTCTTTCCTACACACAGTTACGTTCATGTGCTATAACTGTGGGAAATATAGTGTTTGAATACAGTGAAATGATCGTTCTTCACCTCTGCTATTATTATTATTACGAGCAGAGTACCTGCCCTACAGGGAGGTAAAACTAAAAATTGTAGGTAAAATGTGTGCTTATGAAGGATTTGAACCCAGTACCCTCGCTGAGGACATACATATATTCATACAAACACTTGCTCCATTATATATAGATTACAAATGGCCCCTGATCGATTGGTGAAACTCCCAATATCCACTTTTCATCGTTGGTAAGAGAAGTCGTGAGACACATACACACACACAGAAATACGCATACACATAAGGACTCGCACTGGCTCTTACCCCAGTGCCCCACCAGTGACGAAAACCAGCCAGATGTATCCGAGATCCAGCGTGAAGGTGAAGATGACCATGGTGACAAACGACAGGCTGTACACCAGCAGGGTCGTCTGTCTGCCCACACAGCCAACAGCCAACATGGCCACACTCCGCTTACACAGTGCCAATGGCAACACTCGTAAAAAAGTTCAGTGCAGAAAATTGACATGGCTAATGGACTGAATTTTTGTGAAACAAATTTGCTCTGAAATGAATTCGGACCATTAGCTACAAATCGTGCAAAGAAGCATGGAGAGATGTGCGCTGGGAATCGCACCGAGATACTGGAAGAGAAACACGGATTATAGACCACCGCCAGATAGAGACGACAATAATTGTTCATAGTATTAACAGGGCCTCGGTAGAATGCGTCGTTAGACGGGACGGAGGCCTGTGGTCGGGAATAACGATGGAGTGGCAAACAAACGGGGAAACACGCCGAGAGGCCGTCCATCGTGGAGATGGAGCGAAGAAATCGGGCCACGTGCAGACGCTGGATGAATTTGTATATCGTCGGACCGTGAGATGTGGTGATGGCTCGGAAAGTCATTAATCCAGCAGCAAACGGATCACAATTCACAATGGTATAGGAAAAAGGGAAAATATAGAGAGCACTTATAACGAAATGGTGTAGGCGGGTGTGGACGCGTACTTGTAGGTCTTGGTGCGGTCAAGCCAGAAGCCGCACGCTACGGAGCCCACCATGCCCAGCACGACAATGGTGAGGCCGATACGCCCAGCGTTAATCTCCTCGCCCTGCCACACCACCCACCAAGCAACGTCACCGACGACAGAGAGAAAGCAACTACCGTATACTCAAGTGCAGGGGTGGAATTGGATTGGGAGCGCATGGGAACACCGTTCCCAGAGTGAAAACCACAGAGGGAACCAATGAGGCATTCATGGTCTTACATTTGGATGCTTGTTTTATATTTCAGAAGGCACAGAAATGCAGAAAATGCATTCTCACAAACCAAATATGTTATGGGGGAGGACCCCTATGCCCCCACTTTAAAGGGTGTGTTGCCAGGGGTGATTTGTTTCCAATTCCTCCCCTGCTCAAGTGGGATGATATGTAGCAGCCTCACCTCCCCCACTAAAACTACTGCAGACACAGTCTATGAAACAGAGCCTCTTCGTGATGGTGTTCCGCTATAGGATTGGCATGAATGCAACATGTGCGAATTAATAAGTAAATATACCCAGAACAGACAAACATTTGTCGTCTGTAACAGCGATTCTGCACTGCTGGGGCGACTGCATAATATGCATTATTGTTGGGAGGGGAGCGGCGATGCAGCGGTTAGAGTGATGCGCTATTAACTACCCCACAACTTGACCTGAGTTTATCCAAGAGATTGGCCACGGCTAACTTGACACCCTCCCACGCCCGCCTTGACCACCTAAACCGACACTGACCAGCGTGGTGCAGTATGGTCAAACCGTTCCCATTACTGACGCAGGGTGGGGGTGGCTGTCTGTGGATTGACAAAGAGCAGCAAATGATAATGTGCGTTTTAATTTAATTATTACTATCATTACTAAAACATTTCTGCCTGCAGGGATTATGGCATATTTCACAAATCGCTGATCCGCATATACGCACATGAACATCATATCAGAAAGTTATGCTCATAAAACAAGTGTGGGTGGAACCGTAAACAGAGGTAAGGTTCACAGATAAGAATTACTCATGCAATAAGAGGGCAGCTGAATAAACAATACAAATATTGCTAGGAAGTCAGCGTTTCAGTGGTTATAATTGAACAGCAGCAGTAATAAAAACACGCGCAGGTTATTGACAGAACTCAAACTGTGAAGGATAGCGAGCGGCGCTTGCGCAGGACACGGCTAGATGGCGGAACAGAACGCATCGGACATGCAACGAGCAGATGGAATGCTGAAACATCAGTTGCGGAGGCCTTTATACAGCAGTGGGTTGAACACATCCGTTGATTTAACACGTAGGGCTTTCACTACCAATATTAATAAATTGGCTGTGTTGGGTGCTGGAGGCTTTACAACATACATTTCACTTACGCAGGGGTGAAAGCAACTTCAATTCCTTACCGGTACGCTCGTACCGCAACCCCTCTTCCCACCTGGACCGTACCGAATGCTTCCGCCACATTCTGACTGGTACGCCGTACCCGATTTCCTCTGCACTTACGTGATCTGACTCCCAAAAAATCTGTTACGAATCGTGGCTGAAGCCGATGATGCTGTCGAGTGACAAACGAGCGTTAGCGGTGTGCCCAGGAAAATGGCGAGCCTCACCGGATAGTGCTCGATCAGCATCTGATTGAGGAGAGTGGAGATGGCGTAGAAGACGCCGGTGATGATCCCTGCATGACAGAGAGGTGCGCACGCGAGGTGCGGGTGAGACCCAGATCGATCGGTTCATTTTGTGTCCTCGCGGTAAGGTCGGTGGGTTCGGTGAACAGGCAGCAGTAGAGCTGTGGACGCCGAGTGCGTTTTACCACCGCAAGAGTGGCTGCGTGTTACAGTGGTGATTAATTTCAATTATTCGTAGCAGACCATAAAATTGTTAATCGGCACACGAAATAGTTTTGTTGTTAACGTGAGAAGTTTCAAAATGACACAGTATTTATAAATGTGTGAGTATATATACATATATAGCATCTAAAATGCAGCAAGTTGGCACTGTAGGGAGCACAAGTGGTCTTTCAGCCAGTCATCTCAAGCAGGCAACCCATGACATCTGGGCCCGTCCCATCACGTCCTGCCAACAGCGAGCCTTCAACACTTCACGTGGCCTCAAAGTTCCTATGGCCGGCACAAGCGCCGTGGTGACGTCGCCACCACTTCGTGGCGTACGACGGTTGATGTATATACCGTAATGTCTGTGGTGTGAGATGTCGTCAATGGTCATGGGTGCACCAAAGACAAAGACAAAGATCCCCTATATAGCCTTAACAGACTGTAGGGAGCACCAACCCCACTGTGACCAGCACAGTGAAGTATGCCCAAACGACACCCCGTGACCAACACGGCATGGAGATGCAATCATCAAGCAGCGGACTGACGAAGGAATGTAAAGTATTCCAGTATCATTGGTCATATATGTATGTAAAATTGTCTCATCTCTGCGATGCATGTCATAGCGTACTGTATTGGAATGAGCGTCCTGACAACCACGTTAGAGTAGTGTATGATGAACACGAAGAAATACGATGAGTCATGAAGACATCAGCATTGCCTTCCCAGGCCTTATTTCATCTCAATGTGTGCACATTTAATCAAAGCTATTCCACTCCGGAACCCTCAAAATGACACGCATGAATGTCTTACTCTCCACCGCAATCTGCCTGCGCGCTCGAACACTTGGACTTTTGGCATCCTCTCGCGGGATTTTCATAATCAGGTCTTCGGAAGCGTGATGTGCAGGCATGCTAATCCAACGTAAGCTGTGATGGAAACAGTTTAACAATAACTCCTTGTTGTGCCTTGTACATGAACGCATCAGTTGGTGCCAACAGCAGTGCTGACTATATAGCAATTGTGCATATTACATAAGTATAAAAATGGATGACGGTACAGTACTCCAATTGCTTGCTAATGGCGCTGTTGGCAGAAGAGCCTCCACTGGCTAGAGGGAATCACGCTTCCACGATAGTTTTCACTATAAGGATGCGCAGAGATATATAAATAGCCTTACACGCACTTTATACCATCACACACGATTTGCTGGTCAAGTAACTATGGTGTACCCATTTATACTGCTGGGTGTTCAGAGGGAGGAGAATTAAGAAGCTTGCATCATTGTAGCAACTGCCATGGAGGGAGATCAAAACGCAGTGACCTTTGAATTTCAAGTGCAGTCTGCACACCACCACGAGTTTCAAACAATACACAAAAACGCGTGCAAAAAAGACAGCCTTTGTGCATTATGCCAAAACCATCAGCATTTCCTAATGAAGGGCATTGTGGTCCTCTCATTTTAGATGACCATCAAAATAGACTGCGGATTTTTCTCACCGTTTACATATAGGATCACTGCACCACAGCAGCAATTACATGTAAGTGCAGTATCGTAATTATTATCAGGCAGAACACAAACGCTACAATAGTCCCCAATGCATTTCTGGAATGTGAACGCTTAAATGTGTATATTATTACTATTATTTTTTAGTAGCACAGTGCTTTAATTAACATCACAAGGGAAATAAAATGCTTGATTTTCCAATGACCGCCTCTGCAAAATAAACCTTCTCACTCCTGAGATGCAATCACATTTACACTTCCACGTTGTATTATATAATTGTGACTCTTTTAGTACTTTATGTTTTTTTTAATGCTGCCGACCTGCTGTGCCTTATTATTACAGTTCAGGGGTTGCTGGATTTAATTAGTATGGACATTCTAAAAGAATAGGGCTCCAGAAAAGTAAGGCTTCATAATCCCCAACATTCTGGCACCGTTATTAACTTGGCTCTCCCAAATGCATGCATAGTCAAAAGAACCCCATACAGGTCTTTACGCAAAGCAAAGGTATTCCAAACAAAGAAAAACACTTTGGGCGTCTTGGCATGAGGAAATCTCGCACGAGCAATGTGCTCCATGGTGTCAAAGAATGTCTGACGGAAGCAATCGTTCACAGGACTTCCCGTGAATGATCCTTCAAGTGGCTCTTTAAACCCTTGACATGAATCGTAATCTTATCGTACTGGAAGTGTTTGCGTGTCCCATTGAACCCCAGATCTATGTTATCTGGAGTCTCGCCGTCCTGCTAGGGTTTCCCTTGGTGAACAAGTGTGGGGGGAGGTTTCAGACAAATAGCGATCCGATGGCCGTCGGACTAAAGGAGGGCATCCGGCCGTAACATTCTGTTTCAATATCCTCACCGTTGGGCTGCAACCGGACAACCCAGCTAAACCTGGATACCGGCCGTTTAATCTGGCAACAACAACATACTTGGTGGTGCACTTTTCAACGTGGTTCACTACGAAATTGTTGCATCGCAGTAAAACCTGTATATATATGTTTTTTTAATATTTTCCAGAGCTGAATTTTGGTGAAATCCAAGTGCGACACCAAACATAATGTGACGTGAATGTTTTGTTGCACAGGCAGCGGTCAGATGACTGGGCTGTGATCATCAACTCGCTACACTCAAAAAACAATTTTAATATCATGGGGCAGCTGCCCACATTCGGACCCAGGGTCTCAGCGGTGCCAGCTCAGTGCTGCAACCTCCGCGTCACCCAGCCAAATTAGTTTTAAACAGGGAGTCATTATAAGCACAAGGTGTTTTGTGTTGAGTGATGCCATGGCTATGGTGATTTGTGAGGGATTTGCCCAAGGAATTTACGGTGTTTAATTTCTACAAGAAGCTCATAATGAATCACCTTTCACCCATCCACCTCCCCAAATATGATTCAGCGGCTTGGGGTGGCCTTTATCCAGCATTGGATGGCTGAAGCTATAAATCACGTACCCCGTTTAAAACTACAGTAGAACCCCTCTTAACTACCACCTCTGTAAACGACTAACCGCTTAACGATGGGCCTCCATAGAGACCGATATGTTCACTTACCGACCTTATGACGAGCATGCGACTGCCAATTTCGGCCAATCGACACTGAATACTAACATTACACTTGGCTCCACAAAGATCTGATCAGGCCTTGGCCTAAGACGTCCAATCATAAGCGTGGGGCATTGTTTACACTGAGCGTCTGCTGCACTTTTAAGTGGGAACATCTCTTTTAAATTCTTGGTGTAATTTGACCTAAAACTTTAATTCAATCAATAATTATGGTTCCCAAAGTGCTTGCAAATAAAGACATGAAAGTGAGGAAGACAATTAGTGTTTAACTTGTTAGTGTATTAATATTCATAATAAATTAATATCAATTGTTTAAATGTTATAAAATATGTATTTTGGATGAAAAAGTGTGACTTTCAATGCTCTCAGATCGAAGTAAGCCTTTAACATGTAATTCCTATACGCGCTTAACGACAGGGGTTCTACCGTACTATGCAGTAGTTTGAAACCCACTGTGCAGTAGCTGGAAACCCACTTACAGGAGTTTGCAAATCGTGCCGTAGGGCTCCACGACTTATTTTCAGGTTGTGCTGCATATCTTCCGGCAAGATGTGTGACGTTTCGCTGCTGGCGCCGAGCAGTTTGCGATTACGCTTGAGTGCGACGCTTACCGTAGGTGATGGCGAGAAGCACAAAGCTGCGGTTGAACATGAGGCGCTTCAGGGAGCCTATATAGGAGTACTCGTGCTCGGGAGGGTTGTACCACAGGAGCGCCTGAGCCGGGCTCGGAGGCAGCGAAGGCTTTTCCCGGAACACTGCGAAAGCAGCACACCGCATACACACATCTCTATAAATAATAGGGCTAGGCATGCGTCGGGTCACCAATAATTTCCTGGCCTCTCGTTGATTAACAGCCTTTGTGACGTCGCAACCAGCCCACTACATGGTTTACAGAGGATCTTGCATTTATTTAATTTCATTTATTTTATGTATTATATTTATTTCACTAATTTAGTTTTTATTATTATTATTGTTATTACCCTGGTTGTGTCACGTGACAACTCTGCAGAGGATCTCGCCAATCGGCTGTAGGCTGTTCTCTCGGCTTGAAGCTGATCGCATCATCGTCATCTAGCGGTCAACACAGATCTGGTCTCGGCAACCGCAGGCCGCCGAAAGGCCAATAATAATAATGATCAGAATTTAAACTTGTAACGCGCATAGTATTCTCTCTCAAGAAGAGGGAATGACTCAGGAGCGAGGTATGACAGGCGGGAAGGCAGCCACGTACATCTTATAATCAAGCAATTTTGTGTTTGAGTGCACTCTTGAGCATATTTATAGAGATTTTTCGACATCGGACACAGTTTGGGGTGCGGAATCATATACGGATCTAATAATATGGAGAATGCAGGGCTTCCTTGGCCTAGGAGCATGACCGGTCTAACAGGATCACCGAGCCCTGTGGGCTAAATGTTCTTCACGTGCACTGTTCAAAATCCTCGTGTGCTGCAGACAGCTTTGTTTAAACAAACCAATGAATCTCCAGTCATATGACTCACAATACACACATTTTTCACATCTATCTTATTAACAATTATTTGTATTAAAGATACAAGTTTTTACCCTTTCTAGCAATGAGACAAGTGTTAAGCTCTTAAGATATTTTAACCATAATCTGTATGCTGCCAAAAAGGTTCCAATAGAATTATCTGTATTGTTTAAAGTGAAAATTGCTCTTAAAAGCTGCTCTTTCTGGATAGGCGTGGCAAGCATTTTATCCTCTCTCCTTCACCTACATAGTAATAAATACAATTATAACGTCCACATATTCAATCAATTTTGAAGGTATTCATTCGAAGAGAGAACGACTCAGGCACGACAAAACCACAGAGAGGCGGGGAGGGGGGAAGGCAGCCACGCGGTTAGCCGGCGCCAACATTTGCCAGACACTCCGTCCTATATATTATGATGTCATCGGACAATTAATTAATTCGTAGTTTTCAGGTGTAGGAGGAAACTGGAGAATCCGGGGGAAACCCACACAGAACAGAGAAAGAACACACAAACCCCACACAGAAAAGTGGCTGAGGCGGGAATCGAACCGCTTCAGACAGGACTTTCTTTGAGGCGCAGATATTACCACTGCGCTACTTTAATCAATGTGATTAAAGTTACCCATGGTAACGACCGTGGCACAACTGATGAACACGTACATGGAAAATCAATCTGCATTAAATGAGTCACGAAGACTGGAGTAATAAAAATGCAAACAGTAATGGGTTGGTATAATGCAGTCCATTCCAGTTGGACTTTCCACATTTTACAGTTTAACATCTGGTAAGGTTAATAATCAAACTGATTTATGACCCTTATTCAAACCTCTGCTGAATCAAGGGCTTTCTATGTCGTGTGAGGGTTCTTCACCATAATTCACCATGTTAGTCCCTGCCATTTGGTGAAGGGGGGGGCGGCAAGTGGCAGTATCTAGCACCAATGACGTTAGTCATGGTTGGGACTGGAACACGGGTTGATAGGTTATTAAGCGGTGCGCTGACCACTGCGTAGCCACTCCCCTCGCATCTATACGTATATAAGGGTAGGGTACAGATATTAGAGTTGCATGGAAAAAGTATTCAGCATGAAATAATACATCTGGTGTTTGGCACCAATTGTATAAGATAAATTAACATTAATCACGTTGTCTAAAATATGTATTTTATAGCAAGAGCTTATGTGAAGATGATGCCATTACAATTATGATTTAATTGTGTACAAAGAGCATTAGCTGAGCATGACAAAATCCAGCACACAGCGCATTGCCAACAACCTTCTTTTACAATCATACCATTCTCACTAATGTATTTGAGAGTTATTATTCAAGGACGGTAGAGCGGTGGCTCAATGATTAGCAACTGCACTCTGAACCCCATTTCAGTTCCCAGTAACAGATAACCTGAGTGATGAGTGACAACTAGGACAGTCCTTCACCAACCAGTAAATAACCAGTGTGGTGAAGCATGGTCAAACAGCTCCCGTGGCCTAAACAGTGCTGAGAGGCATTCATCCAGCAGTGGCTGTGCACGTTAAAGGCTTATTAGAATTTTTAAAAATGCAAGGGGCAATGTGACAGATTGCAGGGTTTATCAACTGCCTTGATGCTTCATCAGTCACGGTCTATCCACTGCTGGATGACAGCCTGCCCTCACCATTGGCAACAATCCCGTTTCACACTTTAACATTTTAACACGAATTTACTTTACTCCATTATTCAAGGTGGATTCCATATGCATCACGTTCCACCCACAAAACCTGGAGGGAAAAAAACATTGCGGGCCTGTCATAAGCATTGAGTGAAGTGGGCCAGGGCAATGGCCTTTCTGAAAGTACTGTAATGTAACGTACCTGAATGTCCAAAATCTCTTTTTAAAATTATGTGGTGGTGTTAACCGAACATAAATGTGGACAATGCGTGCCTGATTCACATCGACCGTAAGGGGGCTGACTTTTTTCAATTGCGATTGCTGGTCACAGACCCCCCAAAGGCCCAAAACACCACGCGGCCAACAACAAACAGCACCAAGGAAACGAGCAGCGGGGTTGGTGATTGGAGGCCAGCGTCTCTCACGGAGGGTGACGAGCAGGAACACTGCGGTGGAAATGGACGCCGCTCCGTAGAACATGCAGCTGATGTTGTAGCTGAGCTCCGAGGTCTCCTCCGAGTAAGGAACAATCAGCGGCGGCAGAAGAAATCCCAGTGCGATGCCCACCTACCGCACACACGCACGCACGACCAAACAGTCCCTTGTCAGCTTTACACACAACGTAATGTTATTCAGAGACTAATGAGGCCTGCACGGACTACGTCAAGTGACGCAGCCAGAAACAGCGCCTACCTGTGCGTGCCTTCCCAGTGGGCACTCTAGGGATTTGCGTCGGTCTGTCATCTGGGGGAGGGTATGGAACATGTTCTGATACTAATTTAAACTCGTACTGCACATCAGGATGAGTCATTGATGCTGGGCTTAAGATCATAGCTTAATGTGCTAAGCACTATAGCAACAACAGCAACCGCCGTTCGCCACTAGGTGCCAGTGAAGTCTCCACGGCGTCTGTGCCTGGGGAACTGTGAAGCCACGTGATGTGTCGGACGCTCGCCGTCAGCAGGTCACGGGAGAGACCCAGGTGCCATGGGCTGACCGACTGAGATGACTGGCCGAGGCGCCACCTGTGCTCCCCAATATATCATGTCACTGTGTTTTAGCACTATAGCTCCACTTGTCACAATGATATCAGAACACGTGCCGTCACTTTAACCCACATGCTGTTTGAACCCAACCATTACTAGCACGTGGAGCCACTTCCAGACTACAGTTCCAACACGGGCACTAAACTACACACTTGCCTACTGTTCCACACTTGTGGAACATCTCCTGTTGACTCGACACTGAAATCAATCCATGCAGAACCACAAGCAAAGGTTTTGTACAGTGCAAGGCAACACGGTTATTTAATGAACCCACCGGGCGCAAGGCAGGGCCACACCCAGGATAGGACGCCAGTCTATCACAGGACCACAATGTTTAAATGTTATTTATTCATTTGTTTACATGATGACTCATCGAACACAGTTGGTTGAGACGCTATACATTTACTTTCACATGTTAAACTAACTGAACCTGAACATCCTAAAGCGTAAGGTGGCTTAGACATTAAAGTTTGTGCCTTCACACAGAAAAACAAAAAGTACAAAGTGTCTGCTCAGGGGAACATATAACATTACATTCACCTTAATCGGTGGAAATTCCGTATTCCTGTCATGTCTGCGTGGAAGAAACACTCCCCACTTCCTACAAAACAACACTATGTACAGCCCTTCGCTTATCCACTTTCAAATGAATACCACTCTGGCCAGTGCAGGTTGGTGAAAGGACGCCCAGGCCCGGTTCAGATACATCCCGACTGATGATCGCCCCATGCGGAAACCAAATTCACGTTGCCAGGTGCATAGCGAAGTGCACTAACCACTGTGCTACGGCTCCCCCCTTCCTTCCATTAATTAATTGGTCAAAATTGGAACTTCACACAAACTGATCCAAACGAGTACATTTCGAGAATAGATTAAAGAAAAAAGTTTTAATATTTAGACAGAAGGGACACCACCAATGTGTAGCACGTTTAGAGGAGGAGGGAGTGAATTTTAGATATCTGTAGCTGCTGCAGGGTCTTTGAGTCTATAGGTCTCTATGGGAGTATATGGGCCTCTGTGGGAGTCTATGGGGATTGATCTACGTAGGAGTGAATCCCAAACGACCAGAGCTGCGACAGAGAAGTGGTGTTCGTCTCATCTGGTTTGAGACTCGGGGCAGAGCAGAGGTTTGGAAGAGCAACGTACACTGAGAAGGTGGAAACCAAATAGGCCAGTTGACCCAGCATGTGTGCTTTGCAACAGAAAACAGTACAGTACTCCTTTTGTACTGATGTAGGTTTTCGCGGCCCGATTCATGATGGTTGCTCTTCAAAGCTGTTCCTTCGGGATAGCCGTGTCACTGAGCGCTCTCCCTCTCTCCAGCTGTGAAGAGCAACCATCACGAATCGACCAGTGGAAACCTACATCAGCAAAGTAGAGCCGCTCTTCACTTTGGAAAGTAGTAAAATGTAGGAAAGCAAACACAAGTTAAATTCACACGTAATGCGGTGAGCCGTGTTTAATCTTATCTAATGTGCCAAATGGCACTTTCGCATGACAAATAGCCTGGCCACTTTACTATTTAATCAAATCTAGGGTGTCCTGGCAACCAGCACTTAAAAGGACAACACAGTGTGTGCCATGTGCGCTTTAGGTCACAAATCAAATTAGCAGGGACATTCGTGATTATATTTGTGAAAGCAGTCCGCTTTGTGGCTGTTCGAATGTGATCAACTCCTGGCCATTCCACCGTGAAACCGGATCCACTATTATGAACACAATGTCAGCGTGTGTTGCTGAAAGCTTAGTTAAGGCGATGGCTACTCGCCATATTCACAACTGTGGTTTCATTGATAAGTTAATTAAAATTATGCAACATAACATACCATCGAACGACCGTGTAATTTGTTTTATCTCTCTTAAGAATCCATCAGCCTTCTTAAGGCTCTTAAAATGTGTATACGTTCATGGACATTGCGTGTATTCTCAGCGGCTTATCCCGGCAGACACAGGGCGCAAGGCAGGGTTATACCCAGGATGGGACATCAGTTCATCACAGGGCACCGGGGGCAATTTAGTCCGCAGGCCAATTAACCTATTCAGCAGCATGTCTTTTGCCTCTACGAGGAAATCGGAGTGCCCAGTGAAAACACACGCGGACACGCAACATTTACAATGAAATACGACGTTTTGCTGATAGCTGGTGACGCTGATTGTAACGATCAGTACTATCACACAGTACCGCTGAGTGCTGAGGGTGAAACTGGTGGACAGCTGGGTCTTTGGTTCACAGCTGTCTGTTGGGGTCACCAAAATTGTCTCTTCTCATAACACAAATATCAACAATGCATTGTAAATACCCCCCATGATTTGGATACAAATCACATGGCAATATGAACGAAATAAAAAGTCGCTACCCACATTGCACATGGAGACACGTTAACATGGAACGTAAAGTTAATTTTACCTGAGCACAGCTATACACGACCGGCAAGGACAATAAGTTAATATCTTGAGAATTGTTCCGCTTAGAAAAATATCGGAGGATAATGGACTTTTGCACCAGACCTTAAAATCCTGTTGTCACACGACTAATCACGACATATCCTGCTCATTACAGCCCCAACCTGAATGCTCACCTCGGTAAATATACAGCCCTATCTGTGTTTGTTTATGACATTGTTGGTGGAAGGGCCTCCACTCAAGGAGGCTCAAGAGAGCCCTTTCACGCAAAGGGTATTTTGGTCTACTCTTCCACACTGGTCAGGTAGCTTGTAAGAGATAGACGTTTTATCTATGGGTACCGTTTTTGCATGTTTTGCCAGAAGCATATGTCTTTTTTTGCAAACTTGACACTTTGTGAAAGGTGTCTTATTTGGTGTTTTAATATTTTAACACTTGTATTATTGCCAGAAAAGGTAAATGCTTTTCTTTTTTCACATCATGAGATAAACGTTTATTATTGCAGCAGAACATACCCAGTGAGCTTGCAAGCTCAGGATGCGGATTTCCTGTGATACAACAAACGTTCCAACTAACTAACACAAACAATATATAAAATCGCAAAGGTAATACAACGAATTTACAGCATTACATTGCGCAAGGATGAAACCCTAACCCTAAAAGGTGCGAGTACCCACACTTTTCGCCCTCCACGTGCGACATGCCGGTTGATTCGACCCATTTACACTGCTGAGGGGATGAGGGCACACTAAAGAAATGTGCCATATTGAACCGGCGACGTCTGCTTATGTGCGTAAAAATGTTTGCATAACACGCCTTGGGAAATACTGAATTGTTTGCTTGAAGGATGACGGCCTATTAAGTCATGTTTAAAGTTTGATGAGAATGTGCAAATGTCTCCATCAACAACAATGCATGTTTCAGCCATTGTCATACGAGACTGGTTCCTGTCAGTTTCACCTTGGTTTGGTAAAAACTGCAATTAATCCCGGCAATTTCTTGTTTATTCCACCCCTGGCAGAAGGGCTGCCAGATACAATATTTCCAAGGAGGCTTTAAATAACCATCGCTAAGTATTTCCAATACCGAGCATTGCCCTGACCCATTCATTGCTCACCTCCATACTTTACAATATACTTACGCGGAAGGTAAATGGTCACAAAGGCTATCACAAACAAAAACGTTAAAGTGAAACTCGCCGCACAAAGGTAAAATATTACCACAGTGGGTGAAGACAGAAGTGGATTTGTAGTGTTTTAAAAGTGGTCATGGGCGATAACGTAAACAGACTTCTGTTGCTCTTGTCTCCATCAAAATCAAACTATTTAGCCACCGGCATATACGCTTACCAGGTCTGGACTACCCAGCAGCATTTATTTAATCAAAGTTTGGTTGAGATTCAATATTATGAATCGCAGTAGCAGTAGTCATGAGACGTATTAAACACAAGCATCTTCATAATGGGACCCTACAAACACAAGTGGGATCCAGCTTGAAGATGGAGATTGCTCTTGTTAATAACTTGTAAAATCAAATAATTACAAGCACCATACTTCTTTGTATAACCAGTCTGACGACTGGCTACAAAACCAGTCAAATAGGTTTTCGGTTCCCTATATAAACCCTGCCAGATAGTTTTGGACTTGATAGCCTACATAAAGGCTGGCGAGTAAACCAGTATATTATTTTCAAGACGATCTAAAGACTAATTATATCACGGTACTTACACCATACATCACACTATTGCCCGAGACTGTTATCATCCGCGGGAGCTGTAGGGTCCGTGAACACTCGTTATCTGTGCCACTAAACTTAACGGTAATCCTGGAGGTTTTCGCGACGGCCAGTCCAAAAACGGTCGTATTATCCGCATTTTTTTACGAATAGGATTCGAGGAGTAATCCAAGCAGATAATATTCCAGATAATATGATCCTATTTCACTATTATTGGAAGTATCATCATTTTTGAAAAGCCGTTTTCTGCCCACAGATTAGGCAATGAGCCCAGTCCAGGTGTATTTTCACTTTAATGAGTCCAATCTTGTGATTGTAGATCATAACAGTGAATTATGTGATAACGTTATGAAATGAATGGGCTATCAAACGAAACACCATTGTTTGCCCTATAAATACGTCCTCACCATCCATCCATTATCAGTAACTGCTTCTTCCTGTGCAGAGTCGGGGTGAGCCAGAGCCTATCCCGGCAGACAAAGGGGCGCAAGGCAGGCCTATATCTAGAATGGGAAGCCAGTCAATCACATGGCAACTAGGTCAATTCTGTCAGCAGGGCCAATTAACTTAGGAGGCACAGGCATGTGTTTGGACCGTGGGAGTAAACCTGAATAAACCCACAGGGACACAAGGACAAAACGCAAAGTCCACACAGAAAGGGCACCCGAGCCGGGAATCTAACCCAGGTCGGTGGTCTCACCTGGTTCCCAAAGACGCCCAGGGCGCAGGCTGTGGACACCTCCTGAGGGCCGAACCACACGGCCGCCACCCGGGAGGGCATGCCGATGATGAAGACGTTGGAGATGGCGCACACGGTCTGGGCCAGCACCGTGATGCCGAAGCCCAGGCCGTTTGGCCGCACGCTGGCCACCTTGAGCCAGGCGCCCAGCGAGTCGAAGGCCGTGGCCAGCAGAGCAGTGGTGCGGAGGCCAAAGTGGTCCAGCACCCAGGTAATGGGGAAGATGAGTGGGATGTAGGCCAGCATGTAGACCATGGACAGCCAGTCCACGGCGCCGGACTCGATCCCGTAGAATCGCACGAAGATGTTGTTGATGATGCTGTACTCGATCCACTGGAAGGCATTGGTCAGCGAGTAGGCACTGAACAGGATCACCATGACCCAGCGGCGGCAGTAGAGCCTCGTCTTACTGGGGCTCACGGGCTGAGAGCTGCTGTCTTTCGATGGGTCGGTGACCAATGCTGCTGCTGCTGATGCATGCTCGGATCCCCACACGATCTCCACCCGATCTGCGTCGTGAGCTTCATCGCGATGGACTGACGGGCTTGAGTTCTTGATCCTCGAACTGTCACCAACTGGTTCCTCCACGACCTCATCCGGCTGCTGCTTCTTCTCCTGGTCACGATGGGCATCGGGACTTTCGGAGTCGTGGTCCTCACCTGCCGGCTGGTATCCCTCTTGAGTGGCAGGGACGGTTGCCATGTGCGGTTTCTGTTCCGTGGTGATGTCCTTCGCTTCCTCACCGCCACCGCGACTACCACCGGATTCTCCGCCACGGCCAGCCGCCCCCTCACCGCTCCCGGCAGCCGCTCCTAGCTTACCTGCCTCCCCCCTCGGGGATGGGATCAACTCGGTCTCGGTCATAGCACCGACGAGTCGGCCACAGCAACAAGCAGGCGAGCAAAGGAGGAGGAGTAGTAGGCAGAGCTGGGCGAGTACTCTCGGTCTACACAGGAGCTGTGTGTAGAGTACCTGGCACGCCGGGCATTAACAATGCCCCCGAAGTGGCAGCACCACGCCTCCTCGCGATCGAGAGGCGCTCCATGTCTGCTCGTCGCTGCCCACACCCGTCCTCTCGCACACCTTGCCGCCTGCTCGGTGTGCTCGGTGGTCACGCCGCCAGCGTCTCAGGGATTCCACACATTGTTTCTCACGGCTGTCTGGCGGCCTTGTGAGAGAATGTGTCGGGCGTGTATTTCCTGCTTTAACGAGCACCTGCGTGGGTTGTTAGGTGAGCCGTGTGTGTGTGTGCCTTGCTTGGGGCTGTCGTGGTTGGTTGTGTGCGCTCGATAAGCCGAGTGTGCCGGAGATGAGGTTGTGTCGGAGCGCCCACGAGAGGGCGACACGGAGGATATTTTTCCCCGCAGTCCGCACGTGACTTGTCCATGTAATTTGTGTTCAGCATTTATTTCATGGCTCACGGAACAACACGGGCAAATACGGTAATTGGTTATGAACCGCACACAGTTGAGCTACCACCGGATTTTATTTGTGTGTTGTCATTATTTTTTGTTATTAATAAAGAACCGAATTGGGTATGACGCAGCCCGTCCTGAAGCAGATTTAGAATTGCTCATCATAGCCAACGCCTTTTAGAGCATAGCGGAATAATCAATTCACCCTTGACGTGCGTAACAACATGTATTCATCATTATTTCACATTATACACGCTGCCTTGTAATCTTGGTTAAATAAATGTGCCCTGGCAAATAACAATAAGATTGATCGTATCCAAGAGAGCCTGAGTCTCAATTAAAAAAAAACTCTATTTTCAGGAGGGTCCTGTGGGATGTTTGGCTAGCTTGGGAAATCCGCGAAACACGGCAGAAGAGCAATCTTGCAAAAGTATAGATTTTTTTATTTTGAATGATTTTATGAATATTGGCACGGTGGCACGGTGAGTCGCCCTGTTGTCCGACAGCAAGAAGGTGTTCGGCTCGATTTCTGGTTCGGGTTCCTTGCTGTGTAGAGTTGCATGTTCTGCCCGTGTTCATGTTGCTTTTCGACGAATACTCCGGTTTCCTCTCACAGTCCAATGGCCCTCTGTGCCCTGAGATGTTGTAATTTGCTTATCCCTCCCCGCTGGACAACTGCTAAAAAGAGCTAGATAGTACAATGGTTCCTTCCAGCTGAAATAAAAACTGATTGACTACCGCTGTCGCGGAAATAACATACAGTATTTGTGGACTTGTTCTACCATTACAGTTTATGAGCTTGTTACAGTACCGGTGGAATGATGTGCCAGTTTACACAAGCAACATTTAGTAAAATGCGATGGTAAATGTCTGTCCTTTGGACAGGGACATACTATAAAAATGTTTGGGTGTTAGAAGCTGGGTTTACAACGTCCATAATTACTGTTAAGAGGTTTTAGGATTTGTGTATTCCAGCGAAGTCCAACACACCTCTCAATGTAATCAGCTGACATGCACAGGCACGATCGTCACAGATGTCCACACGAAGGGGTTTATTCTAAATTGTAGGTGAGCTATTTACATTTTTAAAAGTGTGACACGTCTTGCTTTAGACCAAGGGTGCACAACATATGGCCGACCCGGCAATTTTATCCGAACCACAAAGAATAATCAAAAATCAATTTTGTTTAAAGCAATTTGATTGATTGTTGGCCTATGTTAATATATACACTCATGATTTTGACATAGGCCTATTACGCTATAGCCTAGTGTAAATGTTGTGTGTGACAAGTTTTTGGCCGTTTGTCTCGTTATTTTATCTGGAACTGGCCCTCATGAAACAAGTTGTGTGCCCTTGCTTCAGACACATTTTTTGGTAACGATTACGGTTGGGTTTTCTGGAATAAAATAAATATACGTGAGGTGATCATAAGGTGTATTCGGCATATACAGGGTCTTCAGACAATACATTCACTAGATTTCTTCACATATCGTTCCTACAATAATACACATCCATCTCAAAATCGTACCTTACAAAAGAGTCGTTTTAGAAATGTTTAACATGCAAATACAACTTCAGCTTTTCACCACAAATAAGCTGCTCTGTACTATATGCCATCTAGTTCACGACTGTTCCTTGAAGTTAACACAAAAGGTAGTGGACACAGACTTTAACACAAGAAACAGTGAACGAGACGGCATATAGCACACAGCAGCGTGTGTTTATGGTGTGAAAGTTTATAGAGGATGCTCCCGTGTATTATTTTTTTAGTGTTGCCTGCGAATTCTACCAAACACTTCGAGGCCGAGCTGAAAGATAACGATGTCCAGAAGCTGACCATCGTGCTTCGAAGAATCGCAAAGAAGAAGAAGAGCAAAGTACCACTTTGCAGCCTTATTAAAATGTATATAATGAGACGTTTTATTTTGTCTCCAAATATACTTTTAATCTCTTCTCCAACCCTTGGTTTCGAAAAAATATATTTTAGTTAATGTGAAAAAACGTTGGCAAAAGCGACTCCTTGTTGACTACCCTTTTGATGTGGACTTTGTTACTTTTTGTATGTCATCTCAGAGCTGATGTTCAATTTGCGTGTTCTTTATCATTTTAGGGGCGGCACGGTGGCGTGGTGACTAGCGCTTCCGCCTGACAACAAGCCCCGGGTTCGAATCCCGGCTCGAGTGCCTTTCTGTGTGGAGTTTGCATGCTCTTCCCGTGGCCGTGTGGGTTTTTGCAGGACACGCCGGTTTCCTCCCACAGTCCAAAGACATGCTGCTGCACAGGTTAATTGGCCTGCGGACTAAAGTGCCTTGTGATTGACTGGCGTCCTACCAGGGGTATAGCCCTGCCTTGCGCCGTGTCTGGCGGGATGGACTGTTCTTAGTGAAGGCAGATTCGGATCAAAATAGTTAATCAAAAGCAACTAAACAATAACAAAGGTAACATACCAAATGTGCCTAAATGAGAACGTTTTTAATCAGTGTGTATTACCTGCTATGCCATACGAATGCGAAACCTGGACACTGGCAACGAAATTGGAATAAAATCTATGAACTCCAAAGATGTGCAGAGATGTGTGCTTTGAATTACACTAAAGGGGTCGCATGGATTGTTTATTCACATTGTTAGGAAACATGGGTTTGGGCAGCCACCCATCATTAGAAGCGGGTTTGGCCGATGGTTCAGAATAACCACGAAGTGGCAGCTTAAGGAGGGAATGGCCCAAAAGACCCTTCGATGTGGAGATGGAGTGATGAAATCAGCTCCTGTGAAGGCACCAGATGTCTTGTCAGCTATGGCCTCCCACTTCTTCCTGCAGTGGATTGATCATGGCAGAAGAAATAAATGCATGTACTGTAACATGATTTGCGAAATCGTCTTGCTTACTGTTGAAATTGCTATATATGTGTAAGTTCATCTTTCAAAGAAGTACTGAAATGCACAAGCAGTGAAGCAATGGTTATTAAAGTCCAATTTTAATGGGATGACCGAGCGCATCCCTGCCAAAATCAACCTCTATTCTCTTTTCTAAACTAACCAGTGGCTGAGTAAATGTTAGTGGTCATGCAGAGATAAGTGGACACATTGACAGAAAGCCTGAAGAGAGTTGGCTGCTGTTTGCAAAGCGTGCTTTTTATTTGGGGGTGGGTGAGTGTAATGTACCGAACAGTCAGACCTTAATGTAATGCATAAGTTTCGGAAAAAGCCTGAGTGCATTGGCAGTGGTGATTTGTGCAACATGCTCCACCGATACACCCTTTACCCTCGCCACGTACTCACAGCAAACGACAATATTGCTGGGTTCATTTCTTGTCTGAAAAAAGATGAAAATGATAGTACGGTTGCAATGTGTGACTCATTCAGGATTTTGTATAGGTGACATCCACTCAATTTTTCCACGTCGCTCATTAAAATTAAAGAGCCCCCTGTTTCCACTGCGAGCGGAGGTGTTACTGCTGATTTACCTGTTTCACGGGCCCAAGGGCCGGGGAGTCTGTCTCCAGCACCAGGTGCTCCAGAGGCAACTGCTTCACGAGTTTCTCCTTCTTGAGAGAAATGAAGCTCATGTTAGCTCCGGATTGATAGCCAGCTAAATAGACATCATCAGTTGGAGGTGAAGTATAGTCAAACAACCCTCATGCGCTTTGACAGCTCAATGTATTAGGGCGGCAGGTTGGCACACTGGTAACATCTGCGCCTCACAGAAAGAATGGTCTTGCCCGAGGCGGTTCGATTCCCACCTTGGGCGCCTTTCTGTGTGGAGTTTGTGTGTTCTCCCCATATTCCAGGTGGGTTTCCTCCGTGTTCTCTGATTTCCTCCCACAACTAAAAAAAACCACTTATTAATTTCCCGATAACATCATAATATAAGGACGCAATGTCTGGCAATATGTTGGCGCCGGCAAAACCGTCCGACTGCCTCCTCCACCTCTCTGCGGTTTCCTCGCGCCTCTGAGTCGTTCTTTCTTCTTATGAATACCTTCAACATTGAGTGAATTTGTGCGTGTTGGAAATTGTAATTATTATAATTGCTCAAAAGACGTGCGCTTTCGGGATAGCCTTCACCAGCGTTTCTCCTCTCTCCTTCAGAACATTTTGCCTCCCACGTTGGAAGCATCTTAGGGCAGTATATGTCACCATTGAGCTATAAGCTTTCTTTCAGAGACGACCTGGCCACACGTCACGAAAGCTCAATGTTTTCACGTGGGAATTGATAACGGCAGCCAAATAACCAAAATGCACATTTCTAATGTGGTGGGCAGAAAAACTTGAAAACCCACAGAAAAATCTAGGCAGCCACAGGGAGAGAGAACACGGAAACTACAAATATACAGCCGTCAGCATCGAACACGGCGACAGATGCACTTTAAAAACTATTTTAACGACCGGCAGCTGAAACCCGAATTCAAATCCAGTATCTCAGCAGTGCCAGCTCCGTGTCTGACCTCCAAGCCACCGATCGCCAGTGTTTGAAAATCCTCTCCAGCAAACCTGTTCACTGCGGACGATGGAAGGTGGAATGGAGAAGAAGTATCCGGCCTGTACGCCTTCCATTGCCACAGAAGGCCGCCCATCAAAGGCATGCAGCAACACATTCCGAGCCCCTGAATCACGCGTGCAAAGCGAAGATAGCCACATGATAATTAATTCATTCATTGTCAGAAACCGCGTAAACCTGTACAGGGTTGTGAGCCGGAGCCTATCCCAGCAGATAAAGGGCACAAGGGAGGGCTATACCCAGGATGCTACGCCAGTCCATCACAGAGCACTGGGCGGAATTTAGTCAGCAGGCCAATTAACCTATGCAGTAGCAAGTCTTTGGACTGTGGGAGGAAACCGGAGTGCCGAGAAAAAACCCACGCGGACACGTGGAGAACATGCAAACTCCGCACAGAAAGGCACCCAAGCTGGGATACGAACCCGGGACCTTCTTGCTCTGAGGCAGCAGCGCTACTGACCGCGCCACTGTGACATGGTGGCGCTCTGCCATGTGATTAGCGAATAATGAAACACTCTGTGCAGGATTTCTGAGCAGGTGACTCAATAGATAGAGTTCATTATGTTTCGAGTTTAAATTCCGGTTGGGGTTTTAAACAGACCATTCCTCCAGGGTTGATAAAACAAGTACCACTTTGTGGGAAAGTCAGCATAGGAAAGTGTAAATTCCACCACTGGCTAATTTTGCCTCCAATAATATTTACCATGAATGAAAATAACATGGTTAATAACGATATAAGTTATAGATCCAATAAAGAAAAATACCAAACGGGCTAAGTCACATTTATAATGTTCTCTCAGGTTAGGGTACTCAAATGGGGAGTTATTTTTTAACATTTCTGTGTATCATTTGTTATATAGAAGTTAATATATTTATAAAACGTATCCAGCATACATGTCATGTCAATTTGAAGCCGCTTGCTATTACCGAACCTTGTTCTTTGAGGAGTTGAATCGTGGGTCTACCAGCGGACCGGGAATGCACATTCCTGCAAAATACACACAACCACCAGTAACCGCTTCATCCTGTATAGGGTCGCGGTGAGCCGGAGCCTATCCCGGCAGACACAGGGTGCAAGGCAGGGCTATATCCACAATGGGACGCCAGTCCATCACAGGACACCAGGGGAAATTTAGTCGGCAGGCCAATTAACCTATGCAGCATGCCTTTGGACTGTGGCAGGAAACCGGAGTCCCCGGCAAAAACCCACGCGGACACAGGGACAACATGCAAACTGCACACAGAATTCAATACCCCCCGTAGAGCCTTAACAGACTGTAAGGCCAAGTACCGTTAGCGAGTAGCACCTATGAAGGCCAGCACCACGCCCGGCCGCCTTTGTCTCCCTAGTGGCAATGTTTATACACTGCACTTGGTACTCATTTGAAGCCCAGGACCGGACCAGAAAACCGTCACCGGTGTTGGTCGTGAGCGGGAATCGCACTCCACCGCAGCCACAAGAGAGGGCCACCACACACACGCTCACAAGGGCAGGTCCAGGCGTAGGGCGAGCGCCACCTGGCGAGAGAGGACCTCTCTCTGGCCCAGCTTGTCCTGCTCCGTCTTGGCGACACGTGGGCTGAAGTCCAGCCCCACCTGCGAGCACACACCGCGCCCTCTCGTGTTTGCTCACAGCTCGGCCACGCATTCAAGTTGAGGCTTCTTCAAAGGCTCAACGAAGTGAGTAGAAGCGGGCCAGCAAAGATGTAGGGGGGTGCGAGGGCGGTTATCCCTTGGCCTCAGATCGGAGGGGGCCCTAGATAATGGCCGAGGGTGGTTTCTGAAAAATCCCAAACAACCTCACGGGGGACCTCATCTGAAATTTTGCCCCGGGCCCCAAAAAAAACGTGTTGGCAGTCTTGTATGGAAAACAACATTTGCTGTTAAGGATACACACTCAAAGTCGCTGGCTGTTTTGCCTGTTTTATATCATTCCCATTGCAATTTCGGATATAGTTTTGCAGATGATACTTGCTTGATTGCGCTTCAACTGATTTGTTTGCAAGGCCAATATTTATCACAATTACTGTGGTAACGTGCACCCCACACAGTTGTTATGCGATAAACAACTCCAAAACGCAATGCATGCAAGTATTTACAAGCAAACAAGAATTGGTAAATACATTCAAATACATCTTACAATCAGGCACTGTAGTGTGTAATCTAGGTACACTGGAGTATGCTAAATACACTATTGTGGTTGTGTATAACATCTTATTGCGCCGAACCTCCTAAGCCACAGTATTGCACGCGATTATTGGTGCAGATAAATTGCGGTAGTAACACCCATGAAGATTATTAGAAAAGTCCCAGAAGCCTGACCTTTGAGACACATTCCTTCGTCTCTGTCATACGCTTTCGCTGCCACGGCCGCAATAAAAGGTGGCAATGTGCACTAACGTACGTCAATGTCATATATTGTATTGCTCTTTAATATCACCCTGGTTAGTTTACAACTCAAATGTGTCACAGAAGTACGTGTTACGTTGGCAACACTATGTTTTTAAAGTAGATCTTTGCCCTGGTGGTTTTTCAGTGCCTCTAATTACAAGAGTTTTTCTTTATCGTGAGATAAAACCCTCCCGCTTGCTTTTGTTAGACAAACCAAGACACGTTTTGGTGGCTTTGTAGCATAGCCTTAGAAGAATTAACCTGTAATCTCATAAATTAATGCAGCATTCATGGTAGACATTTCACTCCTTCATTCACGACATTTAAAAGTCTAAGATCAGGTGAGAGTCCATTGAGATCAATCGCCTCTATATCACAGATCTTGCTCAACCTAAGCACCACAGTGAACGCGTAACGTGGGATAAAATCGTTAATGGAAAAATTGTACAAAGGGCTCAAACAAACTCAGGAACGTATTGATGTAGGTTTTCAAGGCTCGATGTATGAGAATTTCTCATAAGAGCTGCTCTTAAGAGAGGAGGAGCGCTCAACACGGCTATCGCAAAAGAGCAGGCAATCTAAAGAGCAATTCTCAAACTCAGCAATATTCAGCATTAATAACAAAGATTAACATTTAAAAAAAGTTAAGCTTTCAGTAAGATTATTTTAATAGAGGTATAACGTCCATGCACAGTTAAAGAAACCAATGACATTCACGTCCACAAAAGAGTGAGCACAATTTTACATAAAAACCTTTGAAGCGATACTTTTGAGAGGTATAAGAGATTCAATGTAATTGCATGTAGAAGGGGCATCATTGTCGCGAGAGGAGCGTCCAAACTTCATATGGACGCTTGGGACACGACCTAGGGATTTAGAGGCGCATCTTAGACTGCAAAGGTGTCCATGACCCCTTAATAAGTGAAGGACTTAGAGAAATTATACGTCCAGTACTTTTCTCTCTCAGTGATAGCAGCGCAAAGAATGGCATTTTCCATTCACGTCAATCTTCCCTTGGATCGCTGGGGGGAGCAGTGGTGCATGTAACGCAGCAAGCCCAGTTTGATTCCCGACCACAGCTCGCATCAGTGAAATCTGAACCGGCCCTGGGTTCCACTTCACCAAGCCGCACTGACCAGCGTGGTGAAGTATATATACCCTAAACAACTCCCATGACTGGCACACTGTGGAGAAGGCTTTCATCTAAAAGGTTATTTGTTTTGTTTTTGTTTGGTTAATTATTTTCATCTTTTTATTTGTCAATTCGCGTGTTTGTTGTGTCGCAGGAATCCCGTAAAGAGCTTGTAAGCTCATTCGGTATTTTTTCTGCTATAATAATAAATGTATATCTATATATCCAGCAACTGATTGACCAAGGGCTGTACATATTATATTGTGGGAAGTGGGAAGCGTGTATATCAATTACTAGGGAAGGTATCCGCATAATTTTTACTCAGTAACGAGATATAACAACTCGTAATAATAAAACATCTCAACAACAATGCTATGCATCCCATTTGTCCACAAAAAGGTAACACAAGTTGCTATTTAATGGTCTTCTGTTTCGTGGCTTCATAAACAGGCGTGTAATAAAGTGAAAATTGCAGCATTTTAAATGTAGGCACTATAAAAATAAATGTAGCCTTGCCTGATGACGTATATTCCTCTATTGTGCTTACTAAAAGTACCCTTTGATCAGGGCTTCGACCACCTAGTCAAACAAAAGCCACACTCTTTAACTTTTGAAAGGAAGTACACAATAAAAGACACAACGTGTCAATTGCAAGCTCCAGCTCTTAGCATTGTTTTGTTCACTTTTGCATTGCCTATGCCGGCTTGTTGCACTACGCACACGTTGTTTTTAAATGTATTCAAATCAGGGTCACCTTTTACAGAATTAAATCCCCATTTACATTCCTTTTTCCATTTATGCGCAGAATTACACGGACAAATCTCTTAGGACTACATTTTTAGAATACATTAGGTTATATAAAATGACAACGGTCATTTGTAATATGGTCAGCCTTGTGTTCTAACCTATTTAGTTGCAAAACAGAGCTGCTTAAGGATACATAGGATGAATTAAATGTGCAGTACGAGGAAAGTCTGTGTAAGTGATGCTGGTGTTTGCATTCTGTTTGTACGTTTTAATGCACAAACGCAACTTATTGAGATCGGCAAAACTGTACATGGCTGTACTTGAGCCTCCTACAATGGTGTCAACAAAACAATTTACCATATTCACATCAAAAGTGTGCCTTAAACTATTATCTGTACACTGAAACGCCACAGGAAATATACGAGTATTTCGCCCCGTGATGTTTCTCCACGGACAGTTATGAGCCCACTTCATGTAACGTGTTGCCAGCAAGGCATGTTTCTTTTTCATTCATCCGTTGTCAGAAACCGCTTAATCCTGTACAGAGTTGCGGTGAGTCGGAACCTATCCCGGCAGACACAGAGCGCAAGGCAGGGCTATTCCCAGGATGGGACGCCAGTCTATCACAGGGCACCGGGGGCAATTTAGTCCGCAGGCCAATTCACCTATATAGCAGCATGTCTTTAGACTGTGGGAGGAAACCGGAGTGCCCGGTGAAAACCCACGCGGACACGGGGAGGGCATGCAAACCTCACACAGAAAGGCACCCGAGCCAGGTATTCGAAACCGGGGCCTTCTTGCTGTGAAGGTGGCAGCACTACTTACCGCACCACCATGCCGCATGTTTCTTAAAAAACACAATTTAATACAAATAGAAAAGGTTGACCCACCTCTCCCACAGCTAGCAAGTGCTCATGGTGCTGCTCGATCACTGGCTGAGCAGACGTAAGATCCTAGCAGAGAAAGAGAACGTGGAAAAAAAAGGTTTCACCTTTCTGGCAATGAGACAAGTGTTAACATCTTACAAACACCAAATGGACACCTTTCACAAGTGTCTGGAAACAGAAGTAATCTCATCTATAGTCTATACACGCAGTCTATAGTTTCTATAGTTTCTCCACGGGAGGGAAATCCCCCGAGGCCCCCCCCCCACGTACATATGTTTACTTATAAACAGCTCGGGCCTGTGTGTTGAGCAATGATTCTATCAAGCTTTCAGCTTACGCTGCTGTGGGCATCGTCATTTGTCAATCCACTGCTGGATGAAAGCCTCCCCATGGCTTTCTCGAGATGCCTGCATAAGTGCACGGTGAAAGCTGGAGAGAAGCAATGCTCAACATGCACCAAGGCCCGGACAACCACACTGGATTATTGCAAAGTCTGTACCGGCACTTTTAAGGTTTCTCCACTGTTTGCAACGGCGATAAGACTGCCAATGGCGATAAGTGGCGAGGAGGGTCAGAATAAAACTCCAGGAAGCCCGAATAAGCAGTGTCTATAAATGCCCATTGCTTGCCGCCTATGGGCCCAATATTTTCAGGAGGTAAAGTTAGCAGCACATGCAAAAGGGTCCTAACATGTCCGTGGACATCAGGTAAAATATATCCTTAATCTGGGCATGTTGCTGAATAAATTGTGGGCTTGCCAAATATAAATGACACCACCGTCTATTTTTATGCTTTCTCCCTGAAGGAAGCCCTCTGCCACCATACGACAGTACCCTAACCTGATTTCCAGACAGTTTACTTAGTCTGGAAATCAGTAACATAGCAGGGCCATGATGGGCTGCATCGCGTGAAAGTCAAACGTCAGAGTTATTTCCTGCTCAAATGTGTGGCTGAGGTGAGATCGTGTGCGGGAATTCCACATTCTTATGATGGGGCCAGATCTCTCGCGTCACAGGAAAAATAGGTCACACGAGTCCATATGCAACTCAAACCTGAAAAGTTTGTAAAATGACTGGCTTTCAACATGCTACAAAATAGGGGAAATGTGCGTCAATAGGACTTTTTAAATAAGGCAATTTTAAAGAGTACTGCGTGGCTATGCTGAGTCACAATTTAACAGGGAGCAATGTAATAATTCGTAAGTAGCTGAGCTGTATAGTGAAGCAAATGTACACCGTGTTTTTACAGCCCTTTGTCAATCCACTGGTGGATTAGGCATCCCCACGTCTTTCGGTCATGGGGGTTGTTTGCCTATACTTCACCACGTTCGTCAAGGCGTAGTTAGCTAAGAGAGGACTTGCAACCAGTTTAGACATCACTCAGCAGCTGACGTTAGCCGTGGC
The DNA here is from genome assembly GCA_036362915.1 of Geotria australis. NCBI lineage: Eukaryota > Metazoa > Chordata > Hyperoartia > Petromyzontiformes > Geotriidae > Geotria > Geotria australis. The sequence goes on from JAZEWU010000002.1 coordinate 20,682,584, forward strand.
CAAGATTCAAACCCAGGTCGCCAGATCCGTAGCGCAGTGAGCCCACCACTCCTCTCTCCATCCGGTACACAGGTTAATGTCCGTTAGTGAGCGCAGGGTGCGGCCGTGGACTGCGTCACCGCGTCGGTACCTCCAGGGTGGCGCTACGTGGCTGGGAGGGAGAACCCTGCACTGGGTGAACGCCCAGGGAGGGCAACACAAAGCCAGGGAACCTGCAGTGCACCACACACCAAAGACAGAGATCCGTCGTATAGCCTTAACAGACTGTAGGGTCAAGTGCCGTTAGCGAGCACCTATGAAGGTCGGAACGGCACACGAGGAGGTGGGTGACCAGCACCACGCCCGCCCGCTTTGTCTCCCTAGTGGCAACGTTTACACACCGCACTAGGTACTCATTTGAGGCTGAGTCGACCTAGGGGAGGCACAGGACCGGTTCAGAAAATCGTTACTGGTGTTGGCCATGAGCAGGATTCGAATTCGGGTCGCCAGGTTTGTAAGCCCAGCTCGCTAACCACTGAGCTACCGCTCCACACACCACGACCATTGTGACATTCACTTCTTGGTAAAATCAGCAGCATTTGTTCAATGCGGCCGAGTCTGCTGATGAGACCCAAAGGGTCAAAACCATGCTTAAAAATGCTGCTTGGTAAAAATTGTCTAGAAAGACAAAACGTTGATGGTCTAAAACATATTTTATCTAGACGTGGAGACACGCAATAGGGCCTTTACAAGTATTTTGAAATTATAATTCCACGTACATGTGCAGGTCATTTTGTGAATGCACTGCTGGATAATGGGCCTCCCCATGGTGTTCAGGTTAATTCACCATACTTCACCATCCTAGTCAGTGCGGGTTGGTGAAGGCAAAGGACGTGCAGACATGGGCGCATACTACAGTACTACAGTGGCTTATGCGCTACTGCCTTGTACTGCCCATAATGTAGCTTCACAGCCGATAACATCTGTTTTATGCATGGTGGTCACTCATCCAATCCGAGATCTGACGAGATTTTCGCAATGCATGAACATATTATTACTATGTTTAAAAATTCCATATCTGAATGTATTGTGTTACGTAGGATGTTACATCAAGTGCATAGAGTGACGGTCAGATTAGTCACGCTCAGCCACTCTGTATGACGATTGCTTGTTGCATTAGTGATTCGTAACAGTGCTCGAGTGTGGTACATCCATGAAAACGATGAATCACTGTTACTGTTACCAATGGAGAAAGTTGTTTGCTCGCCACTTTGCCCAGCGTCAAATTATGGAAATTATTGAGTGCTAACGTACATGGGCTGCAGCCAGGACTGTCGCAATTGGATGTGATTATATACCTAGAGCAAGTTGCTTGTGACCTTTTGGTAGTCAACGTTTATCACTGGCAATTTAAAAAAATGAATGTTCACTGGGCGGAGACCTAGAGGCCGACCCAGGACACGCTGGAGGGATTATATCTTGCAATTTAGTCAAATACTTAGAACCAATGCATGTGAAATGCAGCTTACACTAAATTACATAATAACGCCATCCATCACACATGCACCACAACAACCGCCGTTAGCCACTATGTGGTCGTGACGTCACCATGGCGCTTGTTCCAGGACCGGTGCACTTTGAACACACACAAGAATGTATTTTCTCTCCATCGCAGCACGTACCTTTCGGACAACTCCAAGATCTTCGTAAACTCTCCGTGGTGCTCCGCGACACACACAAGTGCCACTAGCCCGGCCTGCACAGAGGGACCCAGACAACCACCGTCTTAAGGCAACATTGTGTCACGAGGTCGAACACCCCTAGCCCGCAGTCATATTTCCAATAATCGAACAGGTTTAATAATCATGTACACGGAAAACTAACGACAGCGGGTAACGCGGGACGCAAAACGTTTTAATAATTAAGGGCTAATGTTTGCGCTTGTAACTTGTAACTGGACGTGTAATTTACTTCTTGGCAGGCTATTTCTCCACATTCTCGGCATACGAGCATTATCAGTGGAGCGATGTTTGTACAGACGCCTAGCAACGTGGAGCTAGCTGCAAAACGCGACATTCCAGGAATCGTTAGGGATTGTGTAGTGACATTTCGGGATTGCTTTTTCATCCCGCAAACACAAGCGGTCTTTTGATCTATTTTTTATTACGTGGGTTTGTGTCTCATAAGGGATATGGACGTAACGCGGTGTGCTCACTGGACGTACCTCTTTAGCTTTCTCGATTACTTCTGCTATGTCCTGTTTCGACAAACAAACGCAGTTGCCAACAGCGCATTAGAGACCATTAGATTCACGGTAAACAAACTAGAAAGGGCAATATGACTCATAACCTAGGAAACCAGCAAATAATTCCCTGTTAACTTTGTGAAACCGTAAATGTATGCCAGCTCAGTATGTAATATACAAATGCCAGATTTTTATCAACTCCCTCAGAGATTCCATCATAGCAGCGATATATCAGAGATATGTTTGTCATGATATAAATTGTAATTAAACCACAGCGGAGAAAGGTAAGCTAAACAAATACGTTACAGTACTTTCTAAATCCACTGATGGATGAAGACTTCCCCTTGCCGTGTTGGTCATCGAGGTAATAATAATAATATAATAATATCATTTTATAGAACGCCTTTCACCCGAGGGTCACAAAGCGCTGCACAAGGGCCAGTTTGACCATACGTCACTACGTTAGTCAGTGGGGAGTGGGGCTACCCAGCACCACTTCAGCTGTTCTAAATCCATCCATATATTGTCAGAAACCGCTTAATCCTGTACAGGGTCGCAGTGAGCCGGAGCCTATCCCGGCAGACACAGGGCACAAGGAAGGGCCATACCCCGATTGGGGCGCCAGTCCATCACAGGGCACTGGGGGCAATTTGTCTGCAGGCCAATTAACCTATGCAATAAAAACCAAAGGAACAAAAATTAAATGATTAAGGCTGCTTCGAATATACCGAAATGTCGTGAAACTGGCAATCTTAAGAGCGGCAAAAATATGCCAGCGTCCCCTAAGATGGCCGTCACTTCCTTAAATACAAACACGGAGGGAGACAGGGAGCGACAGGGGGAGGCATAGGGACACAGAGACAGGAAGACAGAGAGACAGACACGAGGGGGAAACAACGACAAACTGACTG
>JAZEWU010000002.1:20686501-20699472 GCA_036362915.1 Geotria australis
CCTCCCACACGGTTTCAGAACCGTTTTTTTCCCCATTCGAAAGACACTTTCACAACAGTCCCTAGAAGATATTGTCAATCGTGGAAAAAAGCATAGATATATCATGCTATTCTTTGTGCATGTTCGAGGAAGATTACCGAAACATTTTATTTGCATACACCATGATGTACGTGTGTGTTTACGCATGGATGCAGTGTTAAATAAAAACTCATTCAAGCATGTCAATGGCTCATTGCAGCAAATGTCAATGACTTTGTGTTCCCACTTTAAAAATGCTATTTGACTACAAGAGCAGTGTTTACATGCTTTGGGACAGGTGTTCGACTGTGTGTAGGGAAATGTATATAACAGTGATCATGATTACCATCCAACAATAGACAAACCAATGAACAACTGTCATCGCACTTTGCCTTTATAGATGCAGTGATTACAATGGCAATCGGGGTATATGCATCACCATCAAGCCTTGTCACCACGCTAATCGGAGCGCCAACTGTGGGCACGTACACATAATGCCGCGTGTCGCATCATGGATTGAGTCGTACGCGTGGCATTCTCTGTCATTTCCCGCACCACCTCGCCGCCTCTGCATCGCCCAATTAATTCCACTGTGTGACGGTGGGGAAATATTTAAAATATGGATAATAATTTCTGATCATTAATGATGACTGTCATCTCCTCGCTGTGGTCTAAACATCGCACTTGTGTTAGAGGAAGCTGCTATGTCATCGTCGTCCCCCCCATCCAGCACATCTGTGCTCGAGTGCCATTGCGTGTGTGGTTACGGCTGATGGATTTGGTTCTGCTGTGATGATGCATTTGATCACAAGGACGTTGGCACTTGAATGCGTTAACGCATTACGCAACGCGCCGGACAGCACGTAGGCGGCACTGCTGCGGATGAGGTGTCAGTCAGCCCCGGAGACTGGTGCCCAAACCAAAACGTTTAGCACTGTCCGTTAAGTCACCAGAAGTTTCGGGTCTATGGCAATTAAAACCTCACCGCCTTCATGCGTTAATTCGCTGTTGTGTGTGTAGAGTGGAGATAACGATACTGGGCATGGAGGCGTTATTGGTCTTTATTTTATGTCGCCGCTGAATAATTCTTGTGTAGTTTCGAGTGTTTTCTTTAGTTCTGACTTTCGCTAGAAAACAAGTGTCATTAATATGAGTCGTTCATATGATGTAGACTAAAACAATGATACTGTAATACATTAAATACATAATTTGAACACGTATTTATTATGTGATGAATAAATTGAGACTGAAGTGGGCAGGTCAGATATCACTTACCACTAATGTTAGCCATGGCCCAAAATTTAACTTAGATTGTCAGGAATAATAAGCCCAGTGAGTTGTTACGTGTGTATTTTTGCGAGCAGTGCATTCTGTATAACAAGGATTAATAGCAACTAATCACGCATCGGTACTGTACCGTCAGTGCCAGTGCCGTAATGCACAGATGATCGTGGTTTTTAGTCAGTAATATTCCCGAAACCAGAAGACTGCTCCAACACATAAAGCTCTCTTTGGGCTGCAATTACAGCTTGCTTAGAATGTATTAAACACTCGGGGACAGTTATCAGCTGGATGTTTGATAAACACTGTTATCAACGTGTTATCACGTTTGACGTAGGGTCATTGGTGTTATTTCCACGAACGACATACGGTTTCATCACCTGCCCCCGCTCAATAGTTCCCACTTTGTGTCTCCACTTCTTTCCCTAATTACGTAAGAAAAAGTTTATTTTCCGAGAAGTGACTGGTGTTCTCTAGGGTCACGAGTACTGAGCTGTCGCCCCTGATTCTGGGTTCAAAGCTAGCCAGCCGCCCGTAAATTAATAAACAGGGTTCTCAAGTGTGGTGAGATGGTGGTTTCGTTGAATTTGGCCTAAATACTGTTTTACTCTTGATGGCACAACGGGTGAGAAAGTGCTGCCTGCCCCGTTTTGTGGACCCCAGCGCAACTTGAATGGATCGTTAGAGGTAGTTCTGTGATATCTGCTTCTGTGGGCCGTTCTCTACCTCAGTGTTGCACTACCGTGCTAGATATCCGAACGGATCGTGTACATACACTCTCCTGTGCTATAGGTCTTGAGATGCTGTCGCGTTCGTCCGCTTTACAAATATACATTGTAACGTGGTGGCACCATTCATAACCCTGCTATAGTTATCACCTGTGATCCCCCACCCCCTCCCCAAAAACATTATCCAGCGTCTCTATTATTTTCGAGTTGTACCGCTTACTAACGTATCGGCGAAAATCTAGGTGATGCTATTATACAGCGTGTTAAGAAGCAAAATTCAACTCCAAACATCTCAAAACATTTAGTCAATAACACTATGGGTCGGCCACTTATCAGAAGTGACATGCCAAGAGTTCAATTATTCACTCTTAAGGACCTGCGTGCCACTGATAGGCATCACCAAAACATTTGAAGGCAGCTAGTGGCATCCTACTCGAACGAGCGGCTCGAAGCCAATGCTGAAAATTCCACATTCATATGGCAGTGACCAGCCTAACCACTGCATAGGACAACATTTGTTAAGCAGATGTCTCTTGACGAGACATCTGCAGGTTTCAATGGACATCCGTATGGATATACATTAAAGGCAGCTGTCTCTCTGTACTGCAAAGCAGTACAGTACTGCTCAACAGTTTATCTAGAATAGCGATTAGGTCTAACCTCGAGCCGCTCCAAACGCGCTCTGCAATAATACCACTCATCTCGTCAGAGGAATTTCGCGACACGCAAGACGACCAACCATTGTCAGAACCGCTCAATCCTGTACAAGGTCGCGGTGAGCCGGAGCCTATCCCGGCAGACACAGGGCGCAAGGCAGGGCTGTACCCAGGATAGGACGCCAGACCATCACAGGGCACCGGGGGCAATTTAGTCCACAGGCCAATTCACCTATACAGCAGCAGCATGTATTTGGACTGTGGGAGGAAAGCGGAGTGCCCGGCGAAAACACACGCAAGACGGTCGGTACGTAATGACAATGTATCAACTCACGGCATCAAAATCCTCCGCAGCCATATGGCAATGGCAATCGACAAGTGCGGGCATGATAAGCACGCGTGTGCGTTCAACGCTGACTAAGTATAAATTACCTGCGCTATTGATACTTTATTTGCTATATTACACAAGCCGTGTTCTCGTTAATGACGTTTAACAGCGTCGCTGTCACTTCCACTGAGCTCCTCATGTCATTCCGCCCACGTGTTGCCACGCCGTTGGTGCTGCCCGTTCCGGGTGAAACCTCGATTTCGTCTCGTCGAAAGTTTCCGCTCGGCGGTTTCGTTCCGCCTGGCCTCAGCGGCCATCAACGCTCAGAAATCAACCGTTTGACCGCATTCAGATTTATCATCTTCACTGCGGGAGGTCGCGATTAAAGACGTGCTTGCTTTCGTTAACCGTGTACGTGTGCGTGTGACAGCCGGCAGTGGAGCATGCTACATGTATTCATGACAACATACCCTGGGGGGCATATGTGTAGCCTTTATTTGTGTAAACTGTGTTTTCACCACAGCAAGATGTAATTTGTCACCACAACAAACGATTGAAAGATACAAGGCCCCACCCAAGCATCATGGGATGTGACACTCAGCTAGTTATCTAAAGCCAATGGCTTTTACAGCAAAGTGCCCTTAATCATCCTTAGCTCTTAGAATCTCTGACCGAGCTCTTTAGCCATTGATTAGTATTATGGTAACCACGCATTCACCTGAAACGAAACACTCATCAATCCCACAGGGGAATGATTCAGACACAGGTGGTGGGTGCCATGGCAGTGTGAGTGAAGCTAGTGGGGGTCACGGTGATGCTGACTTGCCACATCAGGTTGTGACCTCTGAATACACAACAAATAACTGTAACAACTGTACTACTATGGTGTATAATGCCCTTTGTTTCTCCAGATAAAAAGCTCACTGAGATAAGAAAAACATTCATAAGGGTATTTTTACAGTGTGATGTTTGACACGATCCTGCTTAAGTAGTGTTTGAAATGTGAGGAAGAAACCGGAGTACCCAGAGAAACCCCACAAACACGAGAGACTAAACATTCAAAGGTCTGGAGAAATAGTTTTACGGAATCCCCTTGCTGTACACCGATATCTTTGCCTCCTCGCAGTCCCATTGGGTTTAGTAATTGACCAAACCTTGCCCCCAAAGTGCCACATTACAGGTGTCAACCACATCACACCATGTCCATGCTTTTCATACATGGCAGTTGTTCCTAACCTTTCCGGACCTCTAGAGCCCACCGTTAATAGCCCAAAAATGTTCACGGACCACCATGCAGTTACATTTGTGTATCTGCAACAGTTTCACAGACCACACAGCTCTGCAGTCCACCGGTGGCTTGTAGACGAGAGGTTTGGAACTACTGGCAAATATCATACTCCTGTCCATATCATTCTGCATGGTGTTCCCATTGAAAAAAGGTAAGAATGTGGCGTGTTGGTTTTATTTTATCCATTGTTCCGATACTGTGGTGCCATTACTGTAGCCACTCCATAACTATCCCCAAATATAATTATATTTTATCACAAGTTGAACAAAAGACAGGTGATAACCGCTTCTAATATTCAATGTCACTGTCCTTTGCTTCGTCATCTTCCCTCATTTCATAGGAAAACATACTTTAATAAAGTTTTTTGCATATTCTGCGGATTGTTAGATGCCCTAAAATGTAAGATGCACCCCACACTTGAGCACAGTGTCAATAAAATCATACAACTTTGGTCGCATTGACAGTTACCAGATTATACCTTTAGCTTAATGACAGGGGGGAAAGAGCATCTGATAACCCGAAGAATGCGGTATATGCGATATATCTAATACATTTCCACTGCAGAAAATGGCTACCATACTGCATATTTCTCAATGTCTTTTATAGTCTGCAATTGCAGTACGTATGAAAAACACTATCATAGAAGTTCCACTATAAAACAATCAGACAAAAAACACCAAATGTAGCTATATTTTATAAAGTATATTTTTTTACATATTTATATATACATTAAATGCAGTACCTATTGTGTAACATAATGTGAATAAGTACATTGACTTTTTGGCGTATACGATGCTATTTCTTTTGATACAAAATGTAATAGTGAACGTAATTGACAAATTAACGGTTTAAAAAAATATTAGCCATAAACAATCCTCTTTTTGTTTCAATAGAATGCTACGCATACCACGTTAAACAAATCTGACAATGTCTAGACTTAATACTGTACACAATTTATGAAACACCTATATGTAATACTTAAACATTAACCAAGGTCATGTATTTTTTAAAGATTACAATAAAAACATTTAAATTGTTTTTAGCGCATACATTCTTAGCTGAATACAGATGTGTGATGTACTGTGTGTATCTTGACTTATAAATGTATTTGTCATGTTGAACTGGACAAAGTCTATTAAGACTGACACAAAAGTAGAGGGTTGATTGGTACTTGTGACGTTTTTAAATCCGCACAGATGGCAGCTTGTTAAACAAGGCACCACAAACAGTAAACAATCTACGGCTACAGTACGCACGCAGTACTACATTCTTGACGGAGCACAATAACCGTGTGAAATCATAATTAGTGCAAATTCTCATGGCTGGCTTGTTTCTTCACAAAGCAGAGTTTTCTTTACATTTCGACAAATTGGACTTTGCTTTTCAACGAAATGTCATAGTTGTCTTCTTTTTTTTTCTTCACATCCGCAACAGGCCAATACCCCACAGCTTTTCACAGAATCGTGGTGCCAATATTCCTATGTTGACGCCGGGTTAGCAGTGGATGTGGTATTGGCCAAATAGAGACAATTTAATAGTCCAAAGCTGGGAGTAAAAGGGGTCGGTGCACTCTGCAATGCCTTTCAGTGCCACGCACTTTTGCATCAAGGTACAACACAGAGCGGCTGCTGGTTATTCTTGTAAGGCAAAGAGGAACGGGACCCCTCTCTTTTTGCTTCTTGAAAATGTTGGCTCAAGTTCCATTTCCCATATTTTGAAATCGCAATGCATCCATTATTGTCTCGAGTGCGTCTGTTTTCGCAGGGTAGCTTCTCGTGGTCGCACGCCGAGCATCATCACGGGGCACTGCTGTTGTGCGTGGGCTCTGCGCCAGGGGACGTGCTGCTTGCATGCACAATGCACGATGGCCGGTGCATGTTGATGAGCTGTACTAGGCGCTGCTTCTCCCCAAGCATTGCTTCCAGCTGCGACCGCAGGTTTGAGTTGTGGCCCTCCAATCGCTGCGACTCCTGCAAACACGGAGACGACCATGGATTACCACAACATGCAATTTACAAGTACAGTAACAATGGGTAAGTTTGTTAAATTCCCGTCCCGCATCTGGCTACCCGGAAGGAAAAATATGTACGCCAGTGATAGTCGATTGGCAGTTCGCGTGTTGTGGCGAAAAGTTTGGATCCTCTCAGTTCTTCCAAGATGTCTGGACACCTCGACAGAGTGAAGCAAATATTCTCTAAATGTACTCTTTAGAGCTCCCTATATTAAAGGCCCTTTATTGGTAAGGATACAAATCTGTTTTGTTCACTAACGCTAGTCAATATGCTTTATTATCTATGAGCTCACCTTGAGAATGTGATTATTGTCTCAACCACCTCTAAACTTATTATAAGAAAAGTTTGTATGTCTGTGTATCAGGCTTGTGGTCAATTGCAGTTGTAAATGTGTAATTCTTATTGAATTGCAGTCACACAGCGTAAACGTAATGTCAAGTAAAAATGCTGCTGTAGATATGATGATAATTAATTCCAGGTTTGGTGAATGTGTAAGATCTTTTAATGAGGTTCTGCTGACCTGAGCCAACGTCTCCGTCTTTTCCTTCTTTTTACTGCGGCACTTTGCAGCCGCGATTTTGTTCCTCTCCCGCCGCCGCTTCTTCCGATCGTCTTCGTTCGCAGGACCCTGAAGAACCCAAAAAGATAAGGCGGTGGTCATTGCTTGATCTTTTGCATATAAATCATCACTGGCGGGATTTTATAAGCTATATAAAGCAATATGACGCTAGTTTTTGAATGATAAATCACATTTTAATGCAAATATTATGATTCATTGCACCTCCTAACAAAGGGGATGTAACGGCTCATTCTGGAAATATTTCCCCACAGTTGTCTGTCACTGGAGATTTCACCAGCACGATAGAGATATGAAAGATGTGCCCTTCCCAGTATTACGCATTAAAAGCCTGCCGATAGCACTCGGCATTCAACCTTAGCAGCCTTAAAGCAGGCATTGTTTTGTGGTGCTCTCTAACATTCACTACACACTGGATAGCGCCTGCAAGTTATGGGCTGGCTTGTTGTAATATCACGTTAGCTATTGCCAGCGTATGGCGAGCGATATTCCCACAGCTCTTGTGAGGCCAGCAAGCACTCCATGGCACAGTTACATTTGAGCTAAATAAAGCATGCAATTCGCAGGGTGCGCAGGGAGGCAGTCAAGCAAGGAGGGAGGCAAGCAGGCAAGGAGGCAGGCATGCAGGGAAAGAGGGCAAACGAGCACATTGTAAAACCAGGTTGAGAAATCGCATCTCCAGAGCGACGCGCACCTTGCTTTTGCCAGGCTTCCTGAAGTCGACGGGGCTCTGCGGGGACATCGGCTCCACGTCCCGTACATCTCCAACAGACAGCTGCCCGTAGTACGAAAGGCTCCCAACTGGACTCAGCTGTCCGTACGTGGGGGTGTACGGCACACAGTCTGACGCCGCCGCCGCAGCCGCAGCCACCGCAACAGTGATGCCGCTGCTGGCGCTGTAGCTGCCGTTGTACTGCTGATGGTGCTGCTGCTGGTGCTGCTGCTGCTGTTGAGAATGGGGATGGTGGGATAGCGCGGAGTCGCCACTTGTGGAGAAATGAAGCACGGGTCCCGTGAATAGTCCAGCGATGTCGTCCACGCCGAAGGCAGCTTCGGGCGAGGTGCAGGGCCGGCTGGCCAGCGCGCCGTCCCCGCACACCGGCACGTGCAGACCGAACGGCTGCAGCATCATCAGCATGGTCAGGCAGAGCGGAGGACGCACGGCAGCAGCCTGTCTGGCGAGTCAATGCGGTCACTCGGTCAATTGCTGCTGTGCGGAGCAGGCGAAAGCCCGCCGAGACAAACACGCGTTATCTCTATCACGGCTGGAGAGGCGATGCGGAATACGTTCTAGTACGCGATTAATTCGTAGCTGTGGGCAATTGTATTACAATTATGGTTGGAATTAGGTTTAGCTGAAAAAGTAGGTTTTCCACATACACATTGGAACCTTTGCAAATAATTGGAACCTTTGCAAATAATTGCAAAGGTTCCAATGGAACACATTAGATGTAACGCTACAACAAGCTTTAGAAATGCATTGCACACACTTCGTATTGAAAGTACCTGCCTAAAAGTTAAAACGGTGGAGTGTCTCAAACTCGAGGTTTTTTTTATGTGTCTAGACTCTAGAGAGTAGAGCCTTATGTCACACGCGCAGCCTCAGCACGTGGCCATTGTGCTTAACGTGCACTAATAATACTGATGATGATGATGATGGTGCAATGACATGCATCACTCACGCTCTTAACTAAGAGCTCTCGTTATTATCGCGAGCTGACACTGACACGTGGACCAAGCCCCGCGTCTGTAATGAACACTGCAACCGCAGCTGCGAGCCTGAAGCCGTCTCTTCCACGCATTCCCATCGCTGTAGCGCAATATCTATTTATTACTCTATTTTCTCAGGCCTTTGTCAATCCGCTGCTGGATGAAGGCCCTCCCACACTGTGTCGGTCATGGGAGTTGTTCGTCTCTAGCACTGCGGTTGTTATAAGCAGTTTGCTGCTGCATACGCGAATCTCGCATGGGTGCGGTACTATAGGCTTGTGTGACAGCTTGTGCCCTGAGCGGGCAACTACAGGACGTAACGCACAAGTTCACAACGTGTGTAGAGAACATAGCTGTAACACGTGCATGGAATATAAGGTGTAACGTAGAGCACAATCGGTGATATATTTACAGAATAGGGTACACAAGCTACAAAACATGCAGGGTACAGCACAAGCTTACAACGTGAATAGAGCGGAAGCTGTTTCTAACAGTACAAGCTTTAACGTACATAAAACATATGTAACAAACATAAAGTTGTAACGCACATATTGAGCGTAAGCCAGTAGGTACACTCAGAGAACAAGCTGTATAGCTATAAGCTACAACGCATCCAGCACACGAGAGGACACATACACATATGGCACACACTCAAACACAGAACATACACAAACACAGCACCAGCTGTATAATACCACAGCATCACACACTTATAGCGCCAACACGAGGACCGTAATCATTCACTGAGCACTCGTGCTACAGCACGCACACACACACACAACACACACTCAACGCGAAGCATTCATTCTCTGTACAGCCGGGTGCAATACCCTAAAACATTTACGTGCGATTGGGAAATGCCATATCCTGGGAGCGATACAATAACCCGAACACGCTGTCGTTGGAACAAATGTCAGACTATAGCACTGTGGGGCCGTGAGAGAAGGCTGCGCGCATTCATCTGTCTGCCTGCGGTGTACATTACACGCATTCAATTCTAGCACAAGGCAGCAGTAGTAGCAGCAGCCGCACATCGCGCGTCTTACACTGGCCTAGCCTGTATCTGTCGACAACCGAAGCCCATTTGAGGCTTGTGGCTGTTGTTTACGTACACGGAGTTAATTAAGCGTAAAACCTCAACCACCAACGGCTCGATTCGGCTCAATCGACAGCGCTGGGCTAGAGCGCAACCATACGTTCCCATCAGTAGCATTCCCACACTTACACAAGACGTGCACATAACACACCCACAGACACGTTTACATACACGAACACTCAAGAGCACAACGCGAACGCATCCAAATACACACCTGCTCGTGTCGAAGTAACAATCCCCGCAAAACTTCTTAAGTAGGAGCGAAGAAGAAAACCCTCCGGAGGGGTGGTTGCGACCGACTAACACGAGGAATCGAGTATTTGAGCGACGTTTAACTTGTAGACGCTCGACTCGGGGAAACCACTCGCAACTAGCCACTGCTGTAGAAGAAGTAATAGCAAGGCGAGAGGGGTAGCAAAGGCGCGTGGGTGCGTGCGAGAGACCCCACACACACTGGCGTCGGCAGCAACACACACACTGCGACCCACACGCTCCGCGGCCGGCTTTCGGATGTGAAGCGCGCCCCGCTTGCGTCACCCGTTTTATACCGCGGCGGGTGACGTGCCCCCCGCCCCGCGCGCACGCGTCACTCGTGTTTACCCCGCGCGCCCAGGGAAACCCTCGCTACACGAACGCTACGTCACCGCGCGTCCGCCCGCACCGCCCGCGCGAATGCAGCCCGTGCGGAGTCCCCCGGCAACCGAGGCAACCCCCGGAAAGCGCCCCGCCTCGGGGCAGGTGTTCCCCACGAGCCTCGCGACCTCCACCCCACACAACCCGCTCGCATCAACCTACCCACCGCACCACCCACCACCCCCCACCCCTTACAACTCCCCCCCCCACCCCGCTTTCGAAACGCGCCCACGCATTGACTACGCTAGCAATTATTGTTACTATGTTTTGAGAGAGGGCGGCATGGCGGAGCGCTGAGTAGCGCTGCTGTCTCACAGAAAGGTTGCCGGTTGGAATCCCGGCTCAGGTGCCTTTCTGTGTGGAGTTTACATTTTCTCCCCGCGTGGAATTTCGCCGGACACTCCGGTTTCCTGGCACAGTCCAAAGACATGCTGCTGGTGAGGTTAATTGGCCTGCGGAATTAATTGTCCCCGGTGCCCTGTGGATGGACTGGTGTCGCATCATGGGTATATCCCTGCCTTGCGCCCTGTGTCTGCCGGGATAGGCTCCGGCTCACCACGACCCTGTACAGGATTGAGCGGTTTCTGAAAATGGATGATGTTTTGAGAGAATTGTTCTTAACAGCTGCTCTTTCGCGATAGCCGTGGCGAGCGTTTTTCCTCTCTCCCTTCGCGACGTTTCGCGTTAGATGCGCTCATACATTGAGATGTGAAAACCTACCTCGTATTTTTTACTTGCTTCTTATTAAAGTGTTGGTGGCTGTTCGGGATGGTGGCGATGGTGACTTATGCATGTTTATGGGAGCAAGCACAACCACGCACGTCACCAAACAATAAACGGGGATGGAGGTGACACGCGCCTATGCAATATAACCTTATGCTTACTGGTTCTATTCTGAAGGCTATCAATTGCCAGAAATGTTGGGCCGGTACTGTATATGTATATTTAGTTATTCGCCATTGTCAATGACGAGTGTGTTATTTTCAGATTATGCGCAGCTGCTAACGCAGTCCCATAAGGCTTAAGTCATACACTATATTCAATACACAAAGTGGATGTATTTTTAAGACGTTAAGGATCTGTTGGCATGCAATTATTTCCTGCAATGGAAACATAGATAACCGTAGCTACCTACAAACAGTTTTACATTGTTTTTCAACGACAGTACTGTATATGCCTGAAAATCATAGCTGCAAGGGAGACTTGGAGAATTATAGGAACGTGTCACTTTATTTGCCCCCAACTAATTCATAGTTTTGATTTTGCAAGAGCCCATTTCGTCAGCCTCTTCTTCAACAAACATGTAATTACTTTCTATTGCATCTTCTAATTGTGATATTTAATGTAACCAGTATGTTATTTATAATAGTGTATAGTACTCCCGTTATTGAGATTGATCCCATTAGAGAACTGTAAAAGTCATGCCTTAAGGCATTTCCAGGTTTTTGTGCAAGAGAAAGAAAACCTTCTGGAAATCTCTCGAAGTGATGAGCACTGCATTCCAACTTAATTCGTATGACTAACGCAGCCCTTGTAGGATGAGCCAACAGTAAGTACATAGCATGCTTTAGAGTTTAGAGAATTAGTCAGCATTCCTCTACGCCCTCCAACCGCAACACACCTATATACAAAAACATTGCCAAGTGCCGTGAACAGACATTACGCAACTGTGCCGGAACACAAGTAGGAAACAGGGTCAGTAAGTGGGGTAAGTCATAACCCTTCTCTCACTGATCTGTTACTGAGGTGTGTTGATCGACAAGTTCACTAAAACGTTGATCACTAAAACTACATGATCACTAAAACGTTTCACCCAGTGTACACTTACATTGAGTTAACCGAGGGGATAAACAGTGAGGTCATAGTTAAATACTGAATCGTTACTGATGCATAGAGTCGTTAGTGGTCTGTTGCAAAAAAACCCAACTTGAATCTACCTTTGATTCACATCTAGGTCATTGTAAATAAGATACGGAAAATACACATCTCGGTAAAAGAGCAATAGTCTTTACAAATGTATGCTCATGATTATCAACGGCGAGAGACATCAATAGAGATTTAGCTGAGATTCCTACAAACTTTGACTTTCCCCGAAAAGACACGTGAAAACTGCAACAGGAATCCAACCAGTACAGTACTACAAACTGTAAGCGAAGGCAAACCACCCAACGACCATGGTACGACCAAAGTACTAAGTGGCCGTGTTACATCACGCAGAAGGGGGACACGTGGGAAGCGTGCTGGGTATCCCTGTCCCCCGACAACCCTCCCAACGACCCCCACATCTCGCCATGACTACCGCCCGCAACAAAACATCCAGCGCTGGGAAATCCTTTCGCTTGTGTAACTAAAGAAAGCTCAGCGCCCCCGTGGCCAAACCAATCCGGGCTGCCTCTCCATGGCGACGGACTTATAAAAAAACACACACAGTGTGTGTGTGCTTTTCGAGCCGTGTCTTTTTTTATTCTTTACAAAGTTAAATAAATAACTTCTGGAAGCGCCGCCGGGGGGAGCGCCCGCCGCCGCTCGCCCGCCACTGCTGCTGTTGTTGTTGTCCTCGCGGTTCCCATGGCTACCGCGGGACGTCACTGGAGGGCGGGCGGGCGGGTGGGGGCTAGTGGGGTAGGGTGGCGGGTGGGAGCTC
>JAZEWU010000002.1:20708688-20722829 GCA_036362915.1 Geotria australis
CGTAAGCTCACGTATGTTGTACATAGGGCTGTTAATACATCACTGTGTGAGTGCAGTCAACACATGTTTGCTGCTGTTGACCCTGCAAAAAATACTGATGTTAGTCTAGAGAGGGTTTGACGTCACAACGACAGTAATTAGTTAATTAATGATTGCTCAAAGCAATACAGTTATAGCTCGGAGACAAGTCAGAGAGAGTAAACAAATGACCAGTCTCAGAAGTGGGGTAGTATAGCTGGCATGGGACCTACCTACACCATGGTGTAAGGACTGAAATGGGGTACCTCTTTATCCGATTATTTTCCCTCTTTGTAACCTGGTGTCAGGGCCCCGTTGCCACGTGGGCCCCAGTGCAGTTTCACAGCCTGTACACACGATAGTTGCGCCACTGGCCCTCACTTTGACAGCTAGCCGTGTTATGGCATCACAAGCCATGTTTGTGATGGCATCTTCTCTGCAGCCCATTGCCTAGCAGTCCCTTTCACCCGACAGGGCAACCCCCACAATGTCTCTGTGTACCAGGCAACCGTCTGTCCAAGTCACAGCACTTTGGGCCGTTAATAGTCTACTCAAATTAATGTTATTAAATGATAATTGTTCTTAAGGGCTGCTGTTTGGCGATTGCCGTGTCGAGTTTTCCTCCTCTCTCTGGGCGCCAAGATCGCTCGACACGGCTATACCGAGAGAGCAGCTCTTAAAGGCAATTCTCATACATCGAGCAGTGTGTATCTACATCAATATGCTATAGAATTAATCTTAAAGAAGTTGGTCGATATCTATAAATATTCCTTCTAAAGTCACAAATGTCAATATACAATTTACAGAGTACTAAGCATAGTAAACTCATACGGGATCCGCAATACGTGACTGCAATCGTTCTTACATTTACATGACGTCCGAGAAAGTTGCTAGATTTGTGTCGCTTAGTGACAAACTGTTGCTCATCGAGAAATCGAAAAAGTTAAATCTCGCTGAGCACTAAGTTGGCAACACTGACTGCAGAGGCCACAATAAGGTTGTGAAAATGTGCAAGTTATTAAACATTGCGCAAAAAAATGCAAAAATACCTCTTTACTGAATATTCTTGGATTCTTAGCTAACAGGTGATTAATTATTTGTTATCTGTGGAGTCAGCCTATGGTGCTAATTCTGATTGTTTTAGTAGTGTCTCTTCTTTAGCAACCCGTAAACTTTAAGATGTTGTTTTCAGATTTTTGTTTTATTAAGCTGGCTGACTGCCACTCGATCATTATTACTTAACAATAAAGGCAATTGGGCTTTCACTTTTGTTACCTTGGGTTTGGACCCAGGATAAAGCCGGATAACAGGAGTTCTCATTCTGGTTTTGAGTAGCAGTCAGATGACTGTAACCCCGGATAACTGAATCCGCGGATAACCCCACCACGGATAACCAGAGTTCTACTGTACTTGATCATCATTACATGTAAATATAGGTAATTACATCCAAGTGTCCTTAACTGTCCTCGTCTCTGTTGAAGAATAAAAAAACTGCCACTGCAAGTTTAAGCACTCAGCGCATTCCTGTGGTCAGGGTTGCGGTTCAATTATGGGCTGCCCTTTTAGCTAAGCTGACCTCACACTTAAAGCCTGAGAGAGGGCATTGTAATGACTGCTTCAGCGTGCCGTGTTATTGTGGCCCATTACGCTTTGAGAGCGGCAAACAAGAACTTTTGAATATGACGATGATGCAAAACAATCGTGAAGCAAAGACACGTTTCTGCAGAGCTTGGTGTTATTTTGGAACAGTTGAAAAGGTCATAGTGTTTGTGCGTTTCAAAAAGGGGTTTGCATTGAAAACATTTACGGGAAAAGACCTACTGTACACTGCAAGAGCCATGTGACTGATGAATATTAAATACCGAATGTATTGTTTGAGACAGAGTAAACATGCGTTATTTCTTATAGGAGAAAACACTAACTTCACAAGTTCGCTTGAAATCTAATGCATTTTTTTATGAACGATGTTTTTTCCCCCGTTTTGGTTATGAACTGGCCTCAATTGGTACTTCATCTACATAATTTGATGATCTAAAAGTATTGTGTTTGCAGTAACGTACCTCTGTATGGTAACGTTTTTTTAAATAGCTATACGGTATAAAAAACAATGAACTTTGTAAAAACAGGCAGTGATTTCAATATTGTGATCCTAAACCAAATAAATGTAACGTCTCTCAACAATGAATTCGTCAAATGTTTTTTGATCGATAAGAAAGATATTTTTTTATTTACGTTCCAGGATTTCTGCATGGCAAATTCAAAGTAACCTAGTCAAGACAATACAAGTGGTGTATAATGGTTAATCCGACGTCATGCGTCAATGTTGTTTTAATGCCACAGAACTGTTTCACAGACCTTACGCACATTTTAAGCTCATTTTGTATTATACACCACAGTGGTGTTTCCACCACACTAACCAAAATACTAAATAGCATGATTTATTTCTCTCTAAAAAGTCTCATTGGGTTTCAAAACCTTTACAGTCGGGTTTACAAACACATGAACACATGGTATGAGGCATGCAATGATGTATCATCTACCTGAAGTAATGATATGAACTGTCAATTTGGGGTTGCGATTTGTTTTAAGAATAAAATGTTTCGTCTAATTTTGATTTACCGTCTCGTTTGTATTGTTTCTAATGTCTTATGCCTTGATTAGATTCATAAATATTGTTTACACATTGCAATTAGTGGCTATACAAAGTTTAACACACACACAATTCAACGCAGGTATCGTGATTCTAAGAACGCATTGATTAGTCGATCCATCACCTCTAATCGTTACAAGGCTACTCATATCATCTTAGAAGCTATTTCATTGACGTTATAAGCAGCCGTGGTTACAATGGCGTTTGCATGCATATTAATTAGCCCATTTTCATAACACTTTGATATGTGCCTAACAAGTAAGATACATGTTGGCTAGGTGAGCTCTACTGTATTAAAATAGTGCCCAGGACAGTGCATGGAAATTTTAAACTAAAGTAACCCCGAATCAAACTGCTGAAGTTTCATAATTTAGAGAATGACACACTTGTCTGTGCACGTGATGAGCGCTTCAGCGACCATTTATAAGATGATGTGAAATGACCATGTTTTTCTGATTCATTTGGTCTCTGCCTGTGTCCGACATATGTATTTCAGGGAATGACTATCGTAAAACAATGGACCGTTATGGGATAATCTCAACTACTGAACTACAGTACCACTCTGACAGGCAAATAGGACCGTTGTTGTGTTCAAAGTTGTTTGTTATGAATAGGCGTCTGTTGTCGGGAGACACCACAACCCACCAGCGCACCACAATTGGAGCTTCTTCTTAACGCAGTTTCACATTTGAGTGTTTACTGGCGAGTGGAGATTCCGCCAATGCATTTTCCAGCAGCTTTTAGTGCTAAAGTGGGTGATAGTGCCTGCACTGAGAAACGAATTCGTCTACATGAGTTCGATTCCCAGACAAGGCCAACGTCAGTGACAAGTGATATTTAAACACGCATAGGGGCCTCAAATATAAATCTTCCTCGGAAGTGATGCTGTGGTCCACAAATTTCCACCCACAATAACGCAATTCGTTTAACATCCATCAAGGGAAGCCTCGCTGCATCTCAGCAGGGTCCTGCATTTGGATGATTGGCCAATTTTTGTAGCGTTTCGAATAAAGTTGATTCAGTGGTTCGTATTCCTCTAAGGTCGCCATTGTCAACCGGTGGGTCGCAACCAATCAGTGAGCCGCGACTGCCACCTAGTGGTCCCTGGAGACCAGACCAAAACGGGCCAAGTGGGCCTTGAGGTGCAAACGCTTGAAAATCCCACTTCCAGAGCTGAGCATGTTATGCTGTAATAATAAACATGTATTATCTATCGAAGGCACTTGGCTCCTTTAGACGCCGGCATTGCCTCAGTGACGACATCTTATCTGATTACAATTCGCGTGGAACAATTCCTTAAGTCCTTAACAATAAAAGTTTACAGCGTATGGTATAATTAAGAGCAAGCACAAACATTATTAACGGGGTTAAACTTTAGCTTGTAAACACGCACTGTGTAATCTTACAACAGAAAGGTCTTCATGCACTCTGCTATGTGTGCATTCACTCATTCATTGTCAGAAACCGCTTAATCCTGTACAAGGTTGCGGTGAGCCGGAGCCTATGCGGGCAGACACAAAGGTTTATTATTCCAGCAGAAAAAACCCAGTGAGCTTGCAAGCTCTTTACGGGATTCCTACGACACAGCACCCATGCGCAAGGCAGTGCTATACCCAGCATAGGACGCCAGTCCACCACAGGGCACCGGGGCGATTTATTCTGTAGGCCAAATAACCGATTCAGCAGCATGTATTTGGACTGTGGGAGGAAACCGGAGTGCTCGGGGGAAACCCACGCGTACACGGGCAGAGAATGCAAACTGCACGCAGAAAGGCCCCCGAGCCGGAATTCGAACCCGGGACATTCTTGCTGTGAGGCAGCAGAGCTACTCACCGTGCCCCTATTGCTTCATGAAAACCTTCAAGACTGGACACCGCACGACATGCCCCGCTTTCGGAATCGTTAGCAGTATAAACGCGCGGAGCTCGACCCACTGTTGTCGTGCCCAGTAATGTGGGCGACGAATGAAAGGCGAGCCCTGGCAAGCCCAGCAACCTATCAAGCGCAAATACTCACGAGCAAATAGGTAAATTAACACACGGGTCACCACAGGTTTAATATATGATGTCATATGTAACACGGATTTCTGTGTGGAGGTTGCACGTTCTCCCCCTGTCCGCCTCGGTTTTCGCCGGGCACTCCAAAGACGTGCTGCTGCATAGGTTAATTGGCTTACGAACTAAATTGCCCCCGGTGCCGTGTGATGGACCGGCGTCCTATCCTGGATATAGGCCTGCCTCGCGCCCTGTGTCTGCCGGGATAGGCTCCGGCTCACCGTAACCCTGTACAAGATTACGGGTTTCTGACCATGATGATGATAACACAATCGTCGTTATAAATAATTCACTACTGGATGAAGAAGAGGTCGACAAGCCAGCGCCTTCTTCTCCCACCGTATCTCGCGATCCCCCCCGGACGGGTTAGCTGCCCCTCACATCATTATCCTTGACCATCGGCCATCGTCCCTCCAAGCAACGACGTGTCCTGCCCGAGTCCACTTTTTCTCCATTCCCATGTTAGCCGGGCTATAACTGAAACTCAGGTCGCCGTGTTTATGGTGCAGTCTCGCTAATAACCACGGTCCCAAAACTCCACCATGTTCGATGAATGCTCAACGTTAATATGGTTATAATAATACAAATGTATCTTGATTGTACATGGTTTATACTTAAACATCACATGTATGTTGATGTGTTCAATAACGTTCCACAGCTGACGAGTCGGTTTGCTTTCTCACTGATAACATTTAAAGCGACAAAACGACTCGCTTGTTAAATATGGATTGTCGTGGAATAAACAAAAATCCCACCCGCGTCGTTTTAAAGATGACGTTTTCGAACACCATGTCGAGTCCCCTGTCAACATGTTGGTTGTTTCAATGTTAATTTTATTTAACCAGGCGAGAGCGGAGGAGACCAGGAAACAGTCCCATTTGCAAGAGCGACCTGGGTCATCAAAATGACAAAAGCAAAACAAAGAAAACCAAGGACAGCAATAAAGTAAATAGGATGTACAGGTATATATCTGTTACGAAGAAGAGCTTCATCCGCTGTGAAGGTCCATTTCCAAAACATCTAATTACCGCGAAGGGGCATGGCTCATTAACGTCGCCAATTGTATATACAGTAGTTGTTTTCTTTAAGCAATTATTGACTAAATGTGTTGAGTTGCTATTTGTGCACCACTGCCAAGGCAGTTTGGTCATTTTGCTACATTTAGTTTGTGCGACAAATCACTGAACGATGTAGCGTATATGTTAAGTTAATTTTTTTTATATATAATGCAATTTGTTACACGCACGATATTCCAGACAGTAAGTGACCATAAGCGAATTAATTGCCAATTATACATTTGTTGGTATTCCCTTGTGGATGAGAGCAGTGATTAGAAGAATTTACATGATTTCCCCGTCTGCCGCGTTTTTCTGCAGTGCTCGCCACAACAGCAGCTCTGAAAGTCCAACACTTACGCGTTAGAGTGGAAATTAGTGCAATATTGAACAATTATCATATGACTTGTGATCATATGCTAATTGGTAAGCGTGGAAAAAAATGGACAAGGCACAGTGGCAGGAGTCTGTGAAACCATGGATAACATCGCTAGTTTTGGGATTAGAAGTATGTTCGGGGGCATCACGGTGGCGCAATGGGTGACGCTGCCGCTTCGCAACAAGAAGTACCTATGTTCGATTCCCGGCTCGGGTGCCTTTCTGTGTCAAGTTTGCATGTTCTCGTCGTGTCCCCGTGGGTTTCCGCTGCGTACTCCGGTTTTCTCCCACCGTCCAAAGACATGCTGTTGCCTAGGTTAATTGGCCTAAATTGTCCCTAGTCCCTTGCGATGGACTTGCGTCCCATCCTGTCCTACGCCTCCTATATGCCGAGATAGGTTTCGGCCCCTTACGAACGTGTCACTGTAGAGGATTAAGAGTTGTACCCGACTGATGATTACGAATTAAGTTAGGTCTAGCCGATCGTGCTTCTTGATTATGAGCCAAGGATATTTCGCGTTATCTATAAGACGACCGTAAACATCTCATGTTTAACATCCGCTGCACAAGTTAATCGTATTCCCAAAAAATCGTAAGTGCCTTCGTGTTACACGCTGCCTCTGAAAAATAAAAGTACAGTACGTATTTGGATACCGAGCAAAGTACTGTCGGCAGTACAGTATACATATCTGAATGTAAACACCAGCGCGTAATCCGTCAGTTTGTATTAAAGCTGGATGGAACGGTTGAGCTATGGAGCTATTTTTAACAGTTGTACAGCGGGGAGTGGTAAACAGGTTACAGGACAAGTTAGGACAATTCACATCGGCAGCAGCATGTCTTTGGACTGCGAGAGGAAACCGCAGCCCCCGGCGAATACCCACGCCGACACGAACTCCACACAGAAACGCAGCCGAGCCGAGAATCGAAACACTACGTGTTTGTCTAACACTATAAATACACGAAACAGATGGTTAAACGTCGACATAGTTACCGATTTGGTCTTATCCCACCCAAAAAAACATACATAAAGCGTCTGAACGAACCGGTAAAACAAACACAAACACACCCTTGTTATAACAGCAGCAGCAGCGTTTCTGAAACACTCCACGCCCTCCCCACGCTGCTGCGGCTAAGAATAGACGGCACGTGATGGGAGACTCCTGTGCTGTCGTCACTGTTTGTGTTGGAGACGGTAATCCGGTGCAGCAATACCAAATATGGGCATGCCGGCGCGGTTCCGCCCACGCAGGGCATCCCCTCACTACTGGAACAGACTAACGCGCGACACATTCTACGGGGGTGAAGCATTCGTATAAATAGTGCAGCTCGAACATTTTTAGGCACAACGCAGTAGCCACGCATTGTGTATGTGTCACCAATTCGGTGTGCCAATAATAGTAGTGTACAAACGCAAAGAGTTGTGGGTTGAAGATCATCGATGGCGAGTTTGAACGATTAGCTCTAACAGTCTCCCCCCTGCCTTTAGAGAACAGTTGGTAGAGTCCTTTTCGGAACCCCTTATTTAAGCGGCGCGAGTTTCGTGTGGCGTCATTCGCTGGGGTTGCTGGCAGTTCATATCGGAGCGCCAGTACATTCGCGACTCCCGCTTCTTGCTGGAACGAGCGGGAGACTCCGGCGACAAGAAGGACATCTCAAGCCTCATCCGTCCGCCTCCTTCGCCATGTACACCGAGCAGTGCCCCGCCTACGACAGCCTCTCGCTCTCGGCCATGCTGAGCGCAGAGTCTGCCGGAGCGGAAATGCTATGGAGCAGCAGCAGCAACACCTCGTCGAGCTACCAGGTGGGTCTCCGACAACTCGCGCCGGAGAGGAGAGTCGTGCTGCTTCGTGGTGCTGGCCACCTTAGGTGCCCTAGGTGCTACGCTCTAACAGCACTCGACCCCTATACATATTGACAGCGTTAGTAATTGTGAAGCGCTATACCACAGCTTAGCGAGGCAGCGAATGGCGATTAGTGCACGGCTAGCATCGGTAGCGAATTATATCTAAACCCTCCCTGCGCGGGAACCTCCAGCACCGCTTCAGAACGCCTCCGTGATGAGCGTGGCGAGCGAAGCACTTGCTGAGAGCGCGTGTCTGACATTCATCCAGCAGTGGTCTATTGACTAAATGGAAGTACCGTATCTACATTATTAAAGCATTAAATAGTGATGACATTATTTGCTGTACAGTACATACATATTAGTCGTGGCAGATCTGGATGAAGTCTCCAGTGTAAATAAACATCCCGGCAGTGTCTCCGGTTTATGAGATGTGCTCTGCAGGCAGCCGCGATCTCCCACGTGTGGTGTTAGTACCCACCAGGGTCGCGTGTACCGCTCAGCTATGCGACACTGCTGGCTGGCTTATTCTGCACGTGGCTGGCACTAGTTCAGCACTGTGGAGGCAGCAGCGAGGGTTGGTGGATCACGCAGAGATGTAGTGAAACTCCCCAGGGCCATGCCCTGGCTCGCCAGGAACAGACAGTACTAACACCCTCGGGTGAAAGGCGCTATATAAATTGAATTATTATTATTATTATTATATAGGGTTTCACTACATCTCTGCGTGATCCACCAACCCTCGCTAATCGCCATCAGATATAGGGTTTCTCCCTCGCACGCGTGGGTTTGCTTCGGATTTCTCCCACGTGTCGTAAACGCTCGTTAATAATTAATTGGCTGAAAACATGTTGAAATGAAAACCCGGTGGAGCAGAACCCTCCTGAAAGCGAGTCCTACGACTCGACGGTGAGGCTCCCCGAATAAATAAGTCCATAATAATTATTCTTACTATTACTGCATACGTAGGGTGGTTGGAGGTGGGGCGGGGGAGCAGAGTGACAGCGTGACACTCCTGCAGGGCCACGTCGGTTGATTGAATGGAGACGCGGAGTCCCAAATAAAATCGCTGGCAACTCTTGCCTTCGCTCGCCGCGATCGAGGTGTCTAATTGAACACCCGACGCGTGAAGCGCCCCCCGTGGAGGCGCGTGGGAGGAAGACGAGACGCACCGCACTTCACACGTCTCTGCTGTGTGTGTGGTGGCGAGGCAGACCGGCAACACGCACCCTTGCAATGATGATGGCTCGGCTACGCTATTGCAAGGGTGGCTTCATGCCTTGTGCCGGTGGTCTGGTGCACCGATGCTAGGAAAAGTCATGAAATGTACTATAGATGTGTAGGTTTTAAATTAACATTGTCGATGCGTGTAGATGTATAATTGGTTATCTGTTTGGCATGGTAATTTTAGATTCGTGTTAATCTACAGATTCTTAAAATGTTAATATTTGTCAGGGCCCCATGGTGTATAGTGCACTCTATGAGTTTAAGTCACTCCAGTGACCTGACTCGGTTGTAATAATTTCCATCCATAGCACACCCATTGCTAAGCTATACCCAAGGCAGCAGTAGTAGCTGCTATAAAAGCGAAGGTACATTTTTAATAAATTGTGGTATTTTTTTTCGAAAATGAGACCAATATAACCCTCCCATTGGTGTGCGTCCTGTAGGAATACAATATGCTGCCCACTATTGACGGCGACTCGCAGTGGCTGCCACAGCTGATGGAGAGCAGCCCCAGTGGTGCCACGGCACCAAAGCGGAGGGGCCCTGGCAGGCCTCGCCCTTACGGACACGTGACCCCACCCGTGGGGCGAGGGCCCAAGGGCGGCCGCGCCAGGAAAGACCAACAGGTGAATAACGCACACCTTTGCCCGTGTCGCCGAGCTTGTTCTGGATTGAAACGTGCGGCGAAAGAGCGTTGGGCGAATGCTAGCTTCAAGAATTTGCTAAATGTGTAGCATGATAGTGAGTGGTGATAGGTTATCCCAAGCGCAGTACTGAGTACGGCACGTGTCTGCAATTTCCTTTGAGTGTATGCAACGGTATCATTATCAGAATACATTAATTAAATTGAACCAGAGACTTTAAATATAGCCGTCAATTATTGACGATACAGGCGCATGGCCGTTTTGTACAAATGGAAGAAACCCAACTGACGACGTGTGCACTAGTGCCGAAACACGCACGCTCAACAGTGCAGCCAAGACTGATGCATTAACGCTGACGTGTATTCTTTTGTGCCTCTGCAGCTCAGTGAGGAGGACCAGGATAAAGTGCGGATCCGCCGGGAGCGGAACAAGGTGGCCGCTGCCAAGGTGCGCACGCGGCGGCAGCAGCTGACCGACACCCTGGAGGAGGTGCGTACCCCACACACACCGCGAAGTTCACTCGTGGCCCTGAGCCCGTGTCGATTGCTTTGTTTAGTAATTGGTTATTTTTGGTGAACTGGCACACTTTTAGCTCAAACAGCTGTTGTCTCAATCCACGTTTGTTTCACCGAGTGGCATTGTTTGCATTTTTAAATATTAAATACGTGTTAGTTTTAATTAATCCGAATGTGTAAGAAATATTTTACTAGCTGGCTTACTGCAAAATCAATCAACTCATTACAATTGCTTACTTCTAATGTAGCTATATGATGCACAAATGGACACTGATACATTACATAATATCGCAGTGTTGAATTAAACGGTACAGTTAGCCATCGCGTTCTAACCTGCTGGCCATTCTGTTCGTCCAGGAGACGGCAAAGCTGGCGGCAGAGCAAGCGACGATCCGCGCCGAGCTCCAGCAGCTGCAGAAGGAGCGCGACGAGCTGGAGCTGCTGCTGGCCTCGCACGAGCCCGCGTGCCGCTTGCAGCAGCCCGCTCTCGCGCACACCCTGCCGGACTCCACCACCACCACCACCTCCCAAGGGCTCCGTGCCCCGCGGCCCACAAGTCTCCCACTGCCTCGTCTGCAGCTCAAACAGGAGCCCGACAGCACGCTTTATGGGCAGCAGCAGCACCACCGCCACCACCAGCAGCAGCACCAACAGCAGCTGTATCACCACCACCACCACCATCAGCAGCAGCAGCCTGCGGCTCACAAGCACGAGCAGATGAGCAGTCAGCTCACGCTGCCCTGCCCGCAGCCCTGCCCGCAGCCCTGCACACAGCTGCAGGTGAACCATGAGGCGGAGTCTGGCAAGACGCTGCACACCCCCG
Source organism: Geotria australis (assembly GCA_036362915.1). Taxonomy (NCBI): domain Eukaryota; kingdom Metazoa; phylum Chordata; class Hyperoartia; order Petromyzontiformes; family Geotriidae; genus Geotria; species Geotria australis. The sequence goes on from JAZEWU010000002.1 coordinate 20,719,896, forward strand.
TCGTGAGCCTGACGCCGTGTAGCGGGAGCGGCTCCTTCGTCTTCACGTACCCGAGCCTGGCGGGGCTGCAGGACCTCCTGAGCAGCGAGTCTCACTCCTGCGCATCGGCGCTGCGCCGGCAAAGCAGCAGCGGCGGCAGCGGAGAGCTGGGGACGGTGGGCAGCGATTCGCTGCTCTCCCCGACCATCCTCTCCCTCTGATGTAGTCCTGTTGTAGCCACGTGATTTGTATTAGTGGGGTTGAAATCCCTGTCCAGCCTCTTGTAGGTTTCTAAGGCTATCGGGGTTGCTTGTGCAGTGGCTAGTGCGTTGCGCTATGAATCCGGCGGTGACCATGGCTAACGTCTGCGGCGAGTGATGTCTGAACTGGTCCCGCTTCACTTTTACACACTAACCAGTGTGGGGAAGTATGGTCCAACACATTGCATGAACCGATATAGCATGGGGGTGGCCTTCATCCAGCCACGGATTGGCACAGGACTGTAAATTATAATTTGTTGTTGAAGTGGTGAAAGTGTTACAATTCTACGTTTTGGTTTTATAGAAAAAAAACATTTACGTGTTTACGACTATGAGCTATATAAATATATACACACTGTATATTACCTATCTACTGTTTAAAGCAAGACACCTTTATTGTTATGCAATGTACATCTACTGTGGTGATCATACGTGGACCACATTAACAGCATTGTTAAAGTTTATAGGTTTTTGTACTGCTTACGTTCCACATGCTATTTGTTGTATTAGAAACCTTATTCTAATAGTTTGATATCGATACTGTGATGAGCCGGGTCCGTGAGTGGCATTTTCAGTGTTATTGACAAGACTATTATATGAAGAAAAGAAATGCATGTTTTTTTTTTATATTGGGCACTTGTGTCTATCTGGCATTAATATATATAACTTTTGTTTTACTTAGCAAAATATACAAATACTTTATGAAAACGTCTGATAATTGTAGGGAACTGTCGATCGCAACCTTCCCATTTGAGATTTCAGCTAAAACTTGAATGTGCGATGAGTATTAAGTATGGCATTCCTATTAAATGCAATAACACTAACAACTTTAAGTCTAAGTGAAGATCATTTAGATAGCTTTCAAGTATACTTTTCTAAAACGTGCTTTTTACAAATGAGTGACACTGCCATTTCGTGATGTACACTTTATAATGTAGCAAAACTCTTACAAATGTCTTCCAATTGCCCAATTGGAGGAATATTTTGTTTATGTTCAGTGATTGGCTGCTTGTGTCTTATTTCCAAGACACTTTGTTCTTGAATATGAAAAATAAAACCACGTGCCCTCTAAGCATAGATCAAACGTTTACATGTCTTCCAATTTAGCCGTTAGACACACTATTGAGTACCGAATGTTACGTCCAACGATTAATATCTTCTATTTTCAAAACCTGTTTAATATAACCCAGTGCCCACGTGTGTCTCGTCTGGCCGTGGTATTTGCTGAGAATACAGGGGTGGTTTTTATTAAATCATATTGTCAAAGTTCGTTCGTAGTCTGGCGTATTCTTGCTTCACTTGAACGTGTCTCTGATGTTACATGCCCACGACCACACACACAATCTCCATAAGATGACGAGGATGGGCTACGACGACGCCCGTTTATTCGCACATCAAAACTGTCTGAACGTCATCACACTGGGTCCATAACTCGGCTAGCTGATTCAGCACTGCTCCTTCTAACTCTCAGTGTTCCAGGTGCTTGGTCTGGTCTGGAGCAAGGGGATTTGGGCCTAACGTACCGTACTGCCCATCCACCCCGAAGACAATCGTGAGCGCAGGCACGGGGTCGCTCCCTTATTGCGCAAGCTCTACTTGACGTGCTGCGTGCATGCAATTCCAGCACTCGCCACGAGAGGGGATCAAGGTAGAGGCGTTCACGTCGCGATCCCTGTCGGGTAATACCTGCGAATTCGACCAAACACTTCGAAGCCGAGCTGAAAGACAACGATGTCCAGGAGCTCAACAGATGCCAGAAGCCCCTCGGTCTGGAGCAAGAAGAGAGGCCAATGCCCGCCTTTAAGGCCGGCGCTGACTATTATATCCCTAAATGTTGAAGGGCTGTTTGCAACTAAAGAAGAACTTGTTGCAGAACTATGCACAGATTATCATTGTGATCTCTGCCTACAAGAAACCCACCGTGGACCTAAAAACCCTCGCCCTCGTGCGGAAGGTATGGCCACCCTCATAGAAATACCACATGAGCAATACGGAAGCATCATACTAGCAAAAAATGGGACAATCGCCGAATCAAGATCAAAAAGCGATAAAAACAACATCGAAGTCCTAACCGCTGAGATCCGAAGAGTTACCGTTACCTCAGTTTACAGGGGGTCAAGGTAGAAGCGTTCACGTCGCGATCCCTGTCAGGTAATAATACTTGGTATTGCCTGCGAATTCTACCAAACACTTCGAGGCCGAGCTGAAAGACAACGATGTCCAGAGGCTGACCATAGTGCTTCGAAGAATCGCAAAGAAGAAGACCTCAGTTTACAAACCGCCTACCACACCCCTAGAGGCTTGCCCCTGTTGCTGAACCAGCCATGATCCCCCAACAAGCCGGATTCCGACCTGGCAAATCTACAACAAGCGTTGGCTTGTTGTAGATTCTAAATCTCACTCAGCACATTGAGGATGGGTTTCAAAAAGGACTGATAACAGGAGCCTTCTTTGTTGATCTGTCTGCTGCATATGACAGTGTGAACCACCGCCTCCTCCTGAAAAAGATATTGGAGTTGACAAAAGACCTGGAGCCCTCCTAAAAGATAGGTGCTTCTTTGTTGTCTTGAACAACAAGCAAAGTCGTTGGCGACGATAACGGAATGGCCTACCCCAAGGTAGTGTGTCGGCTCCCCTACTATATAACATCTACACTAACGACCAGCCAATGGACCAGAATACTGAACGGTTCATC
>JAZEWU010000002.1:20723137-20761184 GCA_036362915.1 Geotria australis
TAGAACGGGACGATCAAAAGATGCTTTGGTCAGATGGGGCTACAAGACTGGCCCAACCACCTGTGAATGTGGAGAAGCAGACCGTACTATGGAACACTTCCTTGTCTGCGCTCTACTACCCAACCTCTGCAGCTCAAAATACCTTGCAGAGTTCAATGAAAATGCAAAGAACTCTGTAAAGAAGTGGGAAACTGTAATTTAACCATCGCACTTCGAAGAATCGCAAACGAGCAGACGAGAGGGCGCGATAAAGTGTGATTTGTCACGAACGCAACCATACCTTCGGATTGAGAGGAGCCAGTTGAGGTGGTTGGGGCATCTGTTAAGGATTTCCCATGGGAGGAAGTCTACCGGGCACGGCCCACTGGGTGGAGACCTAGTGGCCGACCCAGGACACGCTGGAGGGATTTTATCCTTCGTCTGGCCTGGGAATTCACGCGGCCCTCACCAGGATAAGCCGTTTAGAAAATGGTGGATGACGTGGTGTTATTTTCTTCTTCTCTTTAATGGGACCACGATTCAGAAGCTGATTTTTGCGTGTGCACATTTACTAATAAACTTGCAAACAAAAGATTACGACTAATGAGTGGTGGTGCATGTTGTTTGTTGGAACTGTGAAAACAAAACTTATCACGTTGTTCAGTGATGTCACCTGGAGTGTAACGTCACTTCCGTGGACAAACCTGGGCATGATACACCGGGCAGATGTCATTGTGAATAATCATCACGATGTCCGACACACGAGCTCCCGTCTCCTCGGTTCCGAAATACAGTATTAGCACATAGGATTCGCCCGTTTAGGTTTAAGGAAGGAGATGTTGCGCATCGGCCCGTTTCTTCTGAACTTCAAAGACGATTCCGTTTCCACCAGGGGGCAGAGTGCTGACGCGGGCTCGCTTTGAACTTTGCTATCCGCCGCAAGACCGGGCGAAACCAAACCAATGGCCTTTTGAATCTTCACCGATCTGCCTGTCGAGTTCTGTGACGTGATGTCCGGCATGATGTCCGACGTTTCACTCTTCGCGCTGGGAGCTTCTTCAGGAACATGAGCTAGAGAGCTGTACAGCACAGACGCGAACCCCCTACGCAGTGGTAATTATTGACCTTTGTGAAGGTTGTCAGAACAGAGTGGATTTTGAGCAGCAAGAGCAAAGCCAAGCCGGCGTTTATAGACAGGCTGCATGTAGACTGACTCCCTGTCCGTTTAGTGGCTAAGCATCGTCTTGGCAAGAAATCAATAGAGTACAAGCAAAGGATGCCATGCTCTTAGCGCCTGCGTCCCTGGTGAGTATTGCCCAGTTACCGATGATTGTGGTGTTGTTGTTGTCTCGCAAATTACGATCTGCGAAGGCTTTATTGAGCGTTTTGTGCGCCCTGTCCTCTTAATTCACGCGCTGTTTTAAAAGCAACCAGCGTTCCACTGAATGGTGAAACCGCTGTTCAACTGGATGGTGCCCATCTACGTTTTTTTAAATGGCAATGTCTGGAATTTTACTTTGAAAACAAACTGATGCGGCACAGTGGTGTGGTGAGTAGCCTCACAGCAAGAAGCACCTGCGTTCAATTCCCGGCTCGGGTACCTTTCTGTGCGGAGTTCGCATGTTCTTCCCGTGTCCGTGTGATTTTTCGCTGAGTACTCCGGTTTCTCCCCACAGTCCAAAGGCATGCTTGCTGCCTAGGTTAATTGTCCTGAATAAATTGCCCCAGGTTCCTTGAGATATTGTAACTTGCTGGACAACTGTTTAAAAGAGCGACATGGCTCAACGGTTCCTTCGAGCTTAAATAAAAACTGACTAATTTATATGCACCGGGGCTGCTAAGTGCTAACATGAATTAGACTATCTGGAGTCGTGTAAAACCCTTGAGTGAAAATGTTTTTTAGAACCATATCAATTTTAACAGTCTCTACTTTTTTACTAAAGATTGTAGCTCCAAGGCTCAATCGCTTACAAGGCACCTTGTGTCAATACTGTTAGTTGCTTGAGTTGAATACACGAACCCCAATTGTTCACACATTCCTCAATAGTTATAAAGCAATTTCTATAATGTCCATATCCGTTTCAGTCTAATCAGTTTCATTTCAACCGTCTAGGCATCTACAGCTGCATTTCCTCCGCACACAAAATCCTGCTCTCTGAAGAGATGCATTAATAATATGGCTTTGGAATCCCGTTCATCTTGATCACACCACCCGAGTCACCCCCCGTGTAATAAAGTGTAATTAAATATTCATATTCTAATAATACTGTAATAACATTCCTCCCCAGCCAGGGTCATGTGAAGATGTCCTTTGTGTAAATTCTCGCGCTGCCACTTCTGACAATAACGACACCAGCAAATAATTCAACCGGCTTGGGGAGGGGCCTTCATCCAGCAATGGATTCACGGCGATTGACAAGTGATACATTGCCTATTGTTTTGTCTTATGCTCCATCGCTGTTGTCAACGTCTGCGTGTTTTATGGATTAATGAACTATAAAACACTTTGCACCTTTGTGTATTTGGCAAAGATGCTGTAATGGTTCCTGCAAGTCTAGACGGCGTGTAAACAAGCCAGGCGGGTTTTTTTGCCGCTTGCTTTAGCAGTAAAACCAAGGATGGTACTTGCCGTGTCGTGACACCATAAGCCAGTGTTAATGTGTTACATTGTGGGTATGCAAAGTATTAACCATGCTGCAAGAAAACACGCAAGGGTGCAACAGGATTGTAAAAACTATTGACTTTTATTGCAATGGTCAACAAAATAGTGCAAAAATAAATTAACACGAATATATATTGACGAAATAAATACGCGCGACGATTACATAAAATACATTATCAACGTAAATATACAAATCAACAATATGCCAGAAATGCGACTTTCAGATCCTACATGCATGATAAGATCATTGCAATGCCGGTTTTAGTTTCTGAATTCAACGAGAACATAACAGCTTATACATTCGTGGGATAATAGACAGCACATCATTATTATTATTATTGTTATTCCATTGAAGCTACCACCTCATTCAACATGAACAACACATTGTCTCACAAAATTAACAATGCACCGTATCAGTGGTATTGCTCTGCATGCACCTAAAACTTCTCAAAGACGTATAAAGAAAATTGCATCTTTTAAATTAAGGAAGAATCGCTGCCATTTCTAAGTAGTTGGAAAGACGCTGTAGTGGAATGCATTTCTTTTCATAGGTGCAGGGAAGGAAAGCAGTTATTGACGGTTAGAGGGTAGAATGAAAGCGCACGGGGTTGGGGCTCAGGAACTGGGACGCGGACTGAAGAGCGAGCTCAGAGCGAGAGGATGGTTGGGGACAGCAGCGCCTCCCCTCCCAGGTCTCCGCTTCCGCTGCTGCTTCGCCGACGCAACGCCGAGGCACAGGAGCGCGGCTCCGCGTGCAGGAAGTCCTGCAGCCCCGCCAGACTCGGGTACGTGAAGACGAAGGCGCCGCTTCCGCTGCACGGCGTGACGCCAGGCGTGAAGCTCACCACGGGCGTGTGCAGAGGCTCCACGGCCTCCAGTAGGAGCTGACCCTCGGGCGCCAGCTGCTGCGGCTGCTCGGCGCCGGCCCGCGGGGGTCGCTCGCCCGCTTGCTCGCGCTCGCGAGGCGCCGGCTGCTGGTGCCGATGAGCGCTGGGAGGGCTCAGCGGCTCCTGCTTGAGCCGCAGCGGCGGCAGCGGGAGGCTGGCGGGTCTGGGAGCGGGCGGGCCCGGGGAGAGGCGTGGGGAGCTGGCGCTTGGCACGTTCTGGTCGGGCTCGTGCTGCAGACGGCACGTGTGCTCGTGCGAGGCCAGCACCAGCTCCAGGTCGTCGCGCTCCTTCTGCAGCCGTTCGAGGTCGCGGCGGATCGCCGACTGTTCGGCTGCCAGCTTCGCCGTCTCCTGTGGTGGGAAATTAAGAAGGAAATGACATTAGTATGGAATGGGTTTGTCACGTCCTTCTATCGCTAGGGCTACACGTTAGTATTATTACACTGTGCTAATTGGTATCATTACACTGTGCAAAAAACGCCCAACAGTGAGCAGTCCGTGTTCCCAACTTTTTAAAAATCTTTAAGACTGGTAGGTTTAACTGCGTTACGGCGTGTCCAAACAATGCATTGTCAGATTTGCTTAAATTGGACCATGACAAACGCTCTGATCAACACAGTGAAACAAAAGACAGAGCTGGGTTATCACCGGTGAAATTGTGGAAAAAAAACATTGGGCTGGTCTCTGGCAGCTAGCTAACCGCCTTAGGGGAGACATTAAAGTTCTTCTTGTGCGTATAAGCGTGCAAGTCTGGGCACGCAATGCCAAAAGGAGACAAGCCAAAGAAACTGCCAAATAACAGTGTGAAGTTTACTGGCATGTTGTGGTGGTATCGGGTGGGTCGGCGAGTGCGCGAGTGGGTGGACGTGTATCTTTACGAGTGGGCGAGTCTGTGCGTGGGTGGATGGTTGGGTGCGAGCGAGGGCGGGTGACTGGTTGGCTGGCTGGGAGAGATCCTCACCGCTTCCAGGGTCTCCGTGAGTTCTCTCCTCCGGTTGCGGCACTTGGCCGCCGCCTGCTTGTTGCGTTCCCTGCGTATGCGGCGCCTCTCCTCCTCCTCGGCGTTCGCCGCGGGATCCTTGTCTCCCCTGCAGCCGCCGCTGGAGGCCCTGCCGGTGTGCCCGTAAGGGTGGGTCCTGCCGGGCCCCCCGCGCCGGGCTGGGACCCCGTGGACTCGCCCTGCCGCCGCGGCCTGCAGCAGCCACTGGGTGTCTCCACCGACTGTGGCCATCACGCTGTAGTCCTGCATTGGGGAACACACGCACGCACAGAGATGCCAGGTTAATTATCCATACAGGTAGCTCTTACTTGTACAGGCCGGGATTAACGATCACAAATGTTTGAAATCAACATAGCACTTTGGTATTGTTGTAACGTGAGAAAACATTCATGTTTAGTTTAGATGTGTTTTGAAAGTAGAGTAGTTTCGCGAATGACACCGAATATCAAACCGCACATTTCATGTAGTATCGTACAGCCACAACACGGTAAAGGGCCACGTGATTTTCCCGTATTAAACAAAAATAAACTCGTTTCAAAAGTCGGAGAAAGGAATGCTATTTTTTCATGTGTTTTCTAAGCATTGCGCAACAGGCCGAGAGACCGGACGCTGCTATTACACGCGCGCTGGTGATAAGAGCGCGGCTGGCTCGCTTGACCTGGGGGCATGAGCAGGTCTTGCGAAACGCTCCTTGAACTAACGGTCAGGGTAAGGGTAGCGATTGGGCAACAATCTCAACCCACACCCACCACCCTTTGGCATGGAAAAACAAGCACAGAGCAGACGATTGTGTAAGGAGCTTCTCCGACCCGGGCACCCGCACACACCCACCCGCTCTGTGTGGCTTATCTAGTCGATGGCCATCCACGTCAACTATGCAGAACGGCAATCGACCGAAATGTTGGTCTACTATTGTTGTGGAACACTACTGATGACAAGAGGTTGTCTTTTTGTACTTGGTTAATGTTTGTTTGTTAAGGTGACAAGGGCACACGTTAACGTGTATAGTATATACTGTAGTGGTAACATTCAATCGGATGCGCTACTTCCTAACAGTACGGCAAGACTGATGAGCACTTGACAGTAAGGTGTTCACTTTAAAACTACTCAGTCTATTGACTAGTGCTATTAACACATCAAGTTGTATCGCATATACGTAGTACGGTACTTTATATACAAACTATAACGTGACTTTCAAACTCCACAGTTTAAGTCGCGTCCACCAAACTGAACCCCAAGTGTGCCCCCAAAAAACTTACAGGCTTCAAACACACACGACCTACACGGATACTCTCACACATTTACAGCCGAGTGTAGGTGTATGTGTATACACGCGTATGATAAACTCGTACACTCACACATGTAGTGTACAGTATACACACGTATGTACACAGTGTAGGAGCACATATGTAATACCCATGTAAGCCATACCCACGTATATGTACACACATGCACGCAGTGTACACATGTATATACACACGTATGTACCGCAGAGGACACGCACATGTACAGCCACAGACGTGTACGTACACAAGCGTGTTGTACACGCGTATGAATCACAGCGGATACACAAATCCACGTGTATGTTTCCCAGAGGACACACGCACATCCACATACATGTACACACACGCATGTACGAACACACACACACACACGTGCGCGCTGTGCATGGAGTAGTTACCTGGCTGGCGGTGGTTGCCGGGCTGCCCATGTGCGAGTACTCGTCCAAGGATGACATGTACATCGACTCTGCTGGTGACATGCTGCTACGTGACAGCGCGTCATAGTCCGTGCGGAGATCGCAATACATGTCCGTCATGATGCCAGGTTAAACCGGACAACCAAACAGTTACGACTGCGTGAACGAGACGTAGTCACGGCCGTGGGTCTTCAGACAAACCCCTGACCAACACACCGCGAGATTGCTTTGCAATGAATAGCTGGGGCGAGCTGTCTGGCCGGGCTTTATATCCCGGCGTGGGTGTGGGGGGTAGGGCGCACCCCCCTAACACACGTGCGTCAATGGAGCGTACCACCTAGACCCGGGGAAAAGGCAAGCCGGATAATAGGTCAGGGCAGCTGTCAATCACCGCCTTTTCATTACAACCGTCGGGTTGACACTCGTGGCGCACGTGATTATGAACGATCGCTATATCACTGCGGCCGTGCGTCAGAACGAGTCTTAAGCACCGGTTTATTTTTGCCACGAACGAGTCGCGAACTCAATGGGAAATTTACTGGCCCGAGGCAAATGGTATCTTCCAACTATTAAGGCCGTGGCGCCTATTGACGTCAGTTCCGCGACTGGCCCATATAAGGACTTAGTTTGCGGCGGCGGAGAGAGCACACGTGGTCGCAGTGGAATCCCTCGACCCTCCCCTCCCTCGCTCTCTAAAAGGAAATGCTGACTTCCGGCCGGGGTAGATTGGGACAGAAAAAAACGTCTCAAGCCCTTTCGAAAGTCAATACCGGGATTAAGCATTATATACGTTCGAAAAAGTTAATGCCTTATCCGCTGGTGGACCGAAGAGTTTATTGCTCAAGCGGATGTTGCTTCGGATCAAGGGCAGATACAAGCAGAATTCTATCCTGTGTCTTGATCATTATTAGCATCCATCCATTCATTATCAGAAACAGGGCGCAAGGCAGGGCTATACCCAGGGTGGGACGCCAGTCCATCACAGTACAGTACAGGTGGGAATGGGTGTTGGTATACGACCGTAGTGGTATGAGATATACGTTAACATTTCGCCCCTGGGAGGTATTCGTTTGAAAGTCGATTAGCAAAGGGTACGTGTACATTGTACAACATAAGACGCAAGGCGCAATCCAAGCGTTGGCATGAGGCGAAGGGCTCATGTCATTATGCCAACTTGGGTGTATTCTGACTTTTTGGCTGCCGTTGCTCTATGTTCGTATGCATGGTGGTCGCCTAACCAAACACTATCCAGGCTCAGACCTGCTTGGCTTCTGAGATTTGAGGCGATTGCTTGTGTTCTGTTTGCCTTGATAATGGGTTTGGCATTTACTGCCTGTATCACGTCTCTTTTTTCAGTATCCATTTTTGGGGTGTCTTATTAGCGTGTCGTCTTCGTATTATTTAATAATTTCCTCCCACATTTCAGTACACTGTCAATTACATTTAATTATCTTATTTGATCATTTTGTTTCTACGGGGATTTGAATCTGTTTTTTGTAACTGGTTTCATTTCCCCTGCCTCTTCAAATCGTTACGAGTTAATTAAAATTCACGTACTGAAAACATGCCGTGACGATGTGGCAAGAGAAGCGATGCATTAAAAAATGAAACTGATTTATAAATGGGGGCAAAATAATAGCACAGCAACATCACAACAACACAAAACAACATCACAAGGGGCAACTGCAGAGGTGAGAGGATGATTGGTAAACTTTACATTGGCTTGAGTAATTAGACAGGAGAATGCCTCCATGGTATAGCTCTTTTTATGAGTTAGGTCACGTAAAAATAAGTGTCGTAAACCCGCCTCCACCTGACAGCCAATTAGCAAACACGTAAACAAAACGTGCCAATTCGTTACTACTTCAGTACACAACATTTAAAATGTTGTGGCTTCGCTCTACTCACAAAAAGAGCTATACTATGGATAACATTGGTCACGAAATCCTTCGTGTTAAATGTAGGAGAATGCCTTTTAGAATTTAACGGTATGGCTCTCGGATGTGTGTTTGGGCTGTACTTTGTGCTTTTGGGTGTGATGTGGACATATTTTATCGTTGCAAACTGTCGTGTGACAACCACACAACTGCGACTTATGAACACAAGTAAATTGATCGCATGTAAACCAAAGATTGGAACATGCTTTAACGCTCCCGTCATCCCATTCGAATAAGATCCTTAAGTGGCGAGGCAGTGTTCCACGGTTTCCAGATATACTCGCAAATGACTTAATTGGGAAGCATATCAATCGTTGCCTCCTCCTGCAAGAATGTGGCAGGACGCTCCAGACACAACCAGAGTCCTGGGACTCAGTGAGGCTCTCCTCGGTAATCAAGTGTAAATATATAAAATAAACACAGCATGCATTGGGAATATTACAAAAGAGCAGCTGGAACCCTCGATAGATGACTCCGCCGAGAAGGCAAATTGCTCTTCATCGGTCTCTTGGGGGTCAAGGTAGAAGCGTTCACGTCGCGATCCCTGTCAGGTAATAATAATAATAATAATTTCAATTTATATAGCGCCTTTCACCCGAGGGCCACAAAGCGCGAATTCTACCAAACACTTCGAGGCCGAGCTGAAAGACAACGATGTCCCAAAGGCTGACCATCGTGCTTCGAAGAATCGCAAAGAAGAAGATCGGTCTCTTTCCTTGCCTCAAGTGCCCACTTAGAGCATTTTAATCGAGACTGTGGGAGGAGGGCTGGCAACAGCAGTTATAGTTTTTTTTGTATTCTTGCTTGAAAACGAGCGGAGCAACATCACGATTACATTTAGATGCATGAGGGAAACATCATTAGATTATTAAAAAGTGAACTGTACATTATTAATTAATAATTAACAATTGACTTAACCCCTTTACAGATATGCTCAGTCGTGTCATGCTACTTCACAAAGCTGGTGCAAGGTGACAATTAAAATAAATGTTCTTCATTAATACTGTAATTACTATGAGAAGTAAGTCATAGTCTTATGCTAATTTAACACATGGTTCCCCTTCCATTATTTTGGTCATGGGGGTTTGTTTGGCCATACGTCACCATACTAGTCAGTGTGGGTTAGTGAATGGGGTATGCAGTGAGCTAACAGCTGCGCCACAACTCATATATTATTGTCTTCAATAACAGTATTCAGTTACTTTGGTGGTGTGTAGTTATGTTGTGAATGTCGTCCCAAGACGAAAAAATAATGTCCTCAGTCATGAAAATCTATTACATATAATTCAACATTTATTTATGCAACACTTCTTTCAAGGCTACGCAATTACAGCCCTGCCTTGCGCCCTGTGTCTGCCGGGATAGGCTCCGGCTTACCGCAACCCCATACAGGAGTCAGCGGGTTCTGACAATGAATGAATGAACCTAACTGTTGTTTAAAATGGGATGCTGTGCAATGCGTTAACATTTTTTTTACGGAACCTCATTCATCCATAGATGAACCACGTTTTGACTTCCAGGCAAAGTGGTGCGGATTTTATTGATCATAGAGCGATGATGGGCTGAGAGAAATTGTTGACCCGCCAGATACTGCACACTGCTATAGTGACACCCAATTAGTAGAGTTTCCTCAAGTGACGAGACCCAAAGGTTAAAACCGATCGAGTATTCTTGCGTTATAAAATGCTGCTGGATCTACTTAACAAAAGTCAAGTAGATCAATGGACTGATGTTCTAAATGTTTTTGTTGTTGTAGACAGATAACAGAAGTCTGTTTATTTATTATATATAAGGCTCCACTTTAATGTGTGCAAGAGCGTGCCGTCTGAGGAGATGGAGCCATGCATTCTGTTTATGTACAGATGCGAGGTGGATTAGTTCAGTATTAGGAGAGATCGTGGCAGCTTAGCCAGGTCTTCATCCGGCAGTGGATTGATCATAGCTGCTGATGAATTCCACACTATCGTACATTTTGAATAATCTTGCTGTTGATTAAGCCTGCGCATTGCCATGCTCCAATGTTCATACCTTTGTTACGTAGGCCAATATTGAGCAATGTTCAGGGTATTAATTAATTAATAACCTATGCGTACTAAGTCAACGGTTTGATTAAACGGAAATTCCTGGCCTACACGATCCTAACTAACAGTTTGATCACATAGCAGCTGCATTGCTCACGCTGAGGACTCGTGCGCGGAAGGATGTGATCCTGTGACATTGGGTGGAGTCACTCTTCACCGGATGTGTTGGCAGTGAACAGGATGCATTACATAGCTTACATTCCTTAAAAACGTAATGTACAATCCGATGTTTCATACACCAGAAGACCTATAAAATGGCCCAGACGATATGTAGACTAGAGCTTGCATGTGTTCTGTAGGATAGGTTTTGTATGCTATATGATCTAAGGTGTATACGCCCTATAACAACACATGGCCTGTCCTGTACACAGTACATATTTATTTCAATGGTTATTACGATTAAAACATATATTTGGCCTTCTGAATAGTTTGCCCCCTGTGCCCTTGGATGGACTGGCGTCCCATCCTCGATATAGCTCTGCCTTGCGCCCTGTGTCTGCCGGGATAAGCTCCGGCTCACCGCAACGCTGTACAGGATTAAGCGGTTTCTGATAATGAGATGAGATGAGGAATTATATGTAAAAATGCAACATTTGTGTGTGCCTTGGGTGGTGCTTTCCTCCCTATACCATACCAGCACAGCTCCGTAGCTTTTCTACACATTAATCTCCAAGGCAGAGCCAAACCTGGAATGTTCACAGGATAGGCCAGGTTCTCATTTCAGTAGTAAAGCGGTCTAGCTTCCAGATTTCAGGGGGCAAGAGGTCAAGTATGCAACTTCTGAAATGTAAATATTCCTTTGTGTTTACCTTTGCCAACATCGACTTTTGTTCATAGTGAAACCAAGAAAAAGCGCGTCACTACCTCTTCAAAAACACGCGCAATGTACAGTACAGATGGCATACTGAGAATAGCTCTCAAGAGGTGTTCTTTTGAAATAGCCATATCGAGTGTTCCTTTTATGTGTTCTGTAGGATAGGTTATATATGCTATATGATCTAAGGTGTATGCGCTCTATAGAACACATGGCCTGTCCTGTACAGAGTACCTATTAATTTCAATGGTTATTGTGACGTTTCGACTCCCACGCGGAAGGATCCCTAAAGAACAGCTCTTGAGAGCAATTCTCATACGTTGAGTCGTGAAACCCTACAGACGTGAAAATCCACATCAATACAAATGGCATTCTATGCAGGCCCTACTTGAACACACCGCGTATTGCTGTATACCATGTACGATCTGTAACTCTGCTGGCATGTCCGGAGAAGAATTATAGATGTCGGGTCATTGTTTGAAAGTGTCACAGTCAACAAACGCTTTTTCCAATATAGTTTTCCGATAAAGTACAGACAATGGCGGGACATTTTAGTCAGACTTTCGGTAAATGCGGTATTTTTGTCCATGTTGAATACTGTTAGAATTTTCCATAAGCAACGTTTTTGGAAAGAGTATTGTTATGTTGTATAAACAACACTGCATTTGGCGGTTATACGCTATGTATTTCCACATTGGAAGCATCGTTAGGGACCAGTGACTTATCACTTTTAATAATAGCTCATTTACTTGCGACGACTTCCTGCAGTGCGCTGAAAGAAGAAAACAAATCACGAGTATAAATAAATAAGTGCTATTCTCTTTAGTTCAGAATAAAGCCCAGGCGATGAATTCCATTAGGCTTAACCTAAATAGGAAATGAAATGCGTGGACACGGCACACTGTGGTATACGAGTGCACTTGTTGGTGATAGACCGATGTGTGCATCCAAATAAAGTTGCACGTAATGACCTACTGAAAATCCAGCAGCTAGGTGAGTTGCAGAAAAGTGACTGGCGCTCTTGGGGATCGGTTTCCTCGTTTTCATCATCATCATGAGCCGTCATCAATTCATGCACAGCAGACAGACGACTGGTCTCAAGCCATGCATACTTTGTGCATAGCGTCGTTTTCAACAACGTGGAAAAAAATTTAGACATATCCATAAAATAAATGTTGAGAATTTAAACTAAATGTTGAGAATTTGAAATACACGTCTCCATCCTTTTATTGCTTTGCGGAAAATATCCTTTCTTAAAACTTCCAGACGAACAAAATTACATTTCACGTTTTGCAGTCCCCATAAACACCACTGTTTATGGGGCAAGGGGCGGCAGTGAACCGAGGGCAAAAACCCAGACTGGAATTATACAGGTCACAGACAACACGCGCGATTAGCCAGCAATCACACGTAAGATAGGTGCTGGAAGTGAGCCAGCCAAGCACATGTGGTGAGAGGCGTAGTAGTGTTGCTCAGGGCATATTATTTTACAAGTTCAAATCCCTCCCAGCAGATATGCTAAACTGCGGCGTGAAACAGTGCGTGTGCTGTGGCTGTCACAGGGAAGCCAGTGTGTGCTGCGTATTGACAGCAGCAGCAGCAACCCCAACATAACTCAATGAAACCGCAGAGGCATGGGCGGTTTAGGGCGTGCCCATGCCTGTGCGTATCTCTTGCGTGCTTTACACGTCCGTGTGTACGTGCAGCAGAAGCATGCAGCAGCAGTCTGCCCCGCTATTGTATTCAATCTGCTCCCCGCGTTTGACTCCTGTCCTGTGTGAGACTGTGGCTGCTACGAACACTAAACCACAGCCCATATGAATTCGCACTGCCCCAAATGTACAACTCTACCATGTGTCTGTAATTTAACAGCTGTCAGACACAGCAGTTGAGTGGCTAAATCACTGAGAACGCAATCTCCACTGCTGCAAAAATAATATTTGTGCGCAAATGCAACAAAACAAACTTTTATTATGCATGAGCTATTTCGTGATATTATGTTTTATCACTAAAGGGGTTGTTTGTTACTCAATAGCTGTATTGGTGTATCTATTCATATGGCAATACAAAAATCCGTTTATCAGAAAAAAAATGTAATTCTCATCACGCAGGCTCTTATAATCCATTATATATCTGGCCTCACGATTAATATGCTTTAGAAATGGGCCATAGTCCGACACATCACCTATTAAATATATAATTATTTTTTAAGGCCACAGTGTTAATTGACGAATATATTGAGTTGTTTACCGTCTCATACCGTCGTTACGATCTGCATACTTTCTCCCATATTGTCATTGGCCACAAGAAATCATCACCATAGACAAAGATAATAATAACATCAATTTATATAGCGCCTTTCACCCGAGAGTCACAAAGCGCTGCACAAGGGCCGAAGAGGATGGTCCCCCGTATAGCCTTAACATGGGTCGTGAAGTTAGCGAACAGCACCTATGAAGGTCGACACGGCACAGGAGGAGGGGGTGGGTAGCCAGCACCACGCCTATCCGCCTTGGTCTCCCTAGTGGCTACATTTACACACCGCACCAGGTACTCATTTAAGGCTGAGTCGACCTAGGGGGATGCCCAATGACCGGTTCAGAAAATCCTCAATGGTGCTGGTGGCTGTGAGCGGGACTCGAACTCGGATCGGCGGGTTTGTAGCCCAGCACGCTAACCACCGCTCCCCACCCCAACATCATCACCACCACCGGCAGCAGCAGCAGCAGCATCATCATTATTCGAGGCGCGCATGTTGCCAGGAGACGTCCCCAGCCCCCGCAGCCCGGCTCGTGACGCGGCGCCTCCTCGCCCGCCGCGTGCTTCCGCGCGTCATTCTGACGCAGCAAGGGGATATTTTTAGCCTCGTGCCAGATAAGGCAGGATCAAAAGTGAATGCACGGCCACTGATGTGTTACACGTGCTTATTACTTTTCAAGCCTTTTAATTGCCGTTGCAACTTTTTTTCTAAAAATAAATATATGGTGTGTAAATCAGTACCGTGTCATTATTTCTTTTTTATAATTCAATATTAAATTAGAATACGTGCGTTGATATATCGCCATATAGGCTGTTCAATCGACATAATTTCCATCACGTAAAATTTGTGACGTTGGTTGTAAATTTGATTTGAACGTTATTTTTAGGCCTGTGTGTGTGTATATATACACGCACACACTTAGGTTGCACACCAAATGAAAGGGATTATTATATCCGCAACATTTATCAGTAGAATGTATATCAAGAGTGGCCAGGGAAATTGCATTAGTAAACACTGATTTAAGTGTTCCTGTAAATCATTGGGCTTAAAAAAAATACGACTCCTTATTGGGCCAATTCCCATGATATAATAATAATAATAGCATTTATATAGCGCCTTTCACCCGAGGGTCACAAAGCGCTGCACAAAACTGCGGAGAGAAGGACATTTGGCAGCGAATTTCAACAGTTATGTCATTGCTGTTATATTTTTCCCAATTTATTACTAAGGAAGCTCTGAACTAATAACACATACTTTATCGTGAAAGAACGACTTACACTGTTTGCTACAATGACAGGAAAATTACATGTATTTTCTGTCTTAAATGCATAGTACTGACAGTACATAAAAAGTCAAATGAAAGCACAATGTCTCTTTTCGGGTTGTAACTCAGTGGCTTTAATATATTATTTATGTATTTAATAGAGAGTATCATGTTTCAAAGGACCGCATACAGCCTTTGGTATCTTGTAACGGAAGCTGACGTTGTCTGAATATGTTTCGGGGAAATTAATACATGTACAAACTCAATGCAGTCCACGGTGCTCAATAGGCAAGGCTGTAAAGTGTAAAGCATACATCCATTCAATAATACATGTGGCCCAAGAGCTTCTAGCCGCTGATGAAATATAACCGTAATTAGTTTTAACACCTGGACCGCAATTAATTATTCCACTAATTAATGTGAACAACGACAACTGCAATTTGCACGGCTGTCGACATTAACATAGCCAAATATAGTTTAGCGTAAAAGGATGACACCCACACAAGGCACTGTTTCGAAATACAGTGCTGGATTAATGTATAAAGGGCGGCACGGTGGCGCGGTGAGTAGCGCTGCCGCCTCACAGCAAGAAGCACCCGGGTTCGCATCCCGGCTCGGGTGCCTTTCTGTGTGGAGTTTTCATGTTCTCCCCGTGTCCGCGTGGGTTTTCACCGGGCACTCCAGGTTCCTTCCACAGTCCAAAGACATGCTGCTGGATAGGTTAATTGGCCTGCTGACTAAATTGTCCCCGGTGCCCTGCGATGGACTGGCGTCCCATTACATATATAGCCCTGCTTTGGACCTTGCATCTGCCGGGATTGGCTCTGGCTCACCGCGACCCTGTACAGGAGTAAGCGGTTTCTGACAATGATAATGATTCATGTACATAGTGGAAGCAGTGATTCGCATACACAACACTTTTGAACTCCATCACCCCAGTTTGATTCTTGGCCAGAGCTAACATCAGTGACGAATGATGTTTGAACAGATCCTAGGCCTGCCCTTTTCACCAGCCTGCACTGGGCAGTGTGGTAGTATGGTGAAACAGTCCCAATGACCGTCACTGCATGGGGTGTCACAGGAGCCTTCATCCAGCAGTGGATTGACAAAGGGGCTGTACAGTCCGAGTACTGTATATGTGAATGTTAGATAATTGTAAATTATTCCGACACGATTATCGTCTCAAACGCTTTTGTGAATGAAGGACCGTAGTTGGCATATTATGGTTGCATATTTGATGATTTGCATCGGCTAATTCATGTTAATATAATCAAACCATTATGCAATGAAGACCAATTGAACTCATTACGAAATATACGTGTATAAACTGCTCTACGTAGAGCTGTCATGAAAATAAATCAGTTTTCAAGTATGTCGGGAGGTTTTGACTGAATTCTGATTTGACTGAAATGCAGTCATCTTACGTCTGTGTAGGTTTTCGCCGTTGAGCTCTAAATAGCTCTCTGATGTGTTTTTAGAGTTGCACCAAACAACATTCATTACAGTCCTCAAACCTACTGGAGGTCTGTGTTGTCCCCTATGTCAATGTTAAACACTGGGAAAGTGAACTCAGAATGTGATAACACATCAAATTAAGATACGCATTTTACAGCCGTTTGTCAATCCACAGGTGAATGAAGACCTCTCTACACTGTATTGCTCCTAGGGGTTCTTTGACCATAGTTCACTATGCAAGTCAATGCGGGTCAATGACGGAGGGCCAGGACCAGTGGTTAGACCTGAGTTTCATATCGCCAATGAACTAACCACTTCACCACTGCTGCACTCCATATAAACACATTTGATATATAACGTCACAATTACAGAGTTTTCATTGACGTAGCTGAAATAATGGTATACATCATTAATATTGGTTTTCCAAATAAATTACAGTTCTGCAATTACTCTTCAGAGGTGAAATGTATTACTCTACAGGAGTACTGCATATGTTTCGCCCACCAATGGACGTCACTGAGGACCCACTAAGGCTTGTGTACCTGTGCTGTCTTGTGAGGCTCCATCAGACCAGTAAACCTTTGTAATGGAATAAACTCCTCTGACAACGAGCGTCGGCCGTCACGTGGCGTCTCTTATCTTTTGCCTGCAATGCACACACGGACGAATAGGTACAAACTCCAATCGGAAGAACATAAAACAAGAACAAATAACAATGTTAGCAGAGCAACATTGGCAGTAGTGACATCAGGGTTAAGAAAAATGCAATTACTTTGGTTTCCACTGCAGGGAAACATGGTGTTTCTTGTAAGTCATTTGTGCAGGGTTGGAAGGCAGCTGGATAACTAACGTTCCTGCCAGCTTCGACGGCGTTTTTAGTCATCGCTGATGGAACTCTGGGTAACTACCCATGTTGGAAGCAGCCTCGTCAGCACTGAGCAAATTGAGATGAGTCGGATCATCATCAGCATCATCATTGTCAAAGACTGTACAGGGTCGCGGTACAGGATAATTATAAATAATGTACAGCCACGTGTACACCTATTGCTGAATGAAGACCTTCACAAACCTAAGTCAGTTGTGAGGGACCTTTGACCATATTTCACCACACTGGTCAGCCGCAGGCTGGTGAACGGGCATGTGGGCTCAGGACAGGTTCAGATGTCACTCGCCACTTGACGTTAGCCATCGCCGGGAATCAAACTCAGGCCACAAGTCAGGCCCACAGTGCATTGCAGCGCTCACCACTGCACACCACCCAATGATAATACGAATACTGTAGTCATCGTAATCATAGGTTATGGTCAATCCACTGCTGGATGAAGGCCCTCCCTAAGCCTTCACTACCGATCGACAAATAATAAAAATAACAACAATATGAAGAGGGCGGAAGGGCGGCACGGTGGCGCGGTGAGAAGCGCTGTCGCCTCACAGCAAGAAGGGCCCGGGTTCGAATCCCGGCTCGGGGGCCTTTCTGTGTGGAGTTTGCATGTTTTCCCCGTGTCCGCGTGCGTTTGCGCCGGGTACTCCGGTTTCCTCCTACAGTCCAAAAACATGCCGCTGCACAGGTTAATCGGCTTGCGGACTAAATTGCCCCCGCTGCTTTGTGATGTACTGGCGTCCCATCCTGGGTACAGCCCTGCCTTGCGCCCTGTGTCTGCCGGGATAGGCTCCGGCTCACCGCAACCCTGTTCAGGATTAAGCGGTTTCTGACAACCGATGGATGGCTGGATGGGACGATACGAAGATGAAAGGCAACGCGCTCTCTTATGCAGTTCACATGCCCCGGCACACGACCTCTGAGCACGCTGTCAAGCTTGTCATTTCTCCGCAGAGCCTCTGAACGCTGTCGCCGGCAGCCGTCGCAGGCAGGGCGCGCGTTCTGAAGAGAGAGAGCCTCCTCGCTCATGTGTCAACGTGGATGATCACAACCGCCCTCCACGCCTGTCGCGCCCTGCGCCTTTGTGGCCTGCGTGGCAGAGCCATCTGCCAGACTTACTGGAAAGGGCCACTGGCCTGCGGGGTAAATTCTTCTCGGCTCAGACGCTGCCATTTCATTCGGACCGATTCCGGGAAGCGTGGCGAGATTTTCACACCGCGACGTGCCTCGCCTGGCAACGCGATCGGCCCCGAGTCCACATCACCGCCGCCACCCCCCCCGGCCAGCCTTACTCGTCCCTCAGGGCTTGTTGTTTGATGCGCGGAGGCTCGTGTGGGCACACATTGTAAATGTATCTGATTGACCCCCTTATATCCGTGCTTCTACAGCAAATCCTCATTAATCCATTCTCTGACGCAGCTTTCCAGTCCTTGACGCTACAAAGGGGAAGTGCCCTGGGGCTCTCACTTGCGCTGCAATCACACTGTACACTTTACGTGCCCATGAGTGTCCCGGGGTAGAGCAGTGAGTGGGTGTAGCGGTTATCATCACCAACCCGCAGTGATCAGCGTGGTGAAATATGGTCAAACAACCCCAAGGACCGACACGGGGAATCAAGCGTTCATCTAGCGGATTGAGTTGAGAGCTCAGATTCTTAAATCCTGTTATATCTTTGCATGTGTTTTCAACGCTCCTTGCCAATTTCTTGCTCTAACCGGGGCTGTGCCTTGGCTTCTGGAGGCTGGAGAATTGGGTCTTTGATCTTGCGTACATTTATTTGTTATCATAGACGGGGGACTTCACTGAGATGCAACAGTCGCGACAGCAGCGCGTATTGAGCATCACACAACTTGTGCACGGTCGTATGGACATATAGGCTAACCCCAATTTCTACCATTCATTCATCGTCAGAAACCGCTTAATCCTGTATAGGGTTACGGTGAGCCGGAGCCTATCCCGGCAGACACAGGGCGCAAGGCAGCGCTAGACCGAGGATGCGACGCCAATCCATCACAGGGAACCGTTGGGCAATTTTAGTCCGCAGGCCAATTAACCTATGCAGCAGCATGTCTTTGGATTGTGGGAGGAAACCGGAGTACCCACGCGAATACGGCAGGCAATATTAAATAAACCTTAAACAAACGTTAATCGCTAAACAGTGTGAGGAATGATACGACCTGCATTGTTTATCATGCATGCTGCTCTTAGCTATCTTCCTTTACGCATCTGAGGAATTGTTGAGATGATCGTCGTCTGATCATCTCCGTTCAGCAAGGTGGCTCTCCCGTGCTTCCTTCAGCGACACTCTGGCCCCCTTTCTCACGCTACGGGGGCTGCTACGAGTAAACACATCACATACACAGAATAGCGTTGGGGGTCATAGTCAGGGGTGAAAGTAAGCCGATCCGGTCCTGTACGGCGTATCGGTAAGTGGCCGACGCATCGGCGCAGCACAGGTAGGAAGGAGGGTTGCGATTCGACCGTACCGGTCAGACATTAAAATTACTTTTGCCCCTGGGAGGGGAGCGTGAGTGATAGGCGCTCGTGGTGGGCGGCAGGCAATAGGCCAGTTGTGCGTGAGTGGTGACATTAGTTCTTGTAGCCACTTAGCCGAGCAGCGTAAACGTGCCCCGAGCTGCTTCTACTGCTGGAGGAAGGGAAATCGAGCTTCCCACAGTGTGGCTGGAACCCGACATGATGGGGCCGTGAAAACTGACGCCGTACGGCGTATCGATAGCTCCGCATAACACGGTTACAGCACGCGGGGTTAAATAATGCAAGCGACTTCTCCTCCGCTCCCTTAAGCACGTCACGCATTACCTCTTGACAAACACCACCACACACAGTCGCCATAATTATATTACACACACGCACGCAGCATCGGTCTAATATAGACTCACGCGAGTAACCCATGCTTATACCGTTACCCAACGTTTTTCCTTTACAACCCAACCGAGTGACCTTTGCCCACACTCGAGTCCAGCCTTGGCACACGCCTACGCGCCCTGCCACCTATCCAGCCACTTCAAGTTGTGCACACACTCACGTTAGTTTATACGGCCCCTAAGCTTGTCTGCTTTTTCCACCCAATTATAGCTCTAGATAGCCACTGCACTCTTGCGCAACACTCACTTACACACATGCACAGCAAACAATGACTTGTAGTTTTTTTTAAGGGTTGCATTATGTTATGGAAACAAAGGGCAGTGCTTGTTCATACAAATGGGCGCCTTCCGTGAGCATGTGGGTTGGTTTTCATGGACAGCATTCAATTATTTATATCGCAGATCACACCATAGAATACAGGTCCTGAAGTTCATCGAACCGGCACTAACGAGAAGAGTGAGCCAGGACAATAATCAATAACACCAACAGAAGTTTCCTCTCATTTCCAAGAGAAACAACATAATAGACGTTTCGTCTATATAATCTTAGTGTATGAGAGGAAACACGTTATTTTGATAATTTTAAACAGCCTTTAAGATCGGCCTTGAACTGATTGACGATAGAGAAAGTGTTCCTTTGTTTATGATGGAAATCGCATCTATGAGTGCAGTGGCTTTTTGAGCAGCAGTGGAGGGCAGCATTGCAGGATGAGTGGCTGTGGGTAAAGTTGTTCATTGGACAGCAGTTGAGTGCAGGAGGGTGGGCTATGTGCTCTCTGTTCTGCCCTCTGCCTGTACGGGTGAGGCTGTGGTTTGCTCTTGTACAAGAGTTCAATACGTGTCTGCCCAGGCAAAGGGCAAGTGGGCGCTGTCATTTTATTGCCAGGAAGTGGGGTGACTGGGAAGGTACAAAGAGCGGACCATCTCAAGCTTGTTGGGTCACTTCTTCTTCTTTGCGATTCTTCGAAGCACGATGGCCAGCCTCTGGACATCGTCGTCCTTCAGTTGGGTCACTGAGAATACTGTATGTGTACAGACAGCATATTGCTTTTGTTGCACTTTGCTTGCTCTGATCTGCATTCGGAATGTTCAAAACTCATCTCATTCCTCGAGGAATGCAAATCGTATTACTTTCAAAGTTTTAAATCGCTGCTGATACTACAGCATGTGCAGTATATCATGATTACATTTTACTATAGATACTTACACCGTTTGTTGTTGCATTGTTATTCAATTTATCTTCAACACTGCATCTTTAAGATCAGAGGGAAATGTGGGTTATCCTCCCTTGGCTATGAGCATGTGATAACGATGAACATCAGTGGAAGAAAATTTTCTCCGATGTTTTTCTTGGGTTGTTTGGCACGATGTCCAACGTTTCGCTCCACGTGCCCGGGAGCATCTTTAGGAATTAAATGGAGCTACTTTCCTCGACTATACACGGTATTTTATCTAGTTCCTCCTGGTGCTACTTCTGATTGGCTCGGCTCTCGGATGGAATCTAATCACTAAGATGGGAGTGATGAAAGAAGAGGTTTGCTCCAGAGGTCTAATATTTCAAATAATAAACAGTAAACAGTACATTCCTGACGTGATGTTTTTTTATTGACCTTGGTGTCAGAGGCAGATATCCAAGGGACGTGGGTGTTGTGGTGATCGCTCACCCTTTTGAGACTCAAAAATCCGTATTTTGTTGATATGTAGCTGAAAATATACTTCGAGTGATTAATTTATGTTTTTAATTAATTAAAGTCTGGCCCAATTTTGGAGTTTTGCGACCTCTCCTAATCTTTTGGACGTAAGTTAATTTATTCATTCATTGTCAGAAACCGCTCAATCCTGTACAGGGTCGCAGTGAGCCAGGGCCTAGCCCTGCAGATACAGGGTGCAAGGCAGGGGTATACCCAGGATGGGTCGCCAGTCCATCAACGGGCACCGGGGGGAAATTTAGCCAGCAGACCAATTAACCAATGCAGCATGTCTTTGAACTGTGGGAGGAAACCGGAGTACTAGGCGAAAACCCATGTGTACACGGGGAGAACACGCAAACTCCACACAGAAAGGCACACGAGCCGGCAGTCGATCCAGGGCCTGCTTGCTGTGAGGCGGCAACGACACACAGTGCGCCTGCGTGCCCCATCCACACTTGTACAACCTATAGGCACTGGTTATCAGGCAAATAAAAGCACAATAAAAAACCAACCCTAAAATAGCTGATGCAACATTAGGGGACATGTTTATTACCTGGCGACATCGCACCACGTAACACCGAGAGGTAGAGGAAAAAAAAACCTTTACCTCACTTGGAAACAAACATTATCTCGGATGTCAAATTGTGCTATGTGATCAATCACCCTCCTCACCCTGGTAACCGCAAATCAAACATTTGACTTATCACGCTGTGTGTGTTTTTTTATTTCTGGGCGGGTCACATCCACTTGACAACTGTTTATTTTCCATTACAACGTCGTTGAATAATAATGAGCACCTCCCTGTTTTTTTTTAAACCGTGAGACGGGTGGTTACCTTTAACAGGTAGGCTTGTTCGAAACACGACCCACCGGAAGCTGAGGCAACAGTCCAACATCACGCTGGGTGACCAAGCAGAAAGGTCTGGCTGCCCAGTGCGTTCGTTCGTTTCCAGTCATTCTCTTCATGAGCATGAAACCCGCCACATGATTTTAATCCCTAGCTACGGATAACGTCAGCGGTGGGCGATGTCTGAACTGGTGCTGTGACCTCTTGCCTTCCTTTCACCAAACCCACACTTACAAATGTGTGGAGAAACATCACCCATGACCGACAGCGTGGGCAGGCCTTCATCCCATCAGCGAATTGACAAACGACTGTAATTCTCATTTAGATCGTCTGGTTTTTCCGTTGCATTTATACAAACCAAATGCCACCGCCATGTCGACACTGATGTAGTGTTTGCTGTAGTATCACGCTTCATCGGCTGACTTTGCCACTGATCCCTGGTGGCAGTTTGGCACGGCTGCTTGCCGTGGGTTGGGGTCTCTTATTGTCAACCGCCGCTGCACGCTCTTGTTGGGTTTGCTGGGCTACAGGAAGCAGTATTCGCTGACTTGCGACCAAACTTAGATTATAACAGGAAAGGCTCCCCAACTGGGGCGACTCCCGGGTGTGGCGTGCCGTGCCGCCACACCTATGCCAGAGGCCCCGTATACATTTGAGGCATCGCCCCTATTGTGAAAAACTAAAACCACCGTCTGTCTGTCCGATGAGTACAACATTTAGGTAGTATTACTTTATTCTGTTTGATAAAGTTAAAGTGTACTGATGTAGGATTTCACGGCTCCATTCATGATGGTTGCTCTTCAGAGCTGTTCTTTTGGGATAGCCCTGTCGAGCGCTCTTCCTCTCTCCCTCGCGACGGTTTGCCTTCCACGTTGGAAGCATCAGGCGTTCGCGTGTGTGTGTTAATTGACTACTGGGTCTCTTCACGTTCTTTCCAATATATGTGTTAAAAGTGTTCGTTGAATACCAGAAGGGGTATAGGCATGATCGATTACCTTGCCACATGCATGCCACCCTCAGGGCAGCAGTTATAACGTGGGCTAGGAATATGTTGTCAACAATTTGCAACATCCCCTCCAATAATGCCAGTATAAGCATACGATTGGCTGTGGTTTGTAGTCCATTCAACCGTACGAACAGGCTTGAATCTTGAATAAAAAATGAACACATTTCACTGTGAATCTGTGCATCAGTCCAGACAACGAATATGCTGTAATTTTATTGGTGCTATTAATTCAGTAATGTACTGTGTATCGGAAGCACAAATATAAGAAACTCAATAAAAAATATATAATAGATGACGTTAATGGCAATGGCCCCTCTTCTTCGGAGAGAGATCATGTCTCTTTTTGCTGTGAAGAAGGACCATTACCTGAAACGTCACATTACAATAATAATATAGTCTTCTTGTAGGGCAGGGTTATTGACGATTGTTGTTACAAGGACAGCAAGAGATTACAGGTGAAACTGAGTTGTGTGCATTACACCAGAGTTCCTATAAATCATTACTTTCACTGGTTCATTATTCATTCCATCAACGCGTGATTTGTGCCATGAGATGGATGGGAGTTATAGTAACACGTGCCGGCCGAGAAGTCCATTACACTTTAATGTGTCTGCTCATGTTTGCTTATAATCGCTTCCAATCAGACGCCGACAGCATCTTCGTGGCGTTGCCATCACTCTGTTCGAGCCAGGAACACACCAATCAATACCCACAACTTAATTTTGACTTGACTAAACAGAAGGCTTTTAAGACATTTAGCATCCTAACGCCAAAAAAGTGCTACGCATGTGTATGTATGTATGGCAGAATGTGTATGGTTTGTACGCTTTTACAATGCGAAAGTGTATATTTGTTAACATGCACATCAAATATGAAAGCATTTTTAGTGAGTCATCCAAACTCCTCTTACAAGAACTATCATGCCAGGAACCCCACTCACGGACGTATGTGACATGCCTTCGGAAGAAAACCAGATAGTGATTTGCATGAGATTATTATTGTGATCTGGAGACTTGTTGACGGTCGTTGGAGGCAGGTAAATTGTTAATGCTGTTTGTGATGTTCACCATTGATTTCCGTTGAAGTGCTGCTGCTGTAAACCCGTTAGGAGATGCACAATTACCCAAGACGAGAACAAGGAAACGTTTCTCTTTCTTGTACAGGACCTCACCTTCTTACTCCTGAGCGAGAGGACGTTACTTACGTATGAGGGTTGGGCTCAAGCACCCACGTCTCGGTTTGCTGCACAAAGCAGTTGTGTGTTCCCGCTTACACCCCTAACCGTGGCCAATCATTTCCTCTTATCAGGCTGAATTTTAACGCCACAAAAGCCCTCACTGATATAGTGGCGAAGCACAAGAGTACTCAGGTACAAGGGTCACCTTCCAATTTCTCGCGGTCGCCACTGCTGGCGTAAAAAAATTCAACCACCAGAAGGAGCCCCAGAGAGCCTCTCTAGAGTCGACAGGGAACTTGGCCTGCTCTTTCACGCTTATGCTGGCGATACGTCTTGACAGAGACGATAGTCTCTCTATGTGCCACGTCCTTTCTCAACATCAGCGGTTATGGCCTTTAATTTGTATCGTTGTCCTGAGATGACGATACCCACACTTTACCCCAGCACACGACTAATTGTGGCGTTCCCATATGTGCGGCACTCTTGAAATTTGACGGTAAAAACAACGTGTTTTCACTGTTTAAAAAACAATGTTACAGCAGTACAATGTTTTTTTTTGCATTTTCAACAATACAACAAGATAAGTCAACGGAGCCGGTTTATACATTTTCACAAAAGACATTTGCACACAAGGGATCCAGATGTTCTCCGGCTGTGATATTGCTGATATTCATGAACCTTAATGTTTGCTATTATACTATAATATTGACTTAAAAAAACACGCGCACACGGAATCTGCTTCTTTATTCCGCATTTAAAGGAACAAGCTATGAAAATCGAGAAATGCTTAGAGGCTTCTTTGCAAATGCTGTAACCATTTCTGATCCAAAGGCACAAACTTGAAGCAGCTGATTAAAGTGCTACCGCTGATTGGATAGATGAGATTGATTTTTGGCAAATTGTATTAATATCTTCCCGGAAATGAAGACTCCGTTCTCTCAGCCCCCCTCCCTGTGTTACATCGTCATTAATCTTAGCATCCAGAGTTACAATGTTATTAGGTTTCTGAAAATAAACATTTTAACAAGCATAACGGTGAATTAAAACGTTCAGCGAGCGAACACAAACTTTTCTATTTTGTTCAGAATAGATTTAATCACAGGCGTTGGTTGTCCTACTTCAAGCTAAGTAAACCGGTGTAAACTTACATCAGTGTTTAAAGTACCCTCTCATTTCCAAAACACATTGGTTCTTCCTTTTTCCTGTAATACTGATTTGAATAAGCCCCCCTGCGAGCGCATGCACACATCCTCGTAATTTTGTTGTTGCATACCACCGAGCGCTGAGCGGTTGCACCTCCTTTCATTGAGTGAATAAATCTTAGCTTCCTTGCTCCGGGGACATCCCCCCCCCACCTCACAATGTTCTTGTGATGCTTCTGACAATCAGCATGGGCTCGATGTGGGCAAGTATACAGATAGCGAGGCTTTTCACGAGTTGTAACGTAGCATGCGGCTGTCAAAATAGGACTGCGGAAGTTTCAACTCACCAGGTAAGCTGCATAATTCAATGACAGGCGCTCGCCTCTGAGTAAAATATTCACGGAGACACGTGCCGGTGGGAGGTGAATACACGACGTCGCTGACATTGACGGATGGTTGCCGAAATGACCCCTTGAACTCTAAAAGAGAGACCTGATGCAAGAGTTTAGAGTATTACATTTGTTTAAACCAAAATTATGATACACACATGAAGAGATTTATGTTGCTCTTGTGTTGGTCGTCCTAACGTGTTACTGTTTGTCATCTCTGTCTCGCTTGCAAACGAGTCATTTAGTTGTCGGTGCGGCTCTCAGCTGGTGCCAATCGATTTATATTATCCACGATTAAGAGCACAGTTTCAATGGCAAAGAGAGCGTATTGACTGGAGGAACTCAGAGGCGCGAGGAACCGCAGAGAGACAGTCGAGGCGAAGGCAGCCACATTGTAAGCCTGCGCTAACCTTTGCCAGATGCTGCATCCATTAGATATCAAGATATTATTGGACAAATAGTGAGTGTTTTTTTTTTACTATGGGAAGAAGTGCCTATCCCGGCAGACACAGGGCGCAATGCAGGGCTATCCCCAGGATAGGACGCCAGGCCATCACAGGGTAGTGCCATAATTTGTTAATTAAAAGATTAACGAGCTTTACTTGTAATTTTGCGCCGATACTATGGTAAAGTTATCTAAAAGATGGGTGTCAGATGTTTGGACAGGGGCGCAATTTCAGTGCTTGCCAAGTGCACACAACAACAAACTCCACACAGACAGGCACCTGAGCCGGGAATTGAACACCGGCCGTTCTTGCTCCGAGGCGCAAGAGTTATCATTTGCACCACCGTGCCGTGACCAGGTAACCTACATAGGCGCTGCACGGGCTGGAAACGTGACGAGATAATCATCTTCCTGCACTGCTGTGGGGCAGTCCGTTGCGGCTTTGATCTAAAAGTAGTTTGACATGCACTTCCGCGAGGGCATCTCAGGACCTCCCCAGTTTTGCATGCCCCAGGTGCATTCAGCCCACGCTGGTTAAGGAACATCATGAAACTGCTGTACTTTTTCAGAAAAAAGTAGTAGAAAATGTACTTTCTAATGGCCTCTTGGGTTACGAAAGTAAGGTTATCGCCTGATGGGAAAATAAGTGGGCTTTAAAAATATACAAGCACGTGTACTTTTAGATTTGTAAAACAGCTTAGTCAGTGTTTGGAAATTACCTTTCATTTAAAAAAAAACTCAACACATCCCTATTTTAATAGGTGACGTATTGGAAAATAGCCCTTCTTGCTAAAATTCGTGATGTTTCAGGCTATGAAGAAGAGTAATTGCCCAAAACATTACCTATCATGGGATTTTTTGGGCGGCATGGTGGCGTGGTGAGTAGCGCTTCCGCCTCACAGCAAGAAGTTCCGGGGTTCGAATCCCGGCTCGCGTGCCTTTCTGTGTGGAGTTTGCATGTTGTCCCCGTGTCCGCGTGGGTTTTCGCCGGGCACTCCGGTTTCCTCGCACAGTCCAAAGACATGCTGCTGCATAGGTTAATTGGCTTGCTGACTACATTGCCCCCGGTTCCCTGTTATGGACTGGCGTCCCATCCTGGGTATAGCCCTGCCCTGCGCCCTATGTCTGCCGGGATAGGCTCCGGCTCACCGCAACCCTGTACACAGGATGAAGCGGTTTCTAATAATGAGATGAGATAAGATCGGATTTGTTCCGCTTTCCGAGTAACTTTATTGTTTAATCTATTAAGTTCATGTTAGTTGTGATGTTGCACTACCACCACCACTGCAACTCACGAAGAAAAGTGTTTAAATGTTCTTAAAAACCCACAAGCTATGGCAAGCAAAGGCTATTAAATCTGGGCACTATGTTTCACATATGAACAGCATTAAAGGAGATAAAGTGTATACAGCTAGTCACGTTTGTAGGTTTGTTAAATGCCGAATAAGCGGCCACAGGTTGTTCTAAACTCAAAATTACCTTGATTCATAAGTAGTTTCTTTCATGTTAAAACATCACCAATGGGGAGACAAAGGCATCCGGGTATGGTGCTGACCACCCACCCACCGGTATGCCAATCTCTTTATAAGTGCTCGCAAACAGCAATTGTCCACATATTCTGCCAAAGCTATACAGTGGAATCCTAATTGTCTCTGTGTCTGCTGGTGCCACATTATATAACAGCGTACACAAATGAAGTGCGGAACATTGCATGCTCTTCACGCTTGGCTGCGCGTGTCCAGAAAGCACGTCATAACATGCGCAGGTATTCGCCCTTTTTTGTGCACGGAGCGGTCTGTGCCAAGGCAGGGCGAACCTATCGTGCCCCTTGCGGACAGCGCTGCCGTCGCTAATCCAAGATTATTGCGATTCGATCGAATTACTTTCGCTACTCTGCCGTCAGTCGGCATACGCTAACAAGTGTGATACTTCCGGTAAACATAATGGGAAGTGAAGGATATTTGTATGCAGATATTTTTTGAAGAGCGATCTGCGCGAATAATTTCAGTCACTCTTTTTACGTAAAAATGTTTTGGGGCGGGGGAATGTTTCTGAAAATATTACCGAGATTAATGTTGAAAGCTCGTGCAGCAGCCATGTCAGTTGAATGTGAACATACCTGGCTTATCGGAGGAATTTGGGATGCTGCTGTGGTGTAATGGTTAGCATGCCGGACCTACGATCCAAGGGTTGCTAATTTGATCTCCAGACGGATGAAACAACGGGCAAATTTATTAAACTCTCCCCCCAACCCACCTCTGTCCACCCAGCGGTATAATTGGTTACACCACAGTCGATTGCCATGTTGTGAGTGGTGGGGAAAAACGTAGGTACTTCCACCCGTTGTCTAATACGTCTCGCCAGTGTTCAAAAAGCATACTAAATGACCTCTAGAGGGGCTCTTTAGTGCACCTTTTAGTGAAGGCCCTTTCAGGAGCAGTGGCATGAGCAAGGAATTTCAGGGCTGCTCCTTTACCTCCACTTGTAATGTTTTTATTGTACCAAAACAATCCTGAAATCTCATGTAGCAGCCACGTGAACGTTTAATGTGCACATACCCGGAAAAGTATGAGGCAATCTCACTTGATGTGACAACTCAAATATCCTGGCAGTGTCCTGCCGTCCGAGGCGTACGTGACTGAAGACACGAGTGATTAGGTGGCCGCAGCGTGAGTTCGTCAACAACAAAATCACAGCATGGAACAAGTCGTTGCTTAACCGCTTCTGTCTCCTCCTCCTGCATTCCTTGCTCCACTCAGCGAGCTCGGAACACTGACAAACACCTATGTTCAGCACAGAGCATTCGGCTGGCTCATTGCCAGATGGTACGTAAACACTTTGCCCCTTCATTCCCTGCCCTGCGCTGGGCCTGTTGCTGTTGTTGAGTGTCTAAGCGGTACACCAGTGCGTCTGAATCTTTTTAGGTATGGNNNACAGAGAGAAGCGGTAAACATCATGCAGTACAACCTGAAAACACAACACTCTCACTGTGAGTGGGACCCACTAAGACACCTGTGGCCATGCATGTTTACAAAACGTTTAGAATCACCCCCTCCCTTAATTCGGGCCTGTTTTTGTAAAAAAAAAAGATGTTATATACGATTAGACACAACTGACAAATGATGGTTGCTCTTTCGAGCACCCATCATTTGGAAGCATCATCCAACGTGGGAGGCGAAACGTCGCGAGGGAGAGAGGGAGATCGCTCGACACAGCTATCCCGAAAGAACAGCTCTGAAGAGCAACCATCATGAATCGAGCTGTGAAAACCTACATCAATACAACTGACAAATGTTGTTTCCCAATACGACATTTGTGAGTATGGAAAACAACTCCTTTAGATGTGCTGTAGTTAGACGCCCAGAGTTATGTAAGACATGCGTCCATGCTCTATATATGCAAATTTAATAGACGTGGCATTTTGAAACCGTTCATCAAATTGGCAAACAAGAGAGCATTAAAGCCCTAACTTTCTCCCACAGCACGGTTTAATTACAGCTTCCGTGGATAGGTAATAATTAGCGGCACTTGGATGAAGCAATTTTAAATAATGGTGTGCTCGCGTGCCGACCGCACTAACAATTTGGAGTATTACATCCCAGCATTAAAATCGCCCGTGAAAATGGTCACGTCTGAAGCAAGCGTTTCATGCACTGTCCAAATTATGCTTTACTGGCCTTTACGGTGGCCTGCCCCCGCCTAGGCCAGATCTGTGCTGACCGCTAGATGTCAATGGTTGCGATCAGCTCCGAGCCGGTCAACCAATGAGAGGCCAGGAAACGATCGGTGATCTGACAGATGTCTATCACTATAACAAATATATATATCACATGCCTGGGAACGGCTGGGAATCCCCCGGGAAGAGCTGGAGTCTGTTGCTGAGGAAAGGGATGTCTGGTCCACTCTCCTTGGACTGCTGTCACCGCGACCCTCACCAGGACAAGCGGTTTAGAAAATGGATGGATGGATGGATTTATCACGAGTCTAGAGGGGCGACACGGTGGCGCGGTGAGGAGCGCTGCCGCCTCACAGCAAGAAGGACCCGGGTTCGAATCCCGGCTCGGGTGCTTTTCTGTGTGGAGTTAGCATGTTCTCCCTGTGTCCGCGTGGGTTTTTCGCCGGGCACTCCGGTTTCCTTCCACAGTCTAAAAACATGCTGCTGCGTAGGTTAATTGGCCTGCGGACTAAATTGCCCCCGGTGCTCTGTGATGGACTGGCGTCCCATCCTGGGTATAGCCCTGCCTTGCGCTCTGCGTCTGTTGGAATAGGCTCCGGCTCACCGCGACCCTGTACAGGATTAATCGGTTTCTGACAATGGATGGATGGATGAACGTAGAGACCGCTTTGATCTGACCCTAGAATCACACCGTATCCATCCAGTGCTTGCTGAGCTGCATTGCCTCCCAGTTGCCCAACGAATATATTGCAAGGTCGCGCTTATTGCACACAAAATGCTCGCCACAAATGAATGGCAGAGCCTTTAACTGAGCTTGCCAAGGAGCATAGAGCTCCGGTGAAACTCGCTTTTAGCCACCCACCAAATGAAGACGGTCACGGCATGTCATGAGTTTAGCTCTGCCTCTGCAACTGTGTAGAACACACTGTTAAATGTGAACTGAAACTCGTTTGTTTTATTCGAACCTCCAATTAGCACGGTTGGCCACGTATGGGGCCAAAACAAGTTCAATATACGATACCGTTCGTCCTACCTGTGGCTTGTATTTTTTGTTTCACGTTCAAATATAGAGCCGTGAGCATTTTCTGCATATGAATAGCAACCAAACGCGCTGCTATTTTAAATGAATATGTGTTGTACTCACGTAGGTTTTTCCCTTTGAATTCAGCACTGACCTGCACACAAAGAGAAAGAACCTCATTGGTAGTCTTTCGGCATTCACATTACATTTGCTTTTGTGACTGCATTTGTAACAACTTTATGTCCGTTACTTTACCGCGATGATCGCGTTTATTCAGTAGGTTAAAGATAAACTACAGCGACGACATCCAAGGGATTTTAAAAGGGCGCGCAGCTCTTAAGGCAAGATAGGACAGAACCTTTTATTCCATAACACAATGTCCAATCTTATTGTGTCTGCTGTCAGTGTGGAGAAAGGGAATCTGGGAAACAAGTATTTTAGTTGTGACATGTTTTATTCCTCTGCGGATGTATCTCGTGCTTTAAAGCCTATCCGTTCAGGAGCAATCAACACATTCTAACGAGCCAAACGTTCACCTGTTTTAATGATGATAGTAAGAGACAGATAGATAGATAGATGTTTATTATTACAGGGGAACAAAAACCCAGCGAGCTTGCAAGCTCCTTACGGGATTCTTGAGTTATGCAAATTTTAACATTCCTCGAAGCGGACAACTTCCCTTCTTGAGCACCCCAAGCTGTTGTGCTTTAGAACATTGCTGTTCTCACACTAGCAACAGCTACAGGTCTACTGGTTCGAATTCCATCGATGCCCGATATCTGCAGGGCATTGCTCCGAAGCATCGTCTGTGCACAGTGGATGCACCATATGGCTAAGACACAGTGGCATCGTTTGTAACAATTGCCCAAGTGTGCCACAGCGTTACGTGGGCCGATACAGTGTTTTGTAATTACTCGCACTGATCATCCCTTTCTCTCCCGCTTGTTCATGAGTGTCATAAAGTATGTTCATTGTAGCAGGGTGCAAGTTCAACGTCAGAGAGAATGATGACGAAACTCACACGTGTACATATGTGACGTGCGGTATCTGGTATCGAAATATAAGCCACACGTGTTTGGTCTCCAGTCGAGTCTTAATTTCCATCTTAAAATATAAGGCTTATGCACATCAGACCATCTAGTTGCTATAGTTATATTTTAAACATAAATTCTGAAAATTAGTAAAGTTCTCTAAATATGAGGTTTGATGGTAATCGAAAGCAAGTAAGAAAAACTGCTTTTCAATCTGTACGGCAGCTATTTGAGGTGGTGACAAGACCCAGCAGCAGTGTGTTTGCTGCGTATGCCAATTATACGTGGTTAGAATCCGCCAGGCCGCCATAGTTAAATATTGCGGTTTTAACAGTGAAACTCGTCGTGTCTGCTTCACAGTCATGTCATTGGAAGAAGCAGAGGCCATTCTGTGCTAGCGTCAGAGTCCAAATTTGAAAACTTACCTGTGTATTGTCCATAATATATCCCTTTTTATGGGTTGGGTCACGTAAACAAAAGTGTCGTAAACCCGCCTATACCCGACAAAGCCAATTAGTAAGGTTTTTCACGTAAACAAAACGTACCAATTCTTTACCGGTATGTTGGAGAGCGAACCCACAACATTAAGAATGAAAAACGACGTTTCTTTGATAGTTGCAATCAGCTTCATCAGGTATCTCGAACAAAGGATCTGTTCACCTGACAAACCTTACTAAATTGGCTGTGTCGGGTGGAGGCGGGTTTACGACACTAATTTTTTTACGTGACCCCAACCCATAAAAGGGATACACACTGGATAACATTGGTCACGACAGCCTTCGTGCTACCTGCATATTGGGGAAATAACCCATATAAACTGTCACCCTATATTGTGAAAACATGGCAGGACCCCCCTGAAAAGGAGACTCTTTCATTTCCGTGTAAACAAGCGTTTCATGATTATCATTTTCATCGCCTTCGGTGGAGGCTTACAATGGTCTGCAATGTGTGTTTGTGGCAAACTATACTTTAGATTCGTTCAACTTCCCTTTACAGTTCACGCCGCTCATACTTCTATGCAAAGTTGTCTATGCAAACTATTCCGTATCACCATCGTGATCATCACCAGCAGCTATGATCTATCCACTGCTGGATGAAGGTGTATCCAGGCCGCCGTCATCCCGCGCGGTCACGCGATGCAACAGTCCATCTCGCTCCCGCACACAAGCTCACCCGATTGCTCCATCCGATTGCTCCATCTCCTCGGGAGGACGTGCCCTCGGGCGCGCCGTCTCCTTCGGCTGTTATCGTAGCATTTTTCTTGGGAGAATGTACATTAGTACAGAATGTACACCGTAAACAGTTATCTCAAGTGAACAGGCTTTTCCTGTAATGTAACCGCATACCATACACGTCTCTGCGTGTGTTTGTTGTTTGTTTGCTATACCACAGAGGACGTATGGCCAAAGAGGAATCCTCTAAGACCAAAGTGTAGCACAAAGCAATCGTAATACAGCACCCCAGCAGCTTTACGAGGAAGGGGCTGTGACTTATTATCAATTCGCGTTATTCTTTTGGTGTAGTGTTCTACTCTTGCCATATTGCCACACACTGCTTCCTATATGTTTTGATGTTATCGGCCAAATCATTAATGAGTTTGTCTTACTTGTGGAAGGAAACCGGAGGAAACCCACGCAAAACAGAGGGAGAACACACAAACTCCACACAGAAAGGCACCCGAGCCTAGATTCGAACCCGGGGACTTCTTGCTGTGAGGCGCAGATGTTACCACTGCGCCACCCTGCCGCCCAGTTTGACGTTAATGAGCATCGTTAAATAAGTATCGCGATCTGAGTTTGAGTTGACATTTGGGTTACACCTATGTTTCAATGAATTCGGAGC
Source organism: Geotria australis (assembly GCA_036362915.1). Classification (NCBI taxonomy): domain Eukaryota; kingdom Metazoa; phylum Chordata; class Hyperoartia; order Petromyzontiformes; family Geotriidae; genus Geotria; species Geotria australis. The sequence goes on from JAZEWU010000002.1 coordinate 20,757,208, forward strand.
CCTTCAGGCTACTGCGGAGCCTGAAGATTTGTCGTGCCTAGTGCCACCACTGACAGTGACATCAAAGCGAGATCATCTCTGCCCTATAGCAGGGGGCAGAGAGACAGGGAGATGCCTCTTGAGCAGAGAGACACTTCAATGTTCGCCTTTAAAAAGTAATATTTTTCCCATGCTACCAAACTGACTCCAGGAAGAATTTGCCAACATTTGTATGTTATGTCACGGGTGTCTTTAAAGTTTGCGCTGATTACACAAGTGTCGGTGTACAGTATTCCGAAACACATCATCGCTTCCTGCCAAAGATGCGATTTAAGCCGTTCAGACAGATGTCGTGATCTAGGGGTCATGGCAGCTTATGTAATTGACAATTTTAATTTGTTCATATTACTGCGTTGTGGGGAGTAGTGGCATAGTGGTTAGTGCTCCTCACTACAACCTGGCGCTATAGATTTGATTCCTGACCACGTCTGACATCAGCGGCAAGTAATATCTACACCGACCCTGAGCCTCCCGTAGGTGGACTCATCTTTAAGTGGGTATCCAGTCCTTGTTTGTGGACAGGGTGGTGCGTTTTTAACATCTGCGCCTCACAGAAATAATGGCCTGCCCGAGGCAGTTTGATTCCCACCTTGGGTGCCTTTCTATGCGGAGTTTCTTTCTTCTGCCCCTGTTCAGCGTGGGTTTCCTCTGGGTTCTCTCCCACAACTAGAACTCGTTAATCAATTGACTGATAACATCATAATACACAGGACGCAGTGTGTGGCGGGTTGGCGCTGACTGACCGCCTGGTTGCCTTCCCCCACCTCTCTACGGTTACCTGCAGCGGTTTGGACCTCTAAGTCAAAGGAGCTATAAGAATGTAATACATTGTAAATTAATATTAGCACTGGTGAGACAAAGGTGGTCGGGGCATCGTTCGGGCAACACTACTCTCTCGTGTAACGTGCCAGCCTTCATAGGTGTCGACTGCCAGAACTTGCCCCGACAGTTTATGTAGGCTACACGGGGCATCATTGTTTTTGTATCACAATATGTTTCAAACACTATATTCCAAGACACGAAAAGATGATGGGAATGAGAAATGCAGGGTGAGCACTGGCTCTGGATTTGTGGCTTGGAGCCTCACCCAGTCTGCCTACTTGTCAGTCCAAGTGCGTCAGAGAGGGTGCTGCACCCTTAATTAACGGCCGACACACCCAGCAACATATTCTAACAATTGTGATGTAATTAAATATTCAATACAAGGTTGGGCTTAGGTTGGCTTACCCTGGAAAATGTAAGATTTTTTTAAATTAAATAGCCACAACACTCTGCCTTGGCATTGCACAACTGGTTATCCTAACAATTGTGTAGAGAGGTCTGTTCGTTTGCTGTCAGCCCAAAGAGTTTGCTGTCAGCCCAAAGAGATGCAATAATTTGCCACCGCGTGATACACACAGGACACCCTGAATACCTCGCATCACTACTCCGGCCACTCGCATCAACACAATCCCGTACTCTGCGCAGCTCAGCACAGCACCTACTCCACACACCGCGTTCACGCACAACCTTCGCGAAACGCCGTTTCTCGGTCGCGGCACCCACAACCTGGAACAGCCTGCCACACCTATTGCGTCAAACACAGTCCCCTACGGCCTTCAAAAAACTCTTACAAAGTCACATTTTCACCGACTCACAACAAACCGACTGAGCAGGGCTCCGCGCCTCCGAATCAACGGGTGCAACGCGCCTGGAGAAAATGCGCCACGCGTTACAAAAGTAGATTATTATAATAATATTACTCAACACACTCGTCAACAACACTGCCTTACACTATATATTTATATCTAATCGTTCCGGGCAATCGCCTTCTTCATAGCCATTGCCTGAAACTTAACCGATTGAATAAACGTATATATTTTTCTGCGTTCAGTTTTTGTTCATTGTACACCTTGTGCACCACTGCCAAATGCAGCATCAACAAATGTTCCGCGCGATTCCTGAGATTTGGTTACAGAAACTGTTACGTAACAGGACTGTGATAAACGGCGATAGCTTTGGGGAGGCATTCATACAGCAGTGGAAGAATAATCTACATTGATCGTGATGATGATGACGACTTTAACTTTGAACTGACATGTGCCCTTGTCGCCTGAGCCTTGTCTCAAATTAATTACGCGTGCGTTAAAGCCCACACTTCTATTTTAATTTTATGTGGATCATCATCATCATCATCATGAGCAATTGGCTATCCACTGCTGGATGAACGCCTCCCCACTCTGTCAATATCCTTCACTGTCCAGTGTTGCTACCAACACTATTATCACTCTTGGTCGTAAAATGTGCGTAGTCTGCTTCGCAGTAGACGTCAGATTCTGTGACGTCAATCGGAGAAATTAGGCCATTTGTGCGCTGGCGTCATAGTCCGAATTGAACGAATTTGACAAATTAGTCGCAAATCACATAATTGGGAAACACGAAGCAATTGCCGCCCCTCCTCCAAAACCCTGGCAGGAGATTCCCGAAAAAGAGTATTGGGACTTGATCAAGCTTACCTGGGTAAACATATGCAACATTAATATTTTTTTTGTTAGAAACCCCTTAATCATGTATAGGGTCGCGGTGAGCCGGAGCCTATACCGGCAGACACAGGGTGCAAAGCAAGGCTACACCCAGGATAGGACGCCAGTCCATCACAGGGCACCAGGGGTAATTAAAACAGCAGGTCACTTAACGTATGCAGCAGCATGTCTTTGGACTGTAGGAGGAAACCACAGTCCGAGCCGGGATTCGAACCCGGGATTTCTTGCTGAGAAACGGCAGCGCTACTCACCGCGCCACCGGTACGCCCCCAAAAGTGATAAAAACAATATTGCCATTTTTACAATACGCTACATTTCATTTGTTGATCTTAATTTTTAGTATGTTTTGTTTCATTAACCTCAAGAACAACTAAAACCCCCCCACAATAGCAACCTTTGTTCGCGTGTTATTATGCAACATACAGTAGAGTGATAATCTGAATGAAAGGACCCGACACAACAGACCAACCGTCAGACCCAAACAACTGTGGATTACTGACTCACAAGGGCCTGTGTCAGGGGCAGCTCGGCTTCTATTTTTGGAATCCCAACATGACCTTGTGTCCTAAGTGCCCTTTGTTGGTCGTCTGCTTATGTCAACAATCAATTACAAAACGAAACAGACTTACGTGGAGATATGATTTTCACGTTTTATTCTATCCAAACGCATACCGTGCATGATAATACATGTCTACGTAGGAAATAGATTATTATCGCTGAACAGACTGTTGGGTGATCATACCACATTAGATGAGTGGTAGAGTAGGCCAACATTATCTCGAGTGGGAGTTCTCTGGAGCTCTGTCGAGTGGAGGGCCTTCCACCAGAAGTGGCATGAGCAAGCAATTTCAGGGCTTCATCTCTACCTCATAGGCCATTAGAGGGAACATAGTAAGTTAGAAGAGAGAAAACAACATTTTCACGCTTATACAACAACAAAAACTCTGAACAGAGGATACACGTCTCCAGTTCAATTGAGAATAAAGTAATGTCTCGCTTGAAATAGGTGGCAAGTAGTTGAGTATGAACTTGCACGTTGGCTCCAATCGAATTGAGCGTGCGTCACGGACTGTACGGCATACTTTCAGGGCTTGTGAAGCCGGGCCAATACTGGATTATATTAATGCTTGGCTAATCCTCTTTAGTGTCTAAGGAAGCTCATTTTGAAATGGGCGTGGAGAGCATGTTGCTCCCAGTTATGGATGCGCTGAGTACTCTTGACAGGTGCCGGCAGGGTTGTTACCTGAGCGTGGATTTTGCAGAAATGCGGTCAAGCACTATTTAAATATCACACACCTTTTGTGTATGTGTGTGTGGTTATCAGCCTCAAATGAGTACCTAGTGCGGTGTGTAAACATCGCCACTAGGGAGACAAAGGCGGCCGGGCGTGGTGCTGGTCACCCACCCCCTCGTGTG
>JAZEWU010000002.1:20792013-20824090 GCA_036362915.1 Geotria australis
CCTCGTGTTAGACTGTTGACGTCACTTAGTCAACATTGGCATTAACTGAAATTTTATATATTGAGGAACGGCTATGTGCATGTGATACAGTAAGTTATTTACACAGCGGGGAGCGGTGACCCAGTGGTTAGCGCGCTGGGCTATAAAACCCGGCGACCCAAGTTCGAATCCCGCTCACGGCCAACACCAGTGACGATTTTCTGAACCAGTTCTGGGCCTCTCCTCGGTCGACTCAGCCTCAAATGAGTACCTAGTTTCGGTGTGTAAACATTGCCATTAGGGAGACAAAGGCGGCCGGGCATGGTGCTGGTCACCCACCCCTTAGTGTGCAGTGTCGATCTTAATAGGTGCTTGCTAACGGCACTTGACCCTACAGTCTGTTAAGGCTATTGGGGAATCTTTGTATTTACACAGCTTGACACTGTACCCCCCTATATCTCAAGGAGTCTCATGACTCTTCAGCAGGAAGGTCCCGCCAGATTTTCACGGTGTGGGGGATGATTGCTATGTGTATTTGAATTGAAGAATTTGGAGGTATTTTTTTCAAATTTGGACCATGACGCCATCACACAAGAACCTACTGGTACCGAAGACGTCACAGGACCGTGAACGTCTGATGTGGAGCAGATGGGCTGCGTGTTGTTTACGGTTAATGGACACCGCCGTATTAATCAGGGCGGCCGATCGAACCGAACAGTGAACCTCCACAACAAGCACCAAACACTCTTCCGCCAGGCCACCCTAACATAACTTATCTGCCGGATAATCTGTCCGTGCGTACGAAACACATACACGCGAGTTTTAGTAGTGACTTGCTTGTAAGGCATGTGTGATTTCGGTATAAAGAGTTTGTTAACTTCTGCGCCTAATGCTCACATTTTTTCATTCAAAATATAACGGATATACAGGACAAGTTTATACTCAAAATTGTCATGTAAAACTGTTTTCAATAGATTAGCAAATTGTGCAGTCTGAAAGGTCTTTTATTAACGTGACACGCTAAAATGAATGCCACATATATTCTCACCCTCACAGTTGATTCTGTACGTTTGCAGCTGGTAGGCACATGTGTTAAGTGCTAATGAATACATTTCCGCATATGTGCGTGTGTGTGCGCGCGTCAACGTATCATTACCGTAAGTTGGTTATCCTGTTCGTGCCATGTCAACTGAATGGCATATGCAGTGCCGGGAAAGGGGCATCTGTATTGCAGGAGTGTTCCTGACTATGGGTTGACAAATGAGGCTTTGACATGGAGGGTGGACATGCTCCACTCACCATCCACTTACCGTGAAAACCGGGCACTCGGCAAGACAACTCTGGGGTCTCGTGCTTCCAGACTGGCCCTGGAGATAAGTGCTGGTTGGTCCGGCTGAGGAATTGTTTTTGCAATGTAAATGTGCTTTTGCCAAGAACCTCTGGTAATCCAGCAACGTTTGTTTAACTAGCGTTCCTCGCTGATGAGACCTAGAAGGTGGAACCCAAATATCTGTGAGGCGCGGATATTAACCACTGTGCCACTCTGCCGCCCAAATATAGTTGTATCTCCTGTACATGTGGAGACACAGAACATGCATGGTTCTACTTATATTTTAACTTACCCACAATGGTCCACAGTGGCGCATTTATGAGTTTGTGTGCAGATTTATAGTCTACTTGTTGCACTTTGAGGCCTCCGTTACGTTGACAGAGGAGTTTTAATACCCCACGTGTCGAGTGAAGCCCATAGGGATTGCGAAACAATTGCACCCTTATTTTAGCCTGAATTAGAAACTGGAGGCTTACGTTGATACCGTAATGTTTGATGTGGTCCCGAGTGAATTCTTTACAGTGAGCACGGTTAGTTAGTGAATGTGGCAACCCTACTGGTGCAGAGGCATTGTGCAAACTGTTTTTAACCGCTGTACTTTAGAGGGCTGTCGTCTTTTTACAGCCAACCTCATGGAATCGTATTTGTGTGGATGGCGTGCCATGACATTTTTTTTTTCAAACAGGATAGCATTTGTAAATATCAGGCATTTAGAAGTGAGACTGACGTGCCTTTTTTTCTCAATAAGATGAAAGTATTCATCTGACCGCGTTTGTTAAGACATGTCTTGCTCACAAACCACACAACGGTTCTTATTGTTAAGAAAACTACCTACAGTACTGATTCTGTGTGGGTAGTGTACCACCTAACGTACTTAAGAGTCCTTTGAGCTTGACATGGCTATCCCGAAAGAACAGCTTTGGAAAGCAATTCTCATACACCGAGCCGTGAACATGTAGTGTACATCAGTACATTATAGTCCTTTGTCAGTCCACTACTGTGGGTCATGGGGGATTTCCTTGAATTTGATTTCATATTTGTTTAACCAGGTGAGAACCCAATAGACCATACAGGTTAGTTTAATTTACGACAGTGACCTGATTGTTTGTCTGTACGTCACCATGCTGCTCGGTGTGGATTTGGTGAAGTGTTGGCCAGGACCAGTTCAGACGTTGGCCATGGTTGGGAATTAAACTCGGGTCACTTGATTCACAGCGCAGTGTGCAAACCACTGCAACTCATTGCTCCCCACCACTTCTCATTACAAGACAATTTATCCGTGCGTAGGAAGTAAAAATACACTATGGAGAATTCTAGAAATGTAACCAAACTGCATTAAGTTATGCTGCATATTTATCATGATAAAAAACTGTCAAAGGAACAGAAATAGTATATTTCTTTGTAGTGGATGTCTTTTATGCAAACGCAGAAGGGCGCGTTTGCAGGAGTTGGCCTTCACTACGCAAAGGAATTGTTTAAAGAATATATATTTATGTGAAGATTGAGTTTGCGTAATCTACAGAACAGGCGTGTATGCCATCTGGGTGCGATGGAAAGAGCTTACATCTCATTTTATTTGGGCATCTTTATGGCAACGAAAGGACAAGGAAAGGGCAGTCTTTGAAAAGAGTGGTTTATATCCTCATGTCGGAGGCAAGGATGCGAACGGAGGCTGGTGGAGGCTTCTGTGAGGGAGTGCCTCGCATTCCTGAGTGACAGTCCCCGCTGTAATGGCGTCCCCTCTAACTCTGATCCCTGTCTCTGTGAAGTGCCTGGTGTGCTGTTTGCGCCTATGCAATACATCTCGCTCTACTTTGTTGCTCAGACTTTACTTAGCACATCCGAATGCGTGTTAAATACGGCCCTTTTCATGCCACTTTTATGGGGAGAGGGGGACAGCCTTTTCTTTGAGGCCTCCCTTTAAACAGTGTCCTCTTTTCACCCCTGACAAAGTACTATTGCACAGTAAATTGCCCCTATTCACTTTCCTCTCTTGTGCCGGGCTCAAGTCGGCAGCCTCGAGCCGCACGGTGGGTTCGACGGCGCTGGAGAATTTTCCCGGCGCAGACAATTTAGCCGTATAATGGTTGCTTTATACCTTCTCATAATGGATTTACTGTGCTGCGGACATAAAGTAAATTTGGTCCTGATTTGAGATTCCGATGCTCGCTGGAAGTATATTGCAATTAAGTGGGATTGCTTGTCTTGCTTATGGAAAACTAGTGGCGTGGGGATTGCTGAAGGTCTGAAAAAAAACGCCAAAAAAAACATTTATGACATTTTGTGCAAGGCATGGTTTTGGCGTCGTGTGTATTTTAGAACGTGTTTTTTTTTGGCTTTAGTTTCTCTTGGAGATTGAAGTTAATGTTGTAAAATATTGGCACAGTACAAACGTTTAATACGTCATAATTTTTTGCATCAAATAAATGTTACTAACAGTAGTTTATATTACGATTGGACTTGGGTTTGCTAGTTTAATTGCAAATATAGGGCGCAATTCGTGATTCCACAAATGTATAAGAATATCAACACTTTTACTTTCAATAACTGCTTTGGAGTGGCAACATTGCTGTATACTGCCACAGCAGTGTGTATATGTAACATTTGTAACGAGCTGGCTGATAACATACCAATACATGTAATATGGTAATGTCATGTGATAGCCTTGCTGCAAGCCTTGCATTATTTGTTCCTGCTGAATGACATGACCTAACATTTTTAGAATGGCTGAAAGGCAGCCCATGCTTTGCATGCGATAATCCATCTCTCTTCATACAATGCTAACAAAGAGTGGCAAATGGAATTAATGTCTGGACGTTGAATGCCTTGCGATATTCTCCCGTCTCTGTCGGGACAGGCCTCTCAATTCACGGGGGCGCTGGCCGTCTTGCCGACCAAGTTAACCGGCGGCTCCCCCATTCCCCGCCTGTGCGTGCGTACGTGTGTGCGGTGCGTGCGTACATGTGTGTGGTGCGCCGCAGAGAGGCGACGCCTGGGCGAGGTCGTGATGCCGCTGGCGCTGAGCCGGCAGCAGAACAGTCGCGAGACGCCGCCTCCCGCCGGACCCCGGCCAGCGGGCCGTACAGACTCGCGCCTGGAGCGGCCCAGCTCTGAGGAGGAGCTGGAGAGCATAATCACGGCGCGCGAGCGAACTGCGGTCGCCAACCCGCTGTCCGGCGTGCCGCCGATCGGCGGCGCCGCCGTCGCCGCCTCCGCCGCCGCCGGCGGCGTCGGTGTCGGTGGCGGAAGCGGAGGCGCCGTCGGCTTCGTTGCGGCCATGCCGGAGAAACGGAAGTGGTGCCAAGTCGGGGCCGGGAGGGCCTGTCAGCCCGAGAGGGCCTCGTCCAGTGACGAAGAGGTCAAAGATCTGTGCACCAGCAAGGCGTTCCGTCCGATACAGCAGAACGGACAGGTGAGGAATGGGAACGTGTCTGTTGATGCTCGTGCGATTGCGTCCGGGCGTGTACGATAACAGGGAGAGCGTCCGGCTGCTGCACGGAGCGAGCTGACGCTGCGAGGAGTGCAGGTGGGTGCGTCTGCCCGTCGACTTAGGGAGTTAACTGGTAACACCTGGCCCTGTCCCTGTCCCATGGCCTGCCACCAGTGAGCCTTTGACCCCCACGTGCGCCTTCAAAGTGCACATATCCTGGCACAAGCGCTGTCATGATGTCGCTAAGCAGCAGTTGTTATTACGTGTGCACGGTGTGGGGAATGCACAGCAGGTGCGTGTTACTCATATGGATAAATGACCCAGCACGCTGCACACCTGCTTTTCAGTTGGAACGTTTACGTTCATTCAGGTTCAATCCACAACCTATATCTGGTCTATATTTAAGCGTGAATTTGTATCCCTCCCCACCCTGTGCCTGTGGCTCGCTTTCACACACACGAACTGCCACACATATACACACTACGTAAACACATAACCCACACACAAACACCCTCAACACTCGGCAACAAAACTACAAAAACACACGCGCGCACACGCCGTTGTTGGTCGTGCGCACGGCAGGACTGCGCGAGCCCCTTGCTGTTCAGCGCCTCCCCCCCGCGCTGCCTGCAGCCCGTCGCGAGTCCTCGCGGCGCTCGCATCACCCTCTCGGCGCTGGACCAGGCCTCGCCGTGCAAGAGGCACAAGCAGGCCCTGGCGGAGCAGCACCCCCGCCGGCCAAGCCTCGACTTCGAGAAGATGCAGCAGGTGCGTGCGCGTGCATTATAATAATAATCGTGAAAATATACCGCTTGCGACGCGCTGCGCGGTGTTCGTTCGCTCTCAAAGAGAGAGAGAGAGAGAAGGGGAATGACTCGAAGATGCGAGCAACTGCGGAGAGTTGGGTGAAGGGAAGGCAGCCACGTGGTAAGCTAGCGCCAACATTTTACAGAAACTTTCCTCTGTATATGCAGATGTTATCGGCGATGTGAGGAAATCGGAGTACGAGTTAGAAACCAATGTGAACATGGCAAGAACACACAGACTCCACACAGAAAAGCACCCGAGCCAGGAATTGAAGCCAGGAATTTCTTGCTGCGAGGTGCGAGTGTTGCCACTGTGCTACATGCGATGGACCTATCATGCAGCAAAAAATATCTCCTGGTGCCCAAAGATGGGAGAGCTACGTGCGAACACATCGTCTTGAGTGGTGTGTTATTACGCGAGCAATGAAAACTGCGGATTGTAATAATCCTGGGAAGGCTGGACAGATTTCTCAGCATAGCAACCTCAAAGAAAGAGGGGGATTCTAGGAAAACCAGGACAGATGGCTACCCTAGTCATATTGCGTACACAAAGTGAATTGCAACTGTTAAAAAGAGCTACATAGCTCAACCGTTCTTTCCAGCTTACATAAAAATTGATTGACAATACTATTTGGATGTATATAGCATATAAATGTGGCCGCAGCTGTGCAGATGTTACACAGAGAATCAATCATTGGCAAAGGAATCAAAAAAAGGTCTTGAGCGTTGATTTGGAAGAAAGGCAGGGAGTCAAAAGCATGGATGGCTGGGGGAAGAAATAAATCTTATTGCCGGCCATGGCGGACATCAGTGAAAAGTGATATCTGAACTGGTCGTCGGCTTTCCCTAGGTTGACTCAGCCTTATGTGAGTATCTGGTGCAGTGAGCATTGGGTAGATCAAGGTGGCAGTGCACGGTGGTGGCCACACCACCCCCTCGCGTGCCCTGCCAACTTCGAAAGGTGCTCGGTAACAGCACCCTCCTCGACAGTCTGTTTGGCAACGTGCAAGATCGGATAGCGAATTTTCTCTTTGGAAAAGCAATTTCAGTCTCATAACACTCTTCTCAGCGTAATCAACATGTCTTACGTGTAAGCAAATAAAGCTTGCAAAAGCGCCATTTTTACGGGCCAACCCGAGGTGACCTCAGATTTTTTTCTTTCCCGTATCGTTGCATATTTCAGCAGCATTAAGTGACCAATGATCTTACTCAGGTAAATGTGTACGAGAAACTCCTGCAAGAAACCTTTTGATATTTATTGTTTAATGCCCTGCAATAACACCTGGCCGTTTCGGAAAAGCAAAGGTCATGCACGAGATTGCCTCCAAATTAGTTTTATGTGGCAAGCGGAAAATAAGCCGTGTCAAGTAAGCCTTTATCTTTCTTGAGTGATTGAATGAGGATAAGAGCACAAATTTAACCTATCGCAATGAGCTATAATGCGCTCTCTGCATTTATCTTTACAAACAATTGGAAAGGTATTAAACTTATCACACAGTTTTGTTTTATGGGCTTGTGATGAGTGAAGCTTTGACGGCATTTTTAATATCACGCTAGCCTGCAGGCATGAATCACTTGAGAGAAATTTAACCCCCGCACCGGGGCCGACACCTGAAGAGTGTATTTAATTCCAAGTGTACAGTAAATACAGCATAAATTGTCCGGTTGTTCAAACACATATCGGCTGCTGTGTTGAAGTGTTAAAGTTCGGGCAGGCGTAACAGACCCAAAAGCACGTATCACGAAGTGCGCAGTGTTATTTGCCAAGTCATGAAAATTCAACACAACGTAAAGATCGCACTAGGTGTGAGGTCAAGGGGAGCGCCACGGAGAGCCAGCATCGTTTGACTGGAGAGCTAAATCCTGTTTGTAGGGCCTTTACTTTATGAAGAAACAGCCTCTGGCGATATTACACTGTTCTATCACACGATTCACGTTTTAAAGGCCATTGGATTTGTCACTAAAATGGAACATTATAAAAAGTCACCGTGTTTAAACTCAAATGTTGGAAGGCCCGTTGACCTCCAAAAGATTAATGTCACTTGCTCAGGATAAATAACTTTCCCCGTGGCAATGGCGGCTGGTATTTTTGTTTTAAATGTCAACCTGCTGTTCCATGCCAATTAGTTTCATATAATGTCACATGCAACGTGGGGCGAAACTCGTTGCAGGTAAAGGATTTCTGATCTATTTTTAATGAGATATTTATTTAATGAGCAATTTCCAACTTTAACAAATATCGCCTGTGTAGTGCGATTGCACGTTTTACAATATCGCTGTGAAACACCTGTTGCTTGCCCTCGCGCCAAGGTAACACTACGGTCACACAATTATCGACACTTAACTGCACGGGCAGTACATGTGACATTCCCAATTCCAGTGGTCCACGGTATGTATGTGTTCTGCATTGGCATGTTCAATAGCATGCCATTCCCACATGTTGTGCGCAACAGGTTTAATGGCAAAGGGCTGGCTTGTCATTGCTTGTGATGCATCCTGCACATGTCACCCAGGCCTTTTCAACCCCTGGGGCATTCGAAGGAAACTTGGCCTTAAATGTATAACACATTACTTATGGCCGCGTCTCTGCGAACCCTCCACATTTTACAAAGGTTGATCTACTTCCTATCTCTTTGGAGAAATTTTATCGTCCACTGGGAAAATGGAAATGAGTAGATACAATTACGATTTTCTAGCCAGAAAAAAAAAGTATTTATAGGGAGAGCCTTTCATGGAAGTTATTACATTGCCACACTTCGAGTGTGCCGTGCGTTTGAATATAATGGGAAATGTAGGTCATCAGGCAAGTGCATTCATTGCTGATTAATGGCTTGCTTGGCAGAGCGCTGTTTGTGAGCACTGAATTGGAGGTCTGTTTCGCTCTTGCGGTCTCACGTATGATTCAATACTTTGGGGAACAGTAAGTTAAATTGCAGCAAATCTGTTCCTTAAATTGGATGGATATTGACCTTACATATGAGGTGACGATAAAAAAGTGATAATAATTTCGGGTATGCACTCTATATTTGCATTGCGTACTGGTCGGGGCCTTGAACACATTTTAAATTCTTTAGGCATTGTTAATGCATCTGTCAAACATAAATACATTATTTACACCTGCCGTAAACAAGTTTGCAGATTGCGTTTTCGCCGTTATCATTGCTAAAAGGACACTTATATTTGAATTCTATAAAAGCCACTACTCGTGGTGAGTAGCGGTGCGCCTCACAGCAAGAAGGTCCCGGGTTCGAATCTCGGCTTGGGTGCCTTTCTGTGTGGAGTTTGCAGGTTCTCCCCGTCTCCGTGTGGGTTTTCGCCGGGCACTCCGGTTTCCTCCCACAGTCCAAAGACATGCTGCTGCATAGGTTAATTGGCAGGGCTATACCCTGCCTTGCACCCTCTGTCTGCCGGGATAGGCTCTGGCTCAACGCAACCCTGCACAGGATTAAGCGGTTTCTGACAATGATGATGAACAGCGCCTACTGTCCCTACAGAAGAGAGTAATAGCGGAGTGTTTTTTTTCTGGAGAAACGTGGTGTGCTGCCTTTTGTTCGGTGTGTTTGTCTAGGTAGGGTTTTTTGGTTCATTGATGTGTCTGGATTTGTTTAGTTGACAAGTCTGGTAATACTACGTGTGCTTTATTTCTGCCCGCTGCGTCACGCCTATTTTATTGTCGCCCTCTTGGCAGCTTCACTTGAAAGTTAAAATCAACGGGTGATACGTAGATGAGCCGATCTCTGTGTCCAGCCAATTAATTATTCACGAGAATATTCCGTGTTTTTAAAAACATGATTCCATTACTGATGCGATACTTTCTCATTTAATGATGATTTTAAAAATATCATGAACTCTATACTATATTTAAGTGGGTGGGGGTGGCGCATACCTGTAATCCAGTACTGGAGGTGAGTGTTTGTGGATCGCACACATGTCAGTTTCGAGGACGTTCCGTACCCTGGCTTTCCATGAGAAAGTGCGACAACATTTGTGGGCTCCACCTGTTCCATCTCTCTAGGGTAGAGTTGTTGCACCCTAGCGCACGTTGTTTTTGTTTTTGGGTGCTCCAGTTTGATATGTAGAAGACCGCAGAGCTGTGGGGGAATTTGGTGTTGGCTCACTGCGTGGCTGCCTTTCCCATTTGTCCATGGTTCGTCGCGTCTCTGAGTTGTCTTTGTGAGTAAGTGAATACTTTGTGGTGCGTTACAAGTTGAAATTAATATTATTTTGGTATTGCGTTTGTGACTAGAGGGTTGTTTTTATTTAAAATCTGTATATGCATGCATGTGTAGGTGTCCAGTAGAGTGCAACGCAAATAGGCACAGATATTTTTAATCTCACATGCGTATGAATCGTGACTTGCCAGCATTTATGTGGCCCGCTACTAATGGCAGGATTTAATTTTACACCGCCTTAGCAGGACTTCAGTGAAGAAGGGTGTTTGCTTACTTGAATACGCTGTCATGTGATGGCGCTAATAAGAATCCAGAAAGATTTATTACACTCCAATAAATTTATGCTGCAATCTTTCTCCTGGTGCCAAGTGGCAGGCAGCCTTAAAGTGGCTTCAAGCCCTACCTAGCAGCCTCCCCACTTATTGCCTTCCACAACTAAAGCATACTCCTCCATAGGCACGCACAGCATATTTAGTTGCAAATGGAATTTAAACGGTCTCATATTGTCCGTGGCAGTGCATCTACTACAGTCTGACAGGGACTATAAGCCAGGAGACTAATGATTCCACTTCCCACCGCCCCCCAAGATACTTGAATGGAAATTGTATAGATTCTGTGTATTACCGTGGGCTTCACAATCAATATTAATCGAAGAACTGATGCATCTCCTACTAAATGCAGCTCCTCTCGGCATACACTCATAGATACTTCATGAGCCTGTGTAACCACAGAAGTAGGGTAATCAGGTTTTGAGATTTACGACACAACTGTGATTGTGTAATATTTGATGGCATTGGCTTTCAGGGTTATGCAACACTTGCTTTATCATCATTAAACAATTTACTGCCCTTTTTCAATCAACTGCTGGATGAAGGCCTTCCCCTCTTGTAAGTCATACTGCTGGATGAAGGCCTTCCCCTCTTGTAAGTCATACTGCTGGATGAAGGCCTTCCCCTCTTGTAAGCTGAAAGACAACGATGTCCAGAGGCTGACCATCGTGCTTCGAAGAATCGCAAAGAAGAAGAAGTCATACTTCACCATTGTTGGTGGAGAGAGAGGGCCTGAGGACTTGTTCAGACATCGCGCGACACTGACGTTGGTTATGGCCGGGAGGAAAAGTCAGTTCGTTGAGTTCATACTGCAATGTGCTACGCACACCCCACTACTGTCTAAAAGCCTCTGAATGCAGTGTACACTGTTTTGTTTGAACTCAATAAAAATACTGGACCTGAATGAGTCGGTTTCTCACAGGACCGTGCACGCATGTTTAGGGTTGTTATATAAAGGGAACAACACGGTCTAATAACAGATTTATACTTTTCCATTGTGAAGCTGAAGAGAGAGAGAGCGAGACGTGTTTCGGTTTGGTGGACATTCCTCAACTTCAGGGCAAGACAATGTAAATCGTCCCCCTCCTTTGAACTTGTTCGAGATGTTGACTCAATAGGTGGATAGTGCTGAGCAAGTTCAGGTGTGTGTTTGGATGAGTTTCATGTCTATTAAAGTTCGTGGCCACGGCAGATGAAAACATGGAAAAGATAAGAAATGCCACAGGTCATGCTGGTCTTCAAAGCAGTCTGGAACTTGAAGCTAATGACACACATACCAGGGTGCCATAAAACCTGAGCTTGCATTGTCAAGTTGTAGAGCCTATAAATGGAGAATGCAGAAAGACACAACATGTTCTTGAACTGAAGGTTTGAGAATGCCGCGTCCCTGATTAAGGTGTCAGTTTGGCAGAAAACACGTGTTTTTCCCCCCTTGCTGTAATCAGAAACTATATTCGAAGCAGCCTTAATAATTTATTTTTTTGTTGCTTTGGTTTTTATTGGTTGTTTTTTCTTTTGTTGTTGACATGCCGGTCTGTTCGAGGCCCTTGTGCAGCGCTTTGTGACCCTCGGGTGAAAGGCGCTATATAAAATGATATTATTATTATATAAGTAGTCAATAAAGATAATAAAAAAAGCATCTCAAAATACGCATCTGTAGATGATAGTCTTTCCTACTGTGGTTCAACATTAATATGCCCTCTATCACAAGTACCCTTCTTCATCGAAGGGCTGTAGAGCTTGGTATACGAACCACGTTGGTCAGCAGTGTGAGTTAATAACCTCAAAGATTAATGCCCTGTGCATCTAGCGATTAATGGCAGGAAATGGACGTGGTGACATTGGGCTTTTTGTGCATGTGGCCTTGGAGTTGGCCTAATACTCGTGGTGGTCGCATGCCATGGGTTTACAAGTCTTGCAACACAGAGCGCTTTGTGACAAGGAAGGGTTAAAGCTGCTTGGCATGTTTGCACTGGTGGAGCTTGCAAGAGGCAGGGTTTAATGTGTTCCAGTGGAAGCGGCTTGTTTTGTTCATCTCAATTTTTAAGCATCCACCATTGTGCAGCAGCTGAGCGACGACTCGAGTCACACGTGCTGCTCGCGGGACCAGACGCGCTGCAGCGAATGATGACGCCGTGCTTTTAGTGTTTTTAATTGGTTTATGTATCAGTCTATGGGTTATTTTTTGCCAATATACAGATGATATAAAACGATGTACCCTTGCTATCATCTGTATACTGTACTGATGTGGGTTTTCACCACTCGATTCATGATGGTCGCTCTTTGGAGCTGTTTTTTCAGGATAGCCGTTGCAAGCGCTTTCCCTCTCTCCCTCGCGACGTTTTGCCACCCACATTGGAAGCAGCGCGAGGGAAAGAGGGAGCGCGCTCGACACGGCTATCCCGAAAGAACAGCTCTGAAGAGCAACCATCATCTCATCTGTATATTGGCAAAAAAGGTACCCATAGATGTAATTGCTTGACCCGAGCTTCTAATGCATTGATATCTGTATGGCCCGAAACTGTCTGCCTTTTGCCAACACTTGGCTAACACTGTTGACACCAAGCTATAAAGAAAGTTGTCTCTGGTGTGGGCCAATCAGTTTCAAGCACAATGCATGCATCATCAAGGCATTTTGTTTGCGTGTTTTTGCCGCAAACGTATGTGGCTCCTTACACATACGTTTGTCTATTTGGCGTTTTGAGATCTTAACACTTTGTGTTATGCCAGCAAGGGTACATCTTTTTATATCGTATGTATCAGTCGTATTGGATTGCTGCCCTCAAGTGTTTCTTGTTTTGAATACCGAGAGCCTTGTTGCCAATTAATACGCAAATACACTTGATTCCATGCCAGTGGCCTCTTTATTTGCGAGGGCCGGTAAGCGGGTAATGAAACGGTACGTGGCTTAAGCGCCCCTCGATTTTCTAAAGCAAATGATGCTACTAAGTCACTTCCAGGTAATGGCTTGAGCGTGTTTTAATACTTTGTAATGGTGGTTACATTTGATGTTGTTTAGTTTGTTTTGTTCAATATATGCAGTGCAGTGCTGTGGGTCCGCAATAATGGAGGTTAATTGTTTATTTCGCTCGCAATGTGTGTGCGAAAATTGACCGGTTATAATGTATGTAGATTATATGCAACATATACACATATGTAGGCCAACGGGGCAGACGAAATGGGAAACGATATACATGAGACAGTAAAAATGAGAGAATTCCCCCATTCTAGAATTTCATTGTGACCCCAAATCCTCAAAAAATCATCAAATCGCTCGTTTACACTACTGTATGTCCTCCTCACAAGGTGAACCGCCATCAGTCTGCCATCCGTCCAAACACATATTTGAAAAATACCTTTAGGAAGTAATTTTGAGGGAAATCCCCCACCCCAATCTGTTCCGTTTTAAAATCAGCGTACACATGTCAGCTTAATTAATGGCGGCGTTTCCTGAGGTGATTTACGGAGTATTCTCATGTGTGTCCAAAAACGGTGCACAGTAACGTGTTCTTCTCGTACTTATTTATGCTTCAGTCACTTGGGGTGCAAATGTCTGCTTACATCTCTCCCTTCCTCCTCCACTTTGCCACGTTCCCCTTCAATGGAGCTGGGTTCACATGTAGGTGACCTGCGTCAGCGACATGCTCGTGATCTTGAGTTGCTTTTAAATATAAATCGCCCTTCACATTTCTAGAACGGATCGCTTGTATTTCTCACACTTGAGCGAGCAGCTGAAGATCAATTGAAACGATCTCTCTGCTATAAAAAGCGCCATTCCCCGAAACGTTGCCTGTTTCATATATATGCCTTCTAGTAGGGCAATGTTATTGGTGAATGTGTATTGTTTTTTGTTATTTGTGTTTGGGCACCTATGCCAATGCAGCATCACACGGTTTGTTTCTGTTTCTAGCTAAAGTGTTGAGAGGAGGTGACCAGGTGCCTCAGGAATCATAGCTCTGAGCCAGGACTATTTGAGGACCTGGGTTTAAACCCACGTTTCAGCCACCCAGGAGTAGACTGGGCTCTTAATTGTAGTGAGTCTCAGCACAGTCATTGATATTGGCATTTTTTATAACCTAAATTGGGTTGACATATACTAGGAAAATAAATGGATGTAAATTAAGCATTGACGATAATGATTGGAATAAACTGAAAGCACATCACGGTGACCCTTTACATAGAATGTATGGCCTCATCGCTTAAGAATACGCCATCATCTGTTTTGACTTGGTGACCGCATATTTGGAGTGCTTCTCACCAATAACATCTGCTAATCTAGCAACATTTGTTTAATTAGCCCGACTCTGCTGATGGGCTTGCCGGTCCTGGATTTGCCTGCTAAATCACATGCCGTTTGGTAATATTGGTCTGGAACGCCAATGGGGACACCCAAAATGCTCCATGGTAACACATTAATCGCCCAGCAGTTCTGTCGCTAACGGACTCTGCTGCCTGTGTGTGGGTGAACGTGGCTTGGGCGCTGAAAAGAGGCCGCTGCGTTGCTCCGCACTTGGCAGAGCCCAGTGTGGGGTTGCTGGAGTTATCTGCTCCGACCTTCACGCCGAGCGGGCAAGCCTGGAAGTGTTCCATCATCTGTCCCCGCTGGTTTGCTACGCTGAGTTATGCATCCCACTTCATTCTCCCAAGTTCATTTTTTTGTCTCGTTATTAATATATTTTTTTCTGTGACCACATCCCGATTCTCCACATTGAGAGTTGCTGTGCTTGCCCATCTATGGCAAAACTATACAACCAATCCATCCAATGTCAGAAATTGCTTAATCCAGTACAGGGTCGCGGTGAGCCGCAGCCTATCCCAGCAGACACAGGGCGCAAAGCAGGGCTATACCCACGATGAGACGCTAGTCCATCACAGTATACTGGAAGCAATTTAGTCCGCAGGCCAATTAACCTATGCAGCAGCATGTCTTTGGACTGTGGGAGGAAACTGGAGTGCCGAGCGAAAACCTACGCGGATACGGGGAGAAATGGCAAAACTAGTATTCGGTTTTTGTAGCAATTGGGTTTTCACGGTTGTGCTGTACAGCTCTCGCGATGTGTTTTCAGGTTATACTGCGTGTTGTTCGGAATGATGTCCGTCCTTTCACCCAACACGTTGTTTAGAAATTTGGTTCTTGAAGAAGCTTCCAGTACGTAGAGTGAAATGTCAGAAATCATGCAGAACAACAAGCGCTGCAATATGAACGCACATCAGAAAGCTATTTGTAGCAGTTTTTAATTATTTAATGATGCTTTGTGAATTCAGATTACATTTTCCTCGTGTATAATTCTAATTGAATGCCTTATTGTATAATTTATACATGTGGGTGCGTGCAGGATATTTAATTCTGCTTCGTGACAAAAGTAATTGCATTTTAGCAAAAAATGACATTTTATAAAGTTGAAGAGAAACATAGTCAGTTTTTAGATTAAACTTTGAGATGTCTCTCAAAACACATACACAGCCACCCCCTTACCATTATCAGCTAAAATAAAGGCTACTTTGTATAGCTGAATTTTCTGGGTAATATGAGCCAGTAATGGCTGATGATAGATATGTCAAAATGTATAATGGTTTTCCACTACATGTCCAAATGCAAGTGCCACGACAATAGTTCATGTTAGCACTGATTCCTCGATTAAAATCGATTCTCTAGAGTCAAAATACGTGCATGAGGTTGTGCGTGTGAGAGCCCATTATTTACGTCGTATGCAAATTACAAACTTGTGCAAATCGTACACTACTAAAATTTATGGTTAGGGTTTCATCCTTGCATGATTTAATGCTGTAAATCCGTTGTGTTACCTTGTGATTTTATGCATCGTTTGCGTTAGTTAGTTTGAACGTTTGTTGAATTGTCGGAATTCCGCATCTAGAGCTTGCAAGCTCACTGGGTATTTTCTGCTGTAATAGTAAACGTCTATCTATGTAACATTATTTTGAGGCTGATGGGGTGGACAGAACTGTGAAAAAGAGACGGGAGAAACAACACAAACGGGTCGGTAAATACGAGACAAATGACAATCGATCGATGACCTGAATCGTGGCACAGAGTTGTGCCAAATGGTCTCGTTGCTGGGCGGGCGAGTCGCTCGCTACATGCCGCAGCACGGTACAAGCACAGGCTTGTTTCCTTTTCCAGGCCGACATAGCCGGTGACCGTGGCGTTGCGTCCATGCTCCCAATACATAAGAGATAAACACGCGTGCGTGTGGGGTAAACAGCTGTTAGCAAGTGCTGTCGGGGGTCTATGGGCCACAAAGGGTGTTTTAAGGAATGCAGCTGGAGGATGCCAGGGGTGGGGGTGAGTGGTTTTGGCTCAAGTGCGGATTTTGGGCCTGAGGGTAAGACCTTTAAGTGTGTGCCGGCTTGGCTGTAAACCGTGTGGCGCTAAAGAGATTTCAGTTCTGCACTGCTAGGTCCAGTGTCTAGTGCGGACGTTTTGGAGGCGTGCTGGAAATGCTCATGCGCGATTCCCTTGTGGTGATCGTTAGCTCCAATGAGCATGTGTTGAGGCAGCGTGGCGCGGCACGGGTGCCTGCTAACAGAAGCGTTACATTTGTTGTGTTGTCCTCGCAGTGGCTCGTGTAACCTTCATTAACAGCGGCGTTGCTGACATTATTTAATTGGTGTACTGAATTGAAATTACGGTCATTCATTGATGCTGATCAACGTTCGAGGCGATATCAATAATTAATGATGGCAGTTTGGTACAAATGGTATTCGCGTCTTTCTTAGAGTGCAAGGCTACCGTGAAGGCGCTGTGTTTTCACAAACGGATATAGCCTGTCAGTAGGGAGTGATGTTGCCATATGTAATCCCATTTCATTCATTCACTCAAAAACATCGAACCTTAAATGTGCGATTCGATACGTAATATGGGTCCAGTAATCGGAGTGAATCGATGCATCCATCATCTGACCCGATTAACAATATCATCAACATTACAGTATTTAATTGCCGTGCCTAATTTCACTGATTATGTTATACTAAACAGTATTCATAAAGGTGTTCATGACCAAAATAGAAATAGAACTTTGGTTATAGATGGCACTGCAGTTCATGACTGCTTTTTCTATGCATGAGTCATCAAGGTTTAATAACGCTATGTGGGGTGTTTTTCGTTTGTGGATACTTGTGCCAGATAAACATTCTGCAGTTCCGCTCGCCTCATCTCTGGCCGCGGTGTGTTACGTTTAATGTGTGGAAGCCATTCCCAGCTGAGCAGTAATGGGAAAGGGCCTTGCAACTCATTATAACGTGCTGCATGTGAAACTCAGCACAATGAAACGGCCCAAAAAAAGACTGTTTTTTACGGGATATTTTGCATCCATAATATATTAGAAAATATCATCGCATTAAACCTGCATTGAAGTAAAAGCAGTTTATTAAACATTTGCTACTCATTTAAATGGGGTTGACGTCAGCATATTTCACAAGGTTGCCCATGTTAAATACTGTGAAACATTAACGATGTACTTGAATGTAATGATAGTTTCTCCTTTGCTCATAAGGCACATATTGACCTTTGCAGCAACAAAAAATGTTTTGTTCTGACATTTTGCTTTCAGACTTTTCCAGCCTTTGTACAGTAATCAAACGTAGCCAGTTTTGGCTTGAGCAGTGGTTTTCTCAAGCGTGCATGGCTAAAGGTAGTGATTTGCAGTATAATCGCTGTTTTATGTCTTTCGTGCAAGCGAATGAAAACCGCTTTTAAGGCGCCGTACCTCCCAGCCCAAGTGGCAGAGGGGTCCTCATCATCTCTACAAAGTGTGGCGAAGCCACTTTGAGGCCTTCGCCATTTCTCTCTCTTTCTTTGCTTGCTTATCAATAGCCAACTTGTTTTACTGCTGGACTTTAAATTGTCGTATGGTGTTTTTTCCCCCCGCGCTCCTCCTCCTCCACCCCGAGGCCCGCTGCTGTGCACGGCTTTAACGGTAGGGGACAGATTTACGGGCGAAGTGGGCAGCACGCAGTGTTCTCTCCATCGATTAGAGTTGCGGGCTGATGGACGGCATTGCTGCCGGAGGAAAAGGGCACGGGTTCCGCAGCTGCTTGGCTGCCTACTTCTCAACCGTTTATAGAAGGCAATACTCCCATATTACAGAAACTTGTTATACTTCAGATGCAAACTTAAGCAAACAATGCAGAATTTTGACTAAGTCAGTTCAACAGTTCAGATGTTTGCTCTTCATACAGTGCACCTGTCTTTTGAGGAGCGAGGTGGTGCAGTGGCCACCTGAGTGCAATTCCCGGACAGGGCTCTTGTTAAGCGATTTTGTATCTGAACACGAGTTTTATCAACCCGCATTGGCAAGCATGGTGAAGTATGGTCAAACAACCGCCACAGCCCACACGGCGTGGGAAGTCCTTAATCCAGCAGTGGACTGAATTTTTTTTTAACATAAACATGTATTTTATGATAGGCAGCAGTCAATTTATATAACTGTGTATGTGGTATAGAATTAGGTACAGATAACCAGAATTACAATGTATAACCCACTTGACGACAGCTCATAAAGCTGACGGTTACCAGGGGCTGAATAACTACTACAGTGGTTCTATGGAAAGTACTTTCCCTCTGCCAGGATGTGATCAGTAGAGGTGACTCCCTGTCACATGGGCTTTTGCCTGGCACTCCGGTTTCCTACCACAATCCAAAGACATTCTGCTGTATAGGTTACTTGACCTGCGGACTAAATTGCCCCCAGTGCCCTGTGATGGAATAGCGTCCCATCCAGGGTGTAGCCCTGTATTGCGCCCTGTGTATGCCGGGATAGGCTCCGGCTCACCGTGGCCCTGTACAGGATTGAGTGGTTTCTAGCGATGGATGGATGGTAACCGGGGGGTGGGAGGTGGCAGGGGTGCAATGACACAGATACTTTTCCACCAGGTCATAGTTTGCACGATTTGTAATTATTTTTCTAGGTCAGATGAAACATGTAGCTGTTTGTGAAGCCAAAGCGGCCTTGTGCGTGGCAGTGGAATGTGATTTTTTTTGCAGGAGCGGCAGACCCTCAGTGTTCTTGTGTGCGTATGAAAGAAATCCATTGACAATAAACACTTGTGCGCTGCAATATCCACGCGTGTCTCACTCAAGCGTGGCCGGCACCTGTTTGTCTCTGACGGTGACGGTCATGCTCGCCGAGCACAGCACTTCTGCACGATGTGCGCGGAATGAGCTACGATGCGTGGCAGCTGTGCGTGATCCGTGTGTGCGTCCTTTGTTGACGGGGAGCGGTAGTGGAGCGGGTCGCACACTAACTACTGTGTGTGCTACGTAGCCGGCGACTCGAGTTCGAGTCCCCTTTGTGGCCCAAGCCAGTGATGATTATCTCAAGCAGTCCTGGGCCTCTCCTAGGTCAGTTTAGCCTCAAATGATTACGGTACCTGCTGCGAGGTGTACGTTGTGTCACTCGGGAGGCAAAGGCGACCGGGTGTGGTGCTGGCCACCCATCCACTCCTGCGATGTCGCCGGCCTTTATAGGTGCTCACTAATAGCACTTTCCCCCTACATTCTGTTAAGACTATATGGGGGGTCTTTGTCTTTTGTCCTTTGAAGGAAGCTGCAACACCAATCCCAGAAATAAAGAGGCAGCAAGAGGGAGTATGTGTGTGCTCACTGCTGCCGCCATATAAAAGCGTATGATGGGCGGCTGCGTGACGTCAAACACCAATGAGCCATCAACCTCGCATGAATCGGCGTGAATAAACACATTAATGTCGGATTTTTTAAAATCAAAATGTATTAAGTCATTTTGTAGAGAAAACTGAAACGTTAGAATATTATTCAATATGAAAGTTTGTAACCGTTTTCTTTACTCGAAAGAATTGCATACAAATTGCACCAAGATAAAATCAGCGCGGAGCAGCTCTTAGAAGCTTCCCACTTTGCATTTGCACATTGTTAGGGGCTTTCAGAGGGATTCGTATTCCGACTTGATCCTTTCAGAAACAAAACTGAGCCAAAAAAACGAGATATTCAGCCATTTTGTCGCCTTGTGTCCTGCTAAACGAGCGAGGAATGCAGGGGTCCTCGGTGTCAGAGGAAATATTCATGCCACCAAGTGGCACCCCTCTTAACATGCAAATGCCACTGGTGGTGGTGGAGACGTGTGGCACATTGTGGAGATGCAGCTGCCTCAGTCAGCAGAGGAAATCCCACCCAGAGACTGTTAATTACAACCCCAAGGGACCTGAAATAAGTTTCATCAATTGCCTTTTGTTACAACCTGAAAACCTTTTGGTAACAATTGTAGTAATGCTCCGTGAATGCTGTGGGCTGATAAACTGTAGCGTTTATTAACGTGTTTTGAGATGTGCATAATTGGTGGCTTATTTCCTTTCCAATTTGTTGCTGATAATCTCGGCATGCTGATTTGCGTGGGGAATATTGGAGAGAACAATGTTGTTGATGAAATATTATTTATTCATGAAACTGCCATACCTACTGTATTTGATGGAAAATCCTGAAATACTCAAAATTAAGCTTGAAGTCTAACATTGTAAACCAATTATTCCACTTGTGAATCAACACAATTGTAATGGTACTGCTTTAGAGAGGTATGCGGCATGCCACCACATGGTCGAGGACAGCAATGGAAAGTATTCTCACTCTTGGGAAGCACGGTCTTTGCTCTTCGGAACAACTGCTGGCAAGACATTGATGGCTTGAGCTTACGTTATTTTGTAAATTATCCTTTTGGTGTTATTACTTAGGTTTTGATGGTCGTCTTTTCGTGTTGTTACCATGTGTCGTTCAGCACGTGGCCCGACGTTTTGCTCCACGTGATGAACAACACGCGGTACCTGCATCGGCAGATGGTTACTGTCAAATGAATGAAGGAATTTGTATGGCTCAGTTGCAAGGGCAACTGTGCTGGAAGGAAAGGGAGTGGTGGCATCGACAGGAGTCTATTAAACTGTATCATCTTGTTTAATAATTAAGACTCTTGATTTGTGGTACAACAGAAGCTACAGTTGAGTGACCAGTTTTGTTGGAACGGAGGGCGGCCCTTGGGTGAGAAGGTTCCACAGCACAATGAGGGGGTTACTTGCTTCCAGTACCAACCCCAGCTCCTGCCCCAAAACAGTTATGTTACTAATCTAAAAGCATGACCAGCTTTAGGAAATGGCCTCTCTACTTTCATGCCAAATTCTTGACATTGTAAAACCAAAAACGGGACACTGCCAGCACAGTACGTGCAACTGCTATTTACCGTACATTTCCACACACAGACTTTGAAATATTGTTTTGTACATTAATCAGTTTGGTAAAAACAAAACGCCTATTTTGTCATGGGCCACACGTAAACTTTAGGGCAGACTCGTAAAACTCTAGCAGCCGAGGGTCGTGTGCTGTTCGCGCTTCATACAGCTGTGTGTCCCAGAGGCAGCGGAGTGAAAAAGCAGCGTCCGTGTGTTATGTTCCCGTTTAAATTTCCTGTTACACTCACGGCCCCAGCGCGCTGACATGTGCAATCTATTTGCCAGTATTTGTGCGGAAACAGAGTGGCGGTTGTTTGACTAGCCTTGCACACACTTGTTCATCTCCCAAAAAACTCTGTGGGAAAGAAAGGGTCTGCTTTCCCATATTTTTGTAATTTTATTTACTCTAATGCGTTTGCTATAGTGTGACAGGACATTGAACCAGTGGTGAAACAAAAATGCCCTTTCACTTTTTTCCACATTGAGCCTATTTTCAATATGTAAAGTATGCTTGTCGTTAAGTTAATTCTTTGGATTATTAATATAACCGTAAGAATTGTCCCACCATTGAAAATAAACTTTGGAGTTTCATTAATAATCATTCTTTTTAAAGGCTATTCTAGTAAAGAGGCCTTCTTTCAGAGGGTAAATAATACAGTTCCCTAATCACGTTTATGCTTGACTTTTCTAAAAATGAACAATTATTGCGCCTCTTAGGGGTTATTTGCTGTTATAAGCAATGTCTCTATCCTGAAACAGGCCAAGGTTTCAGTGACTATGAACCGTTATTTATTTTCACTTTCTCGTCGTGACCCACCTTGGGTTTTTTTTTCTCTCATAATTTTGGATTGCTAAAAATGCTGATACACCAACTGTAGTGATGTAGGTTTTTCGTGGTTTGATGTATGAGTTTTATTTCCAAAGCTTTTTTTCGGAATGGCCGTCTCGAGTGTTCCTCCTTTATCCTTTACCTGACAATGCCTCCAATGTGGGAGGTGAAACGTCGTGAAGGAGAGAGAAGGAAGAATTAACTTGGCTAACCCGAAATAACAGCTATGGAAAGCAATTCTAATACACCTACTGCAAATAGTGTGTTTATGTATGGGTTTAATAAAATAAAGAAAAACCTTGGGCTTTAAGTTCTACAACCAGGGTCGTTATATAGCATTGTGTTTTGTTAGCTGAAGGCAGCATTTGTTTCCCCCCACCTTCAAACAATGAGATGAGCGTGTGCTAATGGGACATTGTCCTCATATCATCAAATCCACTTGCCGTGAAGCACTTTCTCCAGTGGGTCTATGTCTTCCCCTCTCTGATGTCTTGCCCTTACCCTTGGGCCCTCTCTCCGTGCAATATCACACGGGATCTCTGAGGATTGGTCTCAGCATAAAGCAGGAGCCAGTGGAACTAAAAATTTCACCACGGCTGGGGAGGAGGGGTGCAGACTCAAGAGAACCATTTGTAACCCTAAACTAAGCGTGTGCTATTTCACACATTATTATTTCTGGGAGAACACCGGCTCCCAGCGCTTGTCCCCCCCGGATCTATGGCTGACAGAAAGCTCTGCCTGACATGGTCTCAGCTGGATTAAGTTTGATTCTGTCATTGCCAATACCTAGGGAGCTCGGCAATCTGATGTGAATGGGGTCCTTTTTTCTTCCCAGCCATCGCCAGCTGCCTGCAATGATCTGTGATGAAACGCCTTTATGGCAGGACTTTGTGTGCGTGGTCCTGTATTGATATCATATAATCGTGACATTTGTTCTGCGTTTCGATCGTGCGTTCTGGCAAAGTGATGGGCGCCCCCGTCTTGTTTTGTAGCTCTAATTGCAAAGCAAGTCGTGATTGCCGCTATTAGCCGTGGGTAGCGGGGGTCTTTGTTTTTCCCCGCAGCTGGTCAGCTCTAAAAACCCTTGAGGCTACGCTACAGAGAATGTTTCGACTTAGGCACTTAACAGTTGTTTTGGAGCCTGGTGAAAAGGATTCAGAGCTTGTGCCTATGTCTAGGAATTTAGGGGGCATGACCTAGGCTGTCAAGACAGGCGTCTAGTATTTATGTCAGTAGTACCATAATTTATGCCACGTCCTGAATTTTAAATAATGCTTGCAAATCCTGGATCATCCGTCAGACCTCGTGTCTCCCAGACAATTATAAAGGATATCATGCAATTAATTTTAAGTAAGATTGCTGCATTGGTCATGCGTGGATTGCCCAAATTTTTTATTTTGTTTAGTAAATTGCTGCTGCTGTTGATACTGACCGTTGTTGGGCACTAAGTGGCACGAGTGTTTCCTGCAGACAGTTCGGTAATTAAATGGGGGGGAGGATATGCTATGGACAAGCACAGGGGGCAGCAGCTTTGGGGAGGGGTTACAGGAAGGCAGGGCCACACTACAGCATGCCGCCTACCCACAGTGATCCCTACTAGACAGCAAGGGTGAGCACTGCACTAGGGGATTTTGCCTAATTAAATACATCACCTTCTATTCCGTATCTCTGACATGTAAATAAAGTAATAATTTTAGTCTTATCAGCCTATTGGCCTTCCAGACGTATGTCGACCTGGAGCATTTGCTTCAATGTGCAAACTCTGGACTGGTTTTGCCCTTATTAGGCTTATCAGCAGTCAACCCTTCGTGAGGTTTTATGCAGTGGTGACTTTTGCGCTGACAGCTCACGACATAGAGAGAGAGAGAGCAATTATCAATAACATCGGGGAAACCAGCAAAATGTTTTTAATCATGCCTGGCTTTACTGATGAGTCCCAGGAGGATGAAACCAGTCCAGAGTATTTGTGTTTAAACAAAGGCTGCCGGTTGACATGAATCTGGAAGGCCAATGGGATGACAGACTATTACATTTTTTTTCCGCCGATACTGAACGGAAGGTGATTTATTTAGTTTATTAGGCAGGAAGAGGACGGGTGTCCACTGAAGGTGTTCATGGATGGATATGTTTTATTCAGAATGTCACAGACTTCGATGTGACAGAGGAGGTGGGGAAGGGGGTAGGTGCGTTTCGGTACATAGTTTGGCACCCAAGCAGATTGCTTACATTATGGGTTGTACTAGGTGACCAGTTTGGTGCTACATTCGTCCCTATTTGCTTGGCAAAATCGACTTCTTCTACATCGCCCGTAG
This sequence comes from Geotria australis, assembly GCA_036362915.1. Taxonomy (NCBI): domain Eukaryota; kingdom Metazoa; phylum Chordata; class Hyperoartia; order Petromyzontiformes; family Geotriidae; genus Geotria; species Geotria australis. The sequence continues at coordinate 20,816,409 of JAZEWU010000002.1, forward strand.
CATCCCGTAAGCTAAGACGTATAGCTGTCAGGGAATTCACTTGGCATGCATTGACATGAGGCCCTCTACTCTATCTCCCACCAATGCATTGCTCAAAACAGCGGTAATGGCAGGAACACCATGTTGCTCCCTGCACGCCGAGTTAATGTATAAAGGGTTCTCGTGAAAAAATCCCCCTCAGTAATGGGTTCCAGCATTCCACACTATAATTATACCCATAAACAATTAGGCACCATTCTTGTAAAATAATATTGCATCATGTGCTTTGTTTTCGGTGAGGTCCACAAACAAACCGTGCAATACTGACGGTATTTTTCACGCCACAGATGTTTAATCGCATAGGATATGTTTTTCTTCCTTTGTCGTTATTTAGTTTTTAGCCATTTAAGAAAAAATATATCTTTGAGTGGAGAAAGATTAACCAAGATGTCCGACCAGTCTCCTTGTTTCACTCAGTGATCGTTGTTTTTGCATGCCATCCGAACTCCCAATGAACCACAAGTGAGTGCATCATAACTTAGGAAGAGGGTGAGCTAATTTGAGCTGTTTGCAATTACATAAATGTAAGAGAAAACCCCAGCTGTTTCTTCTCTTTTTACAAATTTGTTTTCACTTTCTTGTTTGGGTATTTTGAATGCAGTGGTGAGCGAGCCACCAGCAAACAGGAAAAATACGTTACAATTCATGCTGCTTCAGGCAGGACCAGCCTATACATTCAATATAAAAATCTTCCTTCATTCCGCTACAATACAAATAAAATGTTCATTGCAAGTAATTGCAGCTGCTTCTCAAGATGCTGTACAAAACGCGCAAAGCTTGGGGAATGTACATGTTTAGGCATTTTTAGGGTTCAGGGGACAGGCATAAGAGAAGAGGGCAGGCTTGGCCAGGACTTAAACTGTCAGGGAGTCGGCAGCGTGGATGGCTGGGGAAGGAAGGGGGGAGGATGAACGAATGAGTGAATTATAATAATCACATTGCTGATTTCTATACTACAAAATTAAATCAACTGAAATATTATGAAAGCATCAGTTCAACTAGATGGAAAACCTGAATAGCTGACTATTCATTATCGGCAAGGGGCAGTGCATAAAAATAAAACACATGTTGTGCTGTACTATACTTCAATGTGTTTGTTTCCAACTTTCATCAAACCCATACTGACCAGCGTGGTGATGTATAATCCACTTGACCCGCATGATGTAGGAAGGCTGGATGAACAGGCAGAGCTATACACTTACATGTATTACAAGTATCAGGATTTCCATCCCTGGCACCCCCAGCCATTTTATGAGTTGCTGTAATTCAGGGTTACAATTCGATTCAAGAACGCATTTTCTGAACACTGGTGAATGGTGGCACTTCTAGTGGCTACACGGCTTACATTGTCCCTGCAGCTGACATTTACAAAGTGAATAACATTGTATCTTGCACAAACGATTTGACGCGTGTTTCCTGAGCTTAACAATGAACGTTGAGTAACGAATAGGTGCATCATTCTGCACGTAATTTTCCACTGTACATGAAGATGGCCATTTCGGAAATGAAGGTGGGAGTTTTGTTGAGACTTTCGAGTGCCTTATTGACCGAATTTAAAAACCTTTTAGACCATCCCACATAGAGTACTAATTATGGCACGGGAAGTCAAAAGATTTCCGAGAATGATATACAGCACTGTATGGGCATCACAATCGATACCTTCATTTATGATACTTTGATTTTTTTTTCTGCAACAAAAAATTCTGAACACATGTAGACCTCGGTCACACGTAACCTCTTGAACGGAACATGTTCCACCCATGTAATAATAATAATAATTCAATTTATATAGCACATTTTGGGATTTGAGCAACGTTCTGAGAATGCAGCGGCATGATCAAACCTGTATCTGTTGTGTCGTCAGCGAGCCACAGTCTGGTTCACAAGACACCACACGATGTCTGAAACCAAATGAGCTCTGAGATTACGAACGCTGATGTGCATTTACAAAAGCAGGAGGCTGTGCCTGCACATCTCTAAATGCTGTGTTATTACAATCAAATAGATCATTATTTTCTATACAGTATGATCTGGTTATCGGAGTATAAGTGACAAAATAAATAAGTAGGCAATACGCTGCCTTCGCATATCTGTCACTTCGCATAAAAGCATAACAAGTATTTTTGTACACATCTCATTGGTCAAACGGCCCTTTAGGGGGTATTTTTTTCATTAGCATTTGTTTAACGGCAATCAAACTCTGGACCGACGTAATTGTCGCCATAATTGTAGATGAATGCACGTGAATCGGTGAACACATTATTTGTTTATTATTTGCACACGTGACTATTTTGCCATTAGGCAGTGGTTGTGTGTCGTTTCACACTCTTAATTCTTGAAGCACAGAGCTACTATCTATTGGAAATAATTGGAAAACGTAGTTGGGGAAAAACAATCATAATCAGATGGTCATACAATCTCCGCAACCAATTTAAACTGCAAAACAAACAATGTCGTGCATTGTTTATTGGACCGAGTTTCCCATGGGGTACGGCTTGTGTATACATATACTTAAATAAAATGAAGGTGCAGCCATTCTCAGAAAAGTATGTCGAGCAAAATATGAAGAGTGAGGGAGAACACAGATGAAGCAGGAACAGAGGTTGCCAGGAATATGCAGACACGTGGACAATAGAGCAGGGGTATTGGGAAAATGGGACCACTGTACTGATCTGCCTTTCAAGCCTCACTGCCCTGCATGCGTCACTGCAATCTAAACTTGGCCACAGCCAAAATCCAATGTCCTATAGAAATAATTGGGTCAAAGTCACTTTTGGAGGACGTGATATGAAAAGCTGCTCATGTGTCTGTGCTTTTGTTGAATCTGGATGCAGCACAGATTCGATGAAGGGGCTTATTTTTGGCTAATATTTGACATCCCATAGTTGTGTCCTATCGCTCTGAACGTTCATGCTGTTGTTATGGTAAGTGATCCAATAATTTGCGGTGGCGTACACTTACACATATAGTAGTACAATGCTAGACACATGGTCGAGTGTGGATAGGTGGCATCAAAGACTCTGGACTTTGTGACACCATGATGTTTAATGCGTATATAGTGTATTTATATTGCAAAGATTCATGGCTTTTCTGGTTGTTGCAAAGGTACACTGTTCAAGTCCCACTACCGCCATGGTAGTTACTGCTCCACAGTGAACGTTAAAGATGCCATGACGTAATTCGCAAGAGTAGGCCATTGTGTGCTGTGTCATGGTCCAAATTTCCATCCATCCATTGTCAGGTAAGACTGTATAGGGTCGCGGTGAGCAGGAGCCTATGCCGGCAGACACAGGGCACAAGGCAGGGATATGCCCATGATGGGACGCCAGTCCATCACAGGGCACCGGGGGCATGTCTTTGGACTGTGAGAGGGAACCGGAGTGCCCAGCGAAAACCCACACGGACCTTCTTGCTGTGAGACGGCAGCGCTACTTGCTGTGAGACGGCACCGTGCCACCCTGGTCCAAATTTACCAAATTTAAAATAATTTCCTGCAAATTACTCAGTTTGCATACACATAGCAATCATTTCCCCCTTTTGTGAAAACTTGGCAAGACCCTCCTGAGAACAAGTCACGAGCCTCGTGGTAAACGTGTAGTAAAAGTAACAAATTTAAGGCAAAAATACGATTTGAAAATAATGTTCCAACAACAAATATAAATAATTAGTCCTTTGATCAACCTGTAACAATACATTCTGATATGGAAGACACACGAGAAAACAACACGATTGCTGACAATTAATGTTTTATTTTATTTTGGGTTTAATTGGGATTCATTTGTTTTTATTTTATTTTGGGTTTAATTGGGATTCATTTGTTTTTACTACACCAATAAGTGTTCTAGCATGTTTCGGAAATTCCATTCTGGACGCACGCTCTGCCATATCTCGATTTGTGGCACCGGCATTAATTGTTTTATTTTCCGTAATTGCCTTTAACCACACTCTTGCACTACACAGAGAGCGCCGCATGCCTACACGATACAAACAAACAGCTTTTTATAAATGGCGTCAATCGCCGAAAATCCCCACTGACAGCTGGGCCGGGGTACGTATTTTCGTGACGGGACGCGCGCGGTAATCGTGCCACGCTCTAGCCCATTACGCCGTGTGCGCATTGGACATGCCTGTCACTCGCTTCCTTGACACCGTCCTGCCTGGCATGCCCATAGAAAAGCCACAAATCGGCCGGGTGGGCAGGACAGGCGCGGGTGTTTGTGTTGGAAGCCGGCCTCTGGGCGATGGACAAACAGGCCCCTGCTTGCCTCTGCTTTTCCCACAGTTGCACTTTTTGATGCCACGCTTTGCCCACGGGGCTGCTAAATGCACACGTTGTGGCTTTTTTCTACTTTTCCCCCCAACACTTGTAGCACTGCCTTTGCTGTGACTTGTAATTTATTACCGGTAATAATGTTCACCTTGAAAATGGCAGCCAAAGCTGCAAGTCTGAATGGTTCTGCCTCCTGGATGACATACTCTTGCTGCAATATATCCTCACGCATTCCTGTTACATATTTGCAATGTGTATACATATTGCAATTTGTTTATTTTAAATACATTCTTTTGTAACATTGCATTTGCGGTGTTGCAAATAGCAAAAACCCAGCACATTTGTCAGTGACACTGTGACTTTTAAATTAAAGCCTTAAAAATAGGAGATGTTTCTTCACATCACGTATAAATCCCATAGAAGTAATAATAATAATATCATTTATAGAGCACCTTTCACCCGAGGGTCACAAAGCGCTGCACTAGGCTGCGGAGAAAACGACATGTCAACAACGACAGAGAACGGAAAATCAGCAACAAGTAGAGTGATAATATATGCATTGTCCTTCAAATTGATTGGCCCAACACTAGACAGCTTTCCTTAGAGCCTAGTCTCATTATTTAGCCAAGTGTTGCCAAAAGGCAACCAGTTTTGGACAATGCAAATACCAATGTTAAGATTAAACAGGTAAAACCTTGTATATTTTACATTATTTGTACACTGGCAAAAAGGTGCCCATAGTCTAAACAGCTAGACCCGATCTACGAATGCATTGATATTTGCATTGTCCAAAACTGCTTGCCTTTTGGCAACACTTGGCTAAACACTGAGACTAGGCTCTAACGAAAGCTGTCTCTAGTGTTGGGCCAGTCAGTTTGAAGGACAATGCATATATTATCATAGCATTTGTTTGCATATTTTTGCCACAAGCATGTGTAGCTGCTTGCAAACTGGCACCTTTGCAAAAAGGTGTCCATTTGGTGTTTAAAGGTCTTAACACTTCTCTCATTGCCAGAAAAGGTAAAACCTTGTATATGTTACATTATTTCTACATTGGCAAAAGAGGTGGCTATAGAAGTGGAGTGAGTATTTTAAAGTGGGGCCGTGTATTGTATTCATGGTAAATTTACTCAAACCCACAATTCACATAACAATGTGAGGTGACAGTAACAACAAAAATGAATGTGTTCGAAACCATTTGACCTTCACTTGAGCCATATGTATAGTCACATTATTAAAGCAGAAAAGTTTGTACTTATTAGACAGTCTGTAATTTTGTAGTTGCTATGAGATTATTGTCACATACATTTGGCATATTGTTGTTCGCTTTACATTTGAACATTTTACTTTGAATAAAAAGTTTCAATGGAGAAAGTAAAAACAAAACTATAATTGCTCGGTGTTTGATGAAGTTGACATGTTTTCTGCTTGTTAACACATCTTTCATTCCATACTTTACAATGTGACCTTTGCAAGAGGTTGAAAGTCCTCGTCTGAGTTATTGTGGGGTTTCATTATTTTCGTGTTAACCATTTTTAATGAGCTGTTACTGTTACGATGAGCGAGGGAAAAATTGGGCATCTCCTTCTTCTTGCCGTGCTTTTCAGGGCCACAGTTTGTAATGAGCCTCTTATCTCCAGTAAGAGTGTAATGTACGCTGAGCGTGTAATTGTATATAATTACAGATTCAGGATGAATTTTCACATCACAAAGTGCGACTGAGATTAAGAGTTTTCTTTATACATATCTTCACACATGACTGCCTCTCTGAAATTGCATTCAATTCATGCTTGCCTTCAATTTAATAAGGTGTTTCACGGCAGCATAGGGATTTGTTTTACATGGTCATTTTGAGCTCAACACACAGTATGTTTCCTGTGACAATGTCTTTGGATGGCGTCAACAAAGAGGGGCCCATTATTTCAGCCACCGAAAGTTAGTTTAATTGCCTAATTCATATCTGCTTGATGGTGACAGTTGAATAGCTCAGGCTTGAGCATGCAGGAGTTTCCATGGCTTGACATAGCTGCGTGCTGTGCCAGACAGACAAATGGCTTAAAGGGCTTTGACTGTTGTTCAAGCTGTGGTCCCTCTGTGCATGCCTACGTGTGGGGCATGTGTGGGGAGGCAAATCCATTAATCTCAGGAAAAGAATTTAAATTTTAATCTGCCACCCTAAGAAAGCAACGTTGTATTTCCCATTTAAGCAAACATATGTGTAACTATTTTTTCTTCTTCACAAAAATGAGTTTGACAAAAAAAATACCGAAATCAGCCAAGTTTAAAAAAAGATGACTGTTTTACTTAACCTAATAAAGACCCTAATAAAATGGGGTGTGTTATTTGTGCACGACTTATTTTATTTAGCCTACCCCGAAAGACTGATTAATTGCGTGAGCCAGGTTTCACAGAAACGGGCTCGTAATAAACGGCCGGAGCACGGGACAAATAACAGCATTTGTTACGCTTGAGCCAGGTGGCCCCACGCGGGGAAATTATTCCTGGACGAGACACGCCGTCCCTTGCACCTAGTGGCAGCACCGCATCCTAATGGGACAAGGGGTGACGGGGCCTGATTCCGTCGCGGCCGACGAGCCGTGCGGTGGCGAGCGCGCCGTGTGATCGATGCGGCTCGAAGGGGATCTACGTCGTCCGTACACCTGAAGTCCCAGGGCTGCCGTCGGCACAAACGCTTCCCGAATTAAACATTTAAGTGCGCACGCTTTTCTTGGTGGGCCTCGCAACCTCTTTAGCGAGGCTGGCTCTTGGTGATTAATTTTGCTTTTGTGTGGCGGAGGCTGGGCCATCTGGAATTGCCCTGTCTGCCTGAGCTCAGCGGAGCCAGCCTCCGCCCGTTGAGGAAAAAGTTTCTGGCAGTTCACAGCATCAATCTCTGGATTCCCTCGGGCCCTTCTGGCTAAAATTGGTTTCGCACGTAATCCAGATTTCAACGTGTTAATTGACTGCTGTGTTTTATTCTGCAGTGCATTTGTCTTGTCCCCTGATTGGAGCCTTCTATTGTCTGGAAGGGTACAACATGTACTGAACACAAATTCCTTAGTTTGTACTTGCTCTTAATTAAAACGTGTGCATTCACATGTTAGCATTAACATATCTGCATTTGTCGTCGTACGGATGAGTTTGGCTATTGCTGCCGAATGAATGATTAGTATATTCCAAGCCGCAATATTTTCTCAAGATACCTGTTAGTTTGTGTGAAACAATTTATGTGTACTGTTTATGTGTTGCAGATCTGCCATACCATTACAATTTTAAACTTTAATTTTAAATTAAACCTCTGTGGAACATAACAAAAATAAATGGTCAATATCCATTGCATCAGACTTTAAATAATTTAGCAACAGACAATGTT
>JAZEWU010000002.1:20824124-20850146 GCA_036362915.1 Geotria australis
AGTGTTATTTATTCTTACATCTTGCCCCTTTGCCCCTGTGACATGCCCAGGCTTGTCTGAGCATTTTGCTCCGAGTTCGATTGTGTGCGGTGTTTGTGATGAGCATCGCTCAGGCATCGCTGTCGGAGGCTCTGTACACGTCACACCCTGTCCCAAGCCCCCAAGCACTGGCGTGTAATTATCTTTCCATTACTAAGTATTGTATATGTGTTATTGTGAATACACAAGTTAAATATACTACAAGAATTATAAATTGGCCGAATACACTTTAGTGAAATACACAAATTATTTAACATGTCGCCCAAGCCATGTTGATCATTGCGGGTTGTTTGAGCTTACTTCGCCACACTGGTTAGTGACCACTGGTGAAAGTTGAACGTGTTAGTCACTCTCATATAACTATCCGAGTAGCGCACAGCAGGCAGTGTGCAGTTTGCCAGCAGAATGTTGCAAATTCAAATTTCAGTTAGTCAACACTGGTTGTCATTCCTGCTGGGTCTTACAATGAGTCCTACTTTATGGGGCAGTCAAATGTGGTTGTCCAGTAGAATGACTCATCTACAGCATAGGAATGTGGAATTTCAATCACTGGCTCAGGAATGGCAACGTGATATAGGTACCATCATCCCATGCTGAGTTGAGCTGGAAACCACTTTGACTTTTTGTGATATTAATCTGAAGTGCACATTATTGTCCGTTTCGCTTTCATATTTCTCCAACGCATAATGGAACATGTTCGGACATGCTGGTGACACGCCGTGGCCCTGTGTCACAGTAGACGTCACGATGGGATGGGTGAGTGTTTTTTTTTGAGTGCCAGCATTTTTTGTGCTCGGTTTCTAGGCGTGAAGACGACCCTCGATGTCACACGGAGTAACAAATGACGTTCTTGCAGCTGGACGTCTAATAAACGACTGACAGCCTCAGCTTGTGGTGGGGGGGGTGGCAGGGTGGGGATTTCATTAAGGGGGAGCGGATGGGCTTGAGAAGCCAGCAGCCGAGAGGAATGGAGCCTCTGCAGTGCCATGCCTGTCGTGCCGCGGTGTCTTTGGTGGCTGTCTCATGCTTATCAGACGACTCTATTATTACGATTTTTATCCCCGCTGTCTTTTCTGCAACCTCATGCAAAACCGTCGTTGTTTTCATACCCCTCTTACCATGTCTTCCTGTTGCGAAAGCTGTTAAATTGATGAGGCGTGGGTTGTGTAATGAACTATGATTTGATTACACATTAAAGGTGGGGTTTCAAATGGCCCTAATTTAACCCTTTTTGTCTCAAAACTACATTATGTATGCACATCAAGAAATATGCCGAGGGTCATTTTGCTTAAAGGGCAAATAATGTTAGGTGAATTAACTTTTTTTACCGTGTAACATTGCATCAGTTTGACATTATGCAGCTAATAAACTAAGCAAGCATAGACCATCGTGTACGAAACAAGTAATCGGCTGACACATGGACGAATCGCGCAAATGCTTTTTTACAATTTCAGCATGAATAAAACAACAGAGGCTGTTCTCTAAATCCTGGGCTAAAAATTGACAAGCCAATTGACAGTTTGTGCTGGGGCGGTCGTCTGGCTAAAGCAAGCGAATGCCACGCGATGCTGCGGGTTCTTGTATTCCGTTGCAGGACATCGAGTGCTGCGGCGTGTGTTTTTATTCATTCTCTCATTTATTCTTCACACGTTGCCAGGCTGCATCTGCTTCTTTGCTTTTCTATTTTTCACACCTTCCCATGTGTTCCTGTCTGTTATTCACAAAAGTGCATTTATCAAGAAAGAACATTTAAAAACCAGCAGATTTGCAAACGCTGGCAAGAACATCTTTCTTGAATACTTGGCAGCATCAACGCTGCAGCCTAGCTCCTCCTGTCTAATGACAACCAGAACTGAAGGCCAATAAAAGATGTGGTTCTTTTTAACGCTTGGGTTAGCTGAATGTCCACTTCCCTTCTACATTGTGCTCTGCCTATTATAGCAGCGTGGGTTTTCCCGGGTGCTCCGGTTTACTCCCACATGTATAAAAACTCACTAAGTGGCTGAAAATATCTTAATATATAGAGGACTGCAGAGAAATTGTTGGCACCGGCTGACCACCTAGCTGCCTTCCAGCTCGTCTGTGTTTCTCCAGCGATTGTAAGATGTAATTAGCATGAATTAGCTATCTAAAACGAATCATCAGGTTTTTTTTGCAAATTTATAATATTAATATGATCAGCTGAAGGTGTTCAATAGAAACATTCAAACATAAAAATCGAATTATAACCCCAAATCATGGAAGGGGAGCACGCTGGGGTGGGGGGCGGGGAGTTACAGGCCTACTATAATTCTAACATCGGTGTGGCTGAGCAATGTTTTGAATAAATATTGTTACCTTGTTTATAAACTGAAATTATCCCACCAAACGAAACGCATTACAAATTGCTTTTAATCATAGCCTTTACACACTTGGGTTCGTAGCCTAATGCTTTGCTTTGTTGAGTGAGAGAGATTCACTAAATGGGATTAGCTTATTAAAAACTCTAGTTGCGTTTTTAGCGAGGTTACACAAATGACTGGATGAAACCCTCCCAAACAAACACGCTGGCTACTTTGCATTCTGTGTGTGCGCGTGAGAGATGGTTTGCAGTTAATGCAATGCTGCAGAGCAGGCAAGACATACTTATTTTGCAGTGTCCATGCAAATATCAATACCGCACCCTGTTGGCATGTTTAGGGTGCAAAGAGGCTGGGGGGTTTGGACAAAGCTGCCACTTGTCAACACAATGTGCCCTCTAAGTCAGCTGTGCAAGTGCATTGCACATTGATTTTTAAACGTACTGCACGTTTGACAATGCATATACGCAAATTATCATTTATCTTGACTGGCTTCTTTGTGATTGCATTCCGTGTTTATCAATCGATGGCTTCAGGGAAAAAAAAGTTTCTAAGTTTTGCTGACAACAGATTTAAGCTGTTGTTGTGCAATTATTCCAATGTGACAACCAAATTCTGACTTAGTGGCTTCGTCTTACAAGCAGATGTAATTTGACATCGTAAAATTAAAAAAGATGTTGGAGATTAGTGGCAACAGTGATTAACACGCTGTGCTCCGAACCCTGTGACCTGAGTTTTATTTCCCGCCGTGACCCGTCCCCCCTCCCCGTACCCCCCTCGTGCCCCCTCCTCGTGCCCCCACCCCCCTTGAGTGGGTGACTTAGTGGGTGACTTGGCGGGTGACCAGTCAACCGACCCACTAACTTAGTTGACCAGTCAGTTTGTCGTTGTTTCCCCCTCGTGTCTGTTTCTCTGTCTTCCTGTCTCTGTGTCTCTATGTCTCCCCCTGTCGCTCACCCTCCTTCCCTGTCTCCCTCCGTGTTTGTCTTTAAGGAAGTGACGGCCATCTTAGGGGACGCTGGCAGATTGTTGCCGCTCTTAAGATTGCCAGTTTCACGACCTTTCGGTATATTCGAAGCAGCCTTAATCATTTAATTTTTGTTGCTTTGTTTTTTATTGGTTGTTTTTTCATTCATTGTTGACATGCCGTTTTCTTCGCGGCCCTTGTGCAGCGCTTTGTGACCCTCGGGTGAAAGGCGCTATATAAAATGCTATTATTATTATTATAAAGTAAACGGCGAATGATATCTGAGCCTGTTCTGTGCGGTCAAAGGATGCCCATGAGCATACGGCTCGTGGAGGCCTTCATTCCACTGTGGATTGACAAAGTGCTTTGGAATTATTTTTGAGTTATTTATTTTATTAAAGGTAACACCTTTATGTATTAAAAAAAGATAATGTACACACGCACAAAGCCATTAGAATGTTAATGTTCTGGGAATGACATCGCACATCGAGCAATAGTGCTCACTCAAACTCACTCATCCGTGACAACCCCCTGCCCTTTATAATTGTCAGGAATTTTAATGTGGACATATGAGGATTTTAGATGGATTAAAGTATCTGTTGGGTGCGCCGTGTAAGGTTGTTTTTTTACCCTTTCATCTTAACGATGCACTCTATGGAAGGGATCGTATGATGGCACGAAGAAAAAACTGCAATGCCATTGGATTAAATGGCCTAGCCTACAAAAAATTCTGTCCTTTTAAACAGCGATTTGCATGTTGAACAAACTTTGCCAATGTAGGTTTATCGTCCATGTTTTCAGATTGTCCATTAGACGTCATATTGGTGTAAGGTGGTGAATTTACATTTGGCGTTCAGTAACAGCGTGTGTTCTCAAGCTGATACTAATCCAATGTGCTTTGAGTGCACTGCACTTTATATACAGGTTTTACAAAGTAAGTGGGGGCGGCACGGTGGCATAGTGGGTAGCGCTGCCGCCTCACAGCAAGAAGATCCTGGGTTCGAATCCTGGCTTGGGGGCCTTTCTGTGTGGCATTTGCATGTTCTCCCCGTGTCCGCGTGGGTTTTCGCCGGGCACTCCGGTTTACTCCCACCGTCCAAAGACACGCTGCCAGGTTGATTGGCCTACTGAGCAAAATTGCCCCAGGTGCCCTGCGATGGACTGAAGTCCCATCCTCAGTATCCCCCTGCCTTGCGCCCTGTGTCTGCCGGGATAGGCTCCGGCTCACCGCGAGCCTGTATGGGATTAAGCGGTTTCAGAAAATGGATGGACAAAGTAAGTGTTCATCGTGTCTCTATTGTTAGCACCTGGTGTCACAATAGTAGAAAGTACAGAGAACCACGCCAAACTTTATCCACTGACCATTACACCACTGCCATGGGAACGTTGAGTTGATCCGGGACTGACTTAGGAGACACCAAAGGCCTCCTCCATCACGGTCTTCAAGATCACGTGTAGCCCCTCCCTGCCTACTTCTGCCAACTCAACTCGCTCGATTTCCGTGCATGTTTTATCTGCTCTAGCAAGCACAGCTCTCTGCTGAAGCCCCCAATCAACCTTTGCTCAGTGGGAGGTCGCTCATTCTCCTCTGCTGCTCCTATAGTCTGGAACTCCCTCCCACTGGCCATCTGTGCAGTGTTGAAGTCCAGGTTCAAGACCTTCCTCATTCCCTTCACCTATGACTGAATCTCTCTTCTCTAAACACATAGATATATTCATTCATTCATTGGCAGAAACCGCTTAATCCTGTACAGGGTTGTGGTGAGCCAGATCCTATCCCAGCAGACACAGGGCGCAAGGCAGGGCTATACACAGGATTGAACGCCAGTCCATCACAGGGCACTGGGGGCATGTTTTTGGACTATGGAAGGAAACCGAAGTGCGCGTCGAAAACCCACGTGGACACGGGGAGAACATGCAAACGCCACACAGAAAGACACCCGACCTGGGGTTCGAACCCGGGTTGTTCTTGCTGTGGGGCGGTAGCGCATAGATGTATTGTATAATATATTCCACGTGCAGCCCTGTGCCCGTGATGTACAACCCGGTGTTTAGTATGGTGTCGTGAGATGCGGCAGCATTTAGTTAGATGCTTTCCAAAACTTAATTGCCATCGTAATCTATGCTCATCGTAGACTTGCACGCGTGCGTCGGGGCACACCCAAGTTGCACTTTCACGCGCAAGTAAGCCAGTACAAGGAGCACGTTGGCGTAGAGATTATGGAGCTGGTTTTCATGACCAAACAGCTTCAACTATAATTACCCAAATGATTGTCTCATCAAATCCTGGCTTAGCACAGATGGGCAGCTCATTAGAAGTGTTTACGGGCGTACCTTCTGAGCTGTAAGCTGTTTATACCAAAAGAGGGTAAATAGAAGACCACCACTGTGTATGGTTTGAAATAGTGGCTTAAGGCTGCTAAGCTTCATCAAATAGCATTTGGTTTTGAAGTGAGGTGTGCCATCAGCATCTCCTCAGCTGTGATAAACAAGGCAGACTAATACCATTTAGATTAAAATGGGAACAGATTATCTTTCCGGTCAAACATTTGAATTGTATTATTGTATTAATATCAAAACTGTTTTTTCGTCTTTCAAATTACGGTATTTGTATTATCTAACTCATGATAGTTGCTTTTCAAAGCAGTTTATTCGGGATACCTGTGTTGAGTGCTCCATTTCTCTCCTTCAAGTGCCCTAAGTGTGTCTACTTTAAATCAGGAGTGATATGTTATATGTACTGTTGTATTTGGTATCTTACATTAAGTTTATTTGTAGACCACAGCAGGTGATAAATGGGATATAGCGGTTATCATTTTGTCATTATCTGTAGTTTTTTACTTATTCAGATTGTATTGCTTCCACAAAAAACGACGTCTGATCAAAATACAAAATAAATTGCCCCCGGTGCCCTGCAATGGACTGGCGTCTCGTCCTAGTTATAGCCCTGCCTTGCACGCTGTGTCTGCCGGGATAGGCTCCGGCTCACCGCAACCCTGTACAGGATTAAGCAGTTTCTGACAATGAATTCATGAATTAAAGTGTCTATAATTTACACGTGAATGTTGCCGTGGTGTAAAGGTTAGCATACTGGACACTCATTCCAGAGGTGGCCAGTTTGATTTAATATCTAAACCCCTGTTCACTCAGTCAGTCGATCGACATGTCGAGTATGGTGGGGAAAGTGTGGGGATTTCCACCTCTTCCAAAACCTCTGGCCAGCGTGGCAGAGTATATAAAAAAAACTCTCTATAAGGGGCTTTCTTGAGCTGCCTTTAGTGGAGGCCTTACTGTCAGCGCTGGCCTGAGTAAGTAATTCGTTGTCCTTGTTTAGTTTGCGCATACAATAAACCATTGCATTTTTTTTTAGTTCGGGAATATTTTCCCATAACATCAGTAAGGACTGAAATCTTGATGCCCTTTACATTACAATCTTAAACTGCTGTGGAAAATTCCCACGGTGTTTTGCCACGCTTTGCAGAGATCACCACATCTGCCGCTGAGCTTTGGAAAAACATTTGAATCCGTGGTGCGTTTTGTCAAGTGCACCGTGTGCAGCATTGTGGCGGCGACGTGATTGCCTGTGATGGTCGATGGTTATGATTTCCAGCAACCCACTAGGTTTAACTTACACATTTGGCCAAAGTGGACTACCTATTGAATGGAGCATAATCCTGCATTTGTATAGGGTTTGTAAAAACCACTGGATTTTATTTATATGTATACTCAATGTACTTTTCCAACCCAATGTGTGTTTTTCCCCAAAGACTTGCGAAATAAGACATATTGAACGTAAATATTGCCAGATTTGAAAACGTTATTGCATTTGAAATAATGATCATATAATAGTCACTGCATGTGTTACGTAATTGTAGTACAGAATATGTTTATCCAGGTTAGCTAACACAGTAATCCAATCCCATTTTATAACTGTACTGCAGTTTCTAGGAAAGTAACAATTCAGTCCCAGGTGATTGGGTGAAGTATGACGATTTGGGCCACCTCTTCAACTCATTTGTAGGGACTTGGTTTGTACTGTTTGTTTTGTGTTGTTATTTTTTATTAGCTTAGTCTTGTTTGTTTCTTAAGTCTAAAATCATGCTGTCCTAGACTCAACGATTAATAATCTATCAATAGCATAAGAATGATTCGAGGCAATGTGCTCTAAACCTTTATGGAACAGTTGTGTTGTGGCAATGTCTTGTGCCATTACAGTACTTATTACTTCCAGCAGCATTATTGTTTATGAAAGAATCGGCTCAAAACGTCAAATGAACATTTATGTAAGCTGCTTTACTCTACGCTTTCCAGTTGCTGCTTCTATTTATTCTCATCATCAATCATTATTTGTCAGCAGTGTCAGTCATCAAACGTCTCCCCTTCTCCTTAAGGCCTCCGTTGATATTTTTTCCAAACAGACAACACTGGCTGCCATGACGCTGCAGAGATCCTCGCTTTAACTCGAGGACATTTAGCAAGCCTCACAAGGCCTTGCAGCTTGGAATAAAGCCACACCAAGCCTTCTGGGAAGCATCTGTTACGAATGATGTCGACAAAAACATTATTTCAGTGCAAAATATATGTTTACCAGAGGCCTCTTGGTTATCATTTAAACTAACAAACGGTTCTGAAATTATATTAGGGTATAAAAGACATTCGCAATAAAAAAAAGTACGGCTAAAATATAATCACGGTGTTTAATTTGCTCCCAATTATGAACGTCAACATTTAGACCTCCGTGTTTTGTTATTCCAGTGGCTGTTGGCAAAACCCTCGTTTAAAGTCGAGAGCCAATTGTAATTAGAACATTCAGAAAGGAGTGAGGCACTTCTGCTGATGACACATTAAAGTGCGAGTATTTTATGGCAAACGCATAATATATCCTGTGTACAATATATAACAAAAACGATTTTAAATAACACGTAAACATTACGTAGAAATGTGATTTTGTTTGCATGATATTTCATTGTTAATAAACATTGTCATAAGCGACTTGTTGAAGGAAAACATTCAGTTGTTTTCTGGATGGAAATCTTGCAGGTGCAATCCATCATAGTGTATTGCCACTGGTTTATTATGTATGGCTGTAATGCAGGAGAAGAAAACAAATTGCAGTCACTCCTTTGCTTTACACAACCAGCTGTAAGCGCATTCTCAAACGCCCACTGGGTAAACTAATTATGTTTAAGGCAAGACTAAACCCCTTTGACAGCATGACCCCTGCTCCTTCCCTGCTATGTTTAAAAACACCTCTTTTTGGCATTAAAAGCAGAGCATTTCTGAATTTTATAACAAAAATTGCTCGTTAGAATTAATTTGCAGTTATGAAACAGTTAATTGTTTAATGTTGTTCAAAACAAATATTGTGCGGGGGATGCAGTATGGGTTCAGGTATTATTCTCCATGGATGTTCTGTACCACTGTGGTCTGCTGTTCTGTTCGGATCACTGTGTAGTTGTTGTTCTCTGCAGTCGAACCACGGATCTCCCTTGTAAACTATCAGGGTAACTGGATAAATGGCACTTTCCATGTAACAAATAAACATTGATTGATTAATGTTATCCGTGGCCAATAATTTCTCTCAGATAACATAGTGAATAGCTTAGTGTGCTAATCAACTTGCCACAACTCCGCCAACACTGTTTACCTCTATTTTTCATCCAGTACAATTCGTGTTACTGCCTATGAAGGATTTAAATCTTGCACAAATGTTTGATTTCCATTCCTCTTTGTGTGCCCTAGAGTATCATTGTTTTCACATGACAAGAAAAAACTAAACATTCGCCTCATTGACGGCACATAATAGAGGACTCTGC
This sequence comes from Geotria australis, assembly GCA_036362915.1. Taxonomy (NCBI): domain Eukaryota; kingdom Metazoa; phylum Chordata; class Hyperoartia; order Petromyzontiformes; family Geotriidae; genus Geotria; species Geotria australis. The sequence continues at coordinate 20,833,286 of JAZEWU010000002.1, forward strand.
TTGCCGATAGCAAACCTTGCAGACACAGAGTTGTATGAAAAATGCACAAGCACACACTCTATCACTGGTATGTACATTCATATCCTTGATACATTTATCACTTTAATCTGTATTCAATTATCCCATGTGGTTTATGGTTATAAAACATGAATATATGCAACACTGGGCTCAAATTTGTTACCCGTTGCACATTATGACCGGAAAGTTGTTTCAATAACTTGGGGTGCGCTGAAATTTCACATTTTGTTTTACAATATGCGTGCTTTCTTGGAATATGCCTGCAATAAACTAAAATCAGTGACACAGATCCTCCTCCCCCTACCCCCACTAAAATAGGGCCCTGTTTAAAACATAAACGCAGCATTTAACAGTGACTCAAAACAGGGTTATGCACTCCAAATGTGAAGAGGAGGCCCAACAGCGAGTTATTAATTTTAGTCACCCGTCTTTGCATGACGTGTATTTTTGGCAGCAAGAGAGCGGCAATGCTTCCTTGCCATCTGTTGTACACATTTCCAAGATGTACACGGCTGACTTGCAGGGCGGGATGGCTAATCTAAGCTCTGGAGATCGTACCGTGAGCATGAGAGGACTTGTGAATGTGTGTGTGTAGGGGGTTTCGAGTGCTTGCTCAGGAAGTAAGTCTGCATCTTTGATCCTGGACCAACGTTACATAAAAATACAAATTTCAGTTTTGGGAAGCAAACCATCTGGCCAGACCGTATTCTGTTACGAGTCAGTATTACACAGGACGGCGTGTACCATGTATGTGTTCCACATTTTTCATGGTGAAACGCGATCGTGTCATAAGAGATGCGACGTCTGGGTGGTTGCAATGTTTATAACGGGTGACCTGCGATGTGCGTCCCCAGTTTGTCTGACTGGCACATCTTCAACGACACGTTTCCCGGCTATGGTGAAGAAGTAATAGCTTCGTGCGTTGCAGCATCTGAGTACTGACAAACGTAGCTGTGCAATGTACATGGAAATCATCAACATAAGCCACGGTCTATCCACTCCTGGATGATGGGCTCCCCATGCCGTCAATATCCGTTACGATCTTGTGATGCCACGAGCTGTTGCAGCACACCTGTACGAGATGACCTCGTCGCTCCATCTGCAAAGTGGTTCTTCCATCACTCCTTTGCACTGCCAGTCCGTCACTGGTCTCCACCACCCTTTCAGAAATGTGTTCTTTCCAAGCCCACTTACTTTCCTTAATAGTGTGATGTTCCCTGTTCCACGGGTTTCCCTTTTCGGTCAGCGTAATTATAAGCACTCATCTCTCCATGCTTTTTTTATGTCGGGTACCTTTCGAAGTTTGTACCATTTTCTTTCCTGGTAAACAAATACAGTTATCAACATGGTGATCGGGTGACTTGAATATGCATTCCATTTCTGACGACTTAAAATGCCAAAAAAAATTACTTTGTAAGTCTAATTCTCACTGAGAGATAGAAAAAGGAACTCCATGGTTAAGACATATTAACTTCTGGAAAGGAAGTGGGCTCTGGTGGCAGGATACGTTATATAAGGGAACTTGGCCAATGGTTGAGAATGATGACAGAATTGCAGCCAAAGGAAGAAACACACGAGATAAAGACCACGACACAGGGAGAGACAGCAAGGAGATCAGTGTGTGTGCAGGATCAAAATGTATTCTTGCTTTGCAGGATAATGAGCGGTGGCGATGTCATGGCAAGGAGTCATTCATCCAGCAGCAGATAGATCATGTCCTCCTCCAATGACGATTGGTTAGAATGCTCACGTTTTTGCTGCATGCATCAGGTTAACACGTGATAATATCTTACAACTCAATTTACGTAATGAATTAACGTGCAGCTGTTGGTAAGACGTCACTTTTTAGGCAGTGAAATACGTTTCAATGAAGATGCAACTGTGCACGTTTTCTTGTCTGTTTAAAACGACCTGTTATCTCATAAAGTATTGGTTTATGGAAAAATAATTGGCCCGCAAATACCACAGTCAACAGTGACCTGAATGCTTAATTGATTCAGACCAGTGTTATAATCAGCCACGAGGAATACTTCAACTTTCAAACCTTGCTCGTAATTACATTCTGTATTTACATATTGCGGGTAATGAATTGCTGCTGACAAGTACGAAAATTATGGGGTTTTTTGTGCACCTAGAATATTGTCTTTTCAAATGTCATGCGTCTGCAAGGTTAGACCTGCATCATGGTTTCTGATTCCCTTGAATAGGAATGATGAACGCCTCATTTAGCGACTAATGCCCGAGCACTGTGCTATCTAAGGTTGCAGATGCCGCCAGACATGCAAGCTTCTTGACTGTTCTTTGTTTAATTCATCTTAGATTATTTGCACCAGCAGAATTGCAATTATTGGAGAACTGTAAATAATTGAATGTTTCAACAGAGTAAACTGATTTGACCCACCGTCTGTTGTTAAAGAAGACTAAAAATAAGCAATGCTGTTGCTGCGCAGGCTTATTGCCAAGACTGCCTTGTTTTAACTGCAGTACAGCGGACAATGTAGGAATATACGGCTTTTGGCATGGCATCTGTGCTGAAGTTACCTGAGGTAGTGCAAGTTAGGGGTGCATTGATTCGCCTCCCTCGCAATTCAATGAAATGTCGCGATTCAGGGTTGCAATTCAATTAAAGAAAGTAGAGTGCTGCAGTGGTTTCTTTGTGTCATTGTGCTGAATGTAGCGGCTTCCAGGGCTTGGAGAGGGTCACAAATCACACAAATCGAGACACATCGACTTTTACGTACACAATTGGATGTGCGTCTCATGACTTTGGTATTAATCGACGAATCTACCCGGCGTACTGATGTAGGTTTTCATGGCTCGATTCATGATGGTTGCTCTTAAGAGCTATTCTTTCGGGATAGCCGTGTCGCGCACTCTCCCTTTCTTCCAATGTGGGAGGCAACACGTTGTGAGGGAGAGAGGGAGAGCGCTCAACACAGCTATCCCAAAAGAACAGCTCTGAAGAGCAGCCATCAAGAATCTACCCATTTGTCACCTTTTCCGAGCTCTGAATGAGTAGGAATTGCACTCCTATATCGTGATTGAGATTACAGGGCAACGAGGCCGGGGTTGTGGATGGTTGGTGAAGGAGATTTCAGGGACACTTTGTTCGGGGGAAGTTTTACTTAAGCATGTATGGACAAGGTTCTACAAGTTTAACAAGTGTGAGGCTGATTTTATGTTTCATAAACATATAATACAATACTATATGGGTTTACGTAGCGTCTCAATGTGGTCACATTTGAACGCTATGCAAATCTGCACCTTTCCAGTACAGGCATGAATTTCTGATTTTTAAATTAGGTTTTTGAGGGTTGGAGTTATTTTACATGCCTTAACGTGCGGTGAACACTCTTTCATTTCCCAGACAAAATGAAAGCTCTGTTATTGGCTTGCTCAACGGCTTGTCAATGTGTATATGCAGTACTTCTACTAGTGACTATGAGGTATGTTATGATGCTCGATTCATCGAGCATTGAAATGCTTGTGTGAGTGTAAGCTAATCTAACGAGCTGCTCTTTTGGGATAGCCGTGTCAAGCAATCTTCAGCTACCCATGTTGGAGGCATCTTCAGACTTTTGATCAGGCTTCTGATGATAGTTCAAATGTGAAAGGCGAAATATCTTGAAGCAGAGAGCAGGAACGCTCGACACGGCAATTCTCATACATCGAGCTGGTAAAACCTTTGTCAATGCACCTCTCCTTTGTGTTCTCTAGGATGTAACGTGTGTTGTATGCAGTGGCGTGCAGAGGTTTGGTGATGCCTGGGGCTTACTCCGACTCCTTGATTGTATGCCCCCAAGACTCAAGTATAGGGCCTAGAACTGAGAAATGTGAGAAAGGAAGACAACTTTGGGAACTATCATTCATTCATAAAATTAGTTGTAAGGCAGTACTATAACGTGTCGATGGTCGTCGACAAGACACAGTGGATGATGAAAAATAATGTCGATCGGCGTCGACAGGGCACTGAAAGAGTTAATCAGCATTACGCACGGTATTTACATGTAACAGGTTCTCTACTCTGGTCTCGCTTATTTAAACACGGATCCACATTCATACCAGCTTGTGGGACTGTTTAATGTCACTCTTTGCTTGGATCCCCCCTGCAATGGAAGCCCGGGGCCATCGCCCCCTCTGCCCACCTCTCTGCACGCCACTGGGCGTATGGCAGGGTGTCCGACATTTTGCTGCAGGTGTTTGACGGGACCTGTTCTGCCATGACAAGTTATCCTTGTCACGTATGAGTGGTATGAGTGGCAGTTGAGAGGCTTTTAGAACAAACAACATGCAGCGCTGAACTAACACAATTTTAGCCTTTGAATAAATGTTTTCCTGCTTGGGATTACTGTGTATGGCATATCGAAAAATACGTTAATAACCATGAGACTCCACATACAATAAATTTAAATAATATCCACTTCTCAAAATATTTAACTGACTCTCTATAACCAGCATGCTAATGAGTGAAGCGAGTTTTTATTATTTTAACTCCTCTGTGGTACCCTGTAGGCACTACAAACGAGGTGAATCAATTCTTTTCCAACAGTGGAATATTTCATTATCTCGATAGTGTGTGGAGGCATGTGGCAGTGTGTTATCAGGGATTTAAACTTGGGGAAGGGGCAAACATTAAAAAACAAGATGTAAACATTCTCATGCATGCGTTTCACACTCATGTAAGCGGTGTTAGGAGTGGTAAGGTATTGTTACTAGGAGTGTATATAAATCCTTGGCATACGATGTTAAATGCATCAATAAAATAATGACAATAACTCAAGCCCTCTGTCAATCCACTGCTGGTCGAAAGGACTCTCCACGTATGGGAGGGATGTGTTATTTGACCATAATTCAGCCATGCTGGCCATTGTTAGTTTGTAAAATATATAACACTAGCGAATATATGTTTTACTGAGCAGCAATTGCAGATTTATGGCCTTTGACCGTGTGTAACCGTTATTTTGTGTTCACGTTTTGAAGATTACTGTCCGAAGCAGGCTTTCTGCAAGAACGCAATCGTTATACTGTATGCTGTCTACATTCAGTTTTCCGAACTGCTTCTCAACTTGACACTCGTGTGCACGTCCAACCTGTGTCAGTCAACAGCCTCAGTTAAAATTTCACCATGCCCAAGTTTGTTTTGTGCCTGACTTAATGCGAGTCACAGCCATGTATTAAACTGACATGCCGTAGATACGTTTGTTTTCTTCATATTGTATGGAGTGACACAGTGCTGTGAAGCGCTATCTGCTATAGATCTGTTATTCAATAAGGGCAATGACCCAGCATAGGAAGAGCGGTGCAAGATCGTGACTGAAACGCAAACATGCCACCAGACCCTTTACTTGGCGTCACCGTGATGTGTCCTCCTTATTTGCCAGAGTTGGCCTCTCCACGGGCCATCTTGCCTGTGCTCTTGTCCTTGTGCTCCACTAAGTGACCTTCAATTCCATTGCTAAAACAAGAAGTTGATAGCACACTCGCATTAAAAGAGAAAACTAATTTTTAGAGACTCGTAAAAATAAACACCCCCCCAAAAAAAATCCCCCCCCCATCTTGGAAAGACAATGATCTCGGTGTTCCGCACACGAGGCGGGTTCACGCACGGTTCACGGTTTAGACGGGGAGGTTACATGCTGCTGATGTAATTGGTGGTGTAACACTGCACGGGTAATGTTTATAAAATCACGGAGGCATAAGCCATATAGTACCACAGCTGCCAGTCAGTAGGTACGCAAATCACCGTTACCCCAGGGAAAGAAAACATTACATTTCCAGAAAATAAATAATGGATGCCATCTGCTTCAGATGCAAGTTTTTGCTTGTCTGTGATTTAATTGACACTTGTTTAAAAATATGTCTTTGAGTGTGTATAATACTGATTGTAAACAATGTTCATATCTATATGGGGCTTTCATGCGTTTAGAGAAATGTGATATTTAAAGTTTCCACGGGTTCCTCTGCTTGCATTAGTTGCCAGCCATCCTGTACTGTTTTGTAATGCGATGCATAACAATACAGGCAATACTACATAAACAAGTGACTTCTATATAAACCAAAAATAAAACTCGAGTTACTCATCATTTAACAGTAAAAGTACTTTTCATTTCCCCTTTAAATTCAAAAGCCATTTACAGTAACTTTTAACGAATACATGAAACGGTCTTCATTTGACACCTGCTATGATGAATCACAGGTACAATCGGAGTGCAGCAGCAGAAATGACACGGTAATTTATGACCTTAAATTCAGGCTTCATTTTTTTGCAGCATAATCCACCTACATTTTAACACCATTTTCTGTATCATGTTAATACATGTCGGGAAATGCCTTGATTATTAGTTTTAGCTGAAAAACATGACATAGTTGGCTGGCCAATATTATCTTCATTAAAACGCTGGCATTTGGACAGCATTGTTTGAATATGTTAATAAACGTGAATGGTCACCTTAAGAGGGAGAAACTAGGCAGGTTATAGTGCTCTTTAAGGTACTTGGAGTCAGTGGACAGTAATTAATCGTGGCTATGCTGGGCATTAAGATGAGAGTTAATTAAGGAACGTATTGGAATTGTAATGCCGTACTGCATGTGACTTCAGAAAAAATACTTGAAGGGATATTGGAAGTCACAGAATGAAGATAAATTAGCCTGACACACCGGAGACAGGAAAGATAAAAAATGAAGGAATTTATCTCCTTTGAATTTAAAACATGAAGGTTCCCTTGATGTAAGTTGTTAATTCATGGAATTAATTTTAATACCAACACCAATTATTTGTGAAGTACGACCTACACTAAAGCCAGATTTATAAGACGTACCCGAATCAAGGGATCTACTGCAGTACAGCATTTGAAATTTGAAATACTGCACTGTAATCTCTTAAGTGTGAATGCGCAGTGTTTATGATTTACGTGCCTTGCTATATTCGTGCATAGCTGACTGTAAGACACAGGAAAGGACAGTGGTGATACTCGCAATGGCTTGCTCTCTTGCAAAACACATAAACCCATTACATACATTCCCCCAGAGACCATGCAAACTGGTATTATTAGGCATTAACCAGAGATGATGTCACTTGTTTTGTTCCATAGAAAAACAGCAGCAAGATGTGCATTGGCAAATGGATATAAAACTTGAGAAGTTCAGTGCTACATTATTTCTGTTCCTCATCCCAAGCATTGTTTCACCATCATTTTGAGACTCATGTGTAGTCTATACATCTCATATCCACAACATCCATTACATATAGTGCACATGACTGCACTGTTTTGCTCACGTGTCATTTCTGCTCAAAAACACCAAGGCTTTTCAATTCTGCCAACATTCGGTATGACTTCACTGTACACACATAGTCAAAGTAGTTAATACAGAGCCAAGAATTTCAAAATAATTTAACCATCGATACAGGTATCTGTCCACGGTTTATGGACATAGCCAAAATAATACGTAGTCCGTTATAGCAACTACCCTGGTCATTATTTTTTTTCTCAATTCGCATGTTGTATCGCAGGAATCCCGTTAAGAGCATGCAAGCTCACTGGGTATTTTTATGTTGTAATAATAAACACCTATCTATTGAAAAGACACATTAATTATTTGGCCGATAACATCATAATATATAGGAAGCGTTGTGTGTTAATATCTTGGCGCCAGCAAACTGCCTGGCTGCCTCTTCTCCCTCTCTGCCCTTTCCTTGCGCCTCCGAGTCTTTCTCTCGTCGAATGAATACCTGCGACATTGAATGAATATGTGCGCGTTATAAATGGAAATTATTATTATTATTATAATAAAAAACAAAGATTATAATACGCTACGCACGGTCATAAAATACAATGTACCCTTTTGCTACTTTCACCTTCACGAATGGCATTAAGCATCGGCTTATGAATTGTAATTATGGCCTTGTGATTATCCATAGCAGCATAATTTCTCAAATGCTAATTAATACTGAAAATCCCTTTCCTTTCCATGATTCTTACCGCTGAGCAAAGCATTGGCACAAGTACTAATACTAAGTTAAGGTGCAGCACAGCAATGTCTTGCTCATACCACTGCTGGCAGAAGGGCCTCCACGTGACGGAGGCTGTGGAGAGGCCCTGTACACGGGATTTTTGACCTAACCTTCCATACTGGCCAGATGTTTTGCAATAGATGGGAGCTGTGTCTGCGTTGGTTTTCGCCGGGCACTCCGGTTTCCTCCCATAGTCCAAATACATTGGCCTGCAGACTAAATTGCCCCCAGTGCCCTGTGATGGACTGGCGTCCTATCCTGGGTATAGCCCTGCCTTGCGCCCTGTGTCTGCCGGGATAGGCTCTGGCTCACCACAACCCTGTACAGGATGAAGCTGTTTCTGACTATATATGTATGGGAGTACAGGCAGTCCCTGGGTTACGAACGAGTTCCGTTGTCAAGTCTGTCTGTAAGTCGAATTTGTATGGAAGTCGGAACAGTTATGTACAGTTAACATCTAGCGCCAATTAGTCAAATGTTTGTCTTAGTATATAGTATATATTTTTCCTAAAACATCTTGAATATAATAATACAGTAATAATAATAAACCGCTGAAAACGCGCAGTGTTTTGAGCGTCGCGCAAAGTAGTCCGCCCGTTCGTTATTACGAACCATTGTATGTAACTCGATTGAAAGTCGGTGCCCGAAACAACATCCTACGAAAACTGGTCAACTCCAAATGGGGAGCCACAGCACACATTGAGATCTACTGCTCTGGCCTTGTGTTATTCCACTGCGGAGTATGCATGTCCTCTCAAAAGACCTTGCAGAGTTCAATAAAAATGCAAAGAACTGTGTAAAGAAATTGGAAACTGTCATATAACCGTCACGCTTCGAAGAATCGAAAAGAAGAACTCGATTTTTTTTAAATAATAGCCTTTATGGACGTCGGTACTTAAGTACGGGCGTTCGTAAGTCGGGCGTTCGTAACTCGGGGACTGCCTGTAGTCACATTTTACCCCACCAAAGGCAGCCTGCCATTCGCCTCACTGTGGTTGTACGCATTTACGTTGGTGGGTAGATGGAGGCGGTGGGGCGGTGGGAGGAGGATTTAATAAACATAATTTCAAGTGCCGCGTCAGCGACTGAACTGGAGACCAGTGCTTTGTAAGCCCAGTGTGCTGACCATCACACCACAGCAATATCCAGTCATTGTCACCAACGTCTTGTAGGATATGGTACCTAGAAGAGAAAATATACGCAACTGTACAACATCTGCGTAGGCCTGGTTTGGCTATACATGTACACATTTCTAAATACATTTCCTCCAGGGCATACAGTAGATTAATAAAATGTTTGAAATACAGCACTGTCCAGGAAATGTCATTTTTTTAAATTTATATAAAATGCCCTCACAAGATCTAACTGCCACTTGCAAGCTATTTTTGTGCCCGAGTTGAGTTCACCCAGGCATGTGCTCGTGAAATGGAGATGGTGAGTTCTTTGTCAGCTTAATCCGTGTGGTTGGTGTTTAAGCCTCGTGGTTTTGGTTACAGTTCCTTATCTGTCATCAACACGAATTCACAAAATCAACTTATATTTGCTTCCTCTTGTAAGCTGACTAACAGCCAATTATCAAATGTTACATTTTTTATATTTAATCACCTGCATACTTTAACGGATTGCGTGGCATATAGCCGTAAAGTCCCTTGTTCTTGTCTATTTTAAAGCCTCGGAATATGATACATTGTAACAGTGACTTGTCAATACAATGCTGTAGTGTAAAATGAGTAACGTATTAGGGAAAGTATCCTTTCTGTTTGCTTACTAAAGATAGTCACATAGGGCATTGAAAATTATTCTGTATTGTTGACAGACATTTCTGTGGTTTCAGCCGACAAACATTTGGCATTTACAGAAAAATATGTTTCACTTGTATCAGCCCACAAAATGAAGCGTCTCCTTTGCAAAGGTATCCACGATGGCAAGTGACACGCAACCATTTTAAATCTATAACTCAGAAAGCATGACGTCTCCAGTCAACACCACACCCAGTTAGACACATAGTTAAACATATGCATTATTGAATGGTGGACACTTGGTAAACATGAAATGTACTTTAGCTAAATCGGTTGCGAATATCTTGCACTAGGCTATATTAAGGGTGCTCTTAATGCTTGAATGTCGTCTTGCCTGATGTTGCCTTTTTGGAATGCAATCCTACGGTGTAAACGACTGAAAACAACGTCTTGGTGGTGGTGAAGACAATTACTTTTGTCTGTGTGTAGGTATGCTGGTGCTTTGGGGTTTGCCAACTGCTAAGAGAGCTTGTGTCGCACTCAGACTCTGGAAGGCTTTGCGTTTTTAAAAATGTGAATGTTCTGGTCAAATGCTGTTGTTGCTCATCCACCGCAGCCAAAACTTATATATGGCTGCCAAAACATACCGAAATACTACAACGTCACAGCTGCCTCGTGCTAGTTCCACAATTTTGGACATGAGTAGATAATGATATAAGGGCATACATGTCAGATGGGGTGGTTATGCTAAAAAGTAAAGTAACATGTGTATATGTGCGATTGTACAATATTTTTGGATGGCTATTATAGGTAGTATCTTTTTGGGTCAGTATTAATCCACAAACACACAGCCTGTGTGTGGTGGCAGGAGATGGTAATGAGATTTCTGCGAAAACTTACTCCACCCAAGCTTCCTCCCACATGGTCCATTGGCCAAACCTCCCAATGCAGGATCCTTCTGGAAAAGAGTCTTTAGACTTGCTGAGGCATAAACAAACAGCATTATTATTACTTGTGTATATACTACCATCATGCGGAGAAGAGGCTTCAAATGTAGACGGTGATGAAACTGAAGTAGCTTGTTTGAAACAAAAGCAAATACTTTTCAATGGGGCCACCTCTCCCATCCAACAACCCTTATCCCCACCACCCACTCAAGATGTGCATTCTGGGGTTGTGAGTATCAAAGCTGCATTACACAGAGTCGTTGAAAGTGTTTGCAAAAAGCTTTCCAGCTTTGAAAGTGTACACCCTAGTGTACTGCAATAAAGTTGTAAAAGTCAGATGACCATATTATCATGGATTAAATGCTTTGCCAGCAAACGCTGTAATGATGCCTTAAATCGAGTTGAGCTATTTTATGCAAAAATGTTCTCACTCTGCCACTATAAATACTCGTGCCCACATGGCCCAATTGTTATCAGCAAGCTACAGGCACGTTGAAGACAAAACGCATGCACATAAGCACTAACGGCCTGTGTGGGAAAGCCACTGGCAGAATTTGTAACATTACGGCGAAGTGGTGTTTACGAAACATTGCACACAATGCCAACGCATTGTGCATGCTTTTTTGAAATGTGGAGGAGATTCCTGTACACTTGACATTCTTCTTTGCGATTCTTCGAAGCGCGACGGTCAGCTTCTGGACATCGTTGTCCTTCAGCTCAGCTTCGAAGTGTTTGGTAGAATTCGCAGGTAATACCAAGCATTACTTGACAGGGATCACGACGTGAACGCTTCTACCTTGACCCCCACACTTGACATAATATACATGTAAAGATGGGCTATTTTAATATGCAAGTAGTCAGTGACTATCTATTATTGGTTGAATGACACAACTAATCTGATAACATAAAAAATATATAAAAAAAGGTCTCACATTTGCTACCACGAGTGCCGCTGAAAGGGTGAGGTGATGGACGAAAGTTGGTGACGTCATTAAGATCATCAGCTCTATGCAGCTGGCAAGGATTGTGGGTGCAGCTGTCATGTGTAAAGGGGCCTGAGTAATTGACCGGATAAAATGTAGTAAGCAATACTTTATAGTTGATCAATCAATCTATCTGGCCAGGCGACAAAGAAATTGGAGTGAGCTGCTCGCAATCAAAAGGTTTCACATTCATATAATAGTTGGGTTTCACTCGCTTTATCATCCCTCTGGTCTCAATAAACTGAGTATCACTTTGTGGTTGTCGGATGGCTTGCCTCACCCCGTCATAGGAATGTGGAATTTCACCACTGCCTCTGGTCTGAAACAGGAAATGAGAACCACCCCAATGCCGATTTGAGCAATCACTTAGATTTTTATTTGTATTGACCTAATCGACTCATATTTCCAGGTCTAGAATCAGATAAACGTTGTAGATATGTCAGCAGCATAACCATGATAATCATGGCATGAAAAGGGTCTTGTCCTGGTTCTAACTTGATTTTTACATATTTTTTCACGTGAGCATTTCTCATTTGAGTGCGCGGGCATGTGTATGGCCGTGAAAAATAGCCCACACAGCAAACTGCAGCGTGCATGACTTGGAACACTGCTTGACGCTAGGAAATTTTATTACCTAAGAAATTGGTTAATTCTTTGAATTCACAGACCGTTGTCACATAAAATTACCTTTTCGAGTGGATGAGTGTAAGGCCTTTGGGTTATGTAGAGCCCTGAACCGGACATGTTGATTTAAGATTAACCTATGTTTGTGTCAGCATTTGCAGCCCAAACAAAGGCTGTTGCACAGCGCAATGCAACGGAGGCATCCTGTTTACTAAAACAAGCCAGTGTTTGACTCTCACAGGCAGCAGCAGCCCTTCCCGTGAGTGAAACAGAGATGGCCTAGCAGATGGGAATGCAAGAATAGCCACAATCCCCCCAGGAGAAGCATAAAACGGAGTGTGTAGTGTTTGAAATGAGAAAATCATGAAAAGACCCACATATTGGCAGTCGCTTTACGGAGCAAGTAACCAATATGCATGAAATCATGCGAAAGATGCCGCGTGTCTTTTGGTTGCAGGTTTTGTGGTACACGATTTCAATGAGCAACTGTAATATTTTGTACTAATGGGCATCAGCCATGATCAAGCCACCGCTGGTTGAATCAACTACATCCTAGTTTATTTCAGCCAAGTTTGCTTACCAACTTGGTAAAGTTTGGTCAAATAACCACCCAAGACACCTCAACCCAGTGCCATATGTGCATTCACTGATAAAATTATTCTAGATTTATTCTATGTTTGTTTGTATAATGTTCAACATTTACATATTATACGTGTTTTATACGTACTTTAACGTGTCATATGCAATAGCCTAAAACATGTCTTCACACTGAAATGTATTGATGACGATAGATACATTATTCATAGTGAGGTTCTGTTTGTGAGTTTAGGTCATGTGAAGGTGTGTAAGTGAAGTGCACCCGTCGATATGCCGGAGCAAACGAGTGAGCACATGCAGCACTTACCTCAAGAGATGGCACCGACGTTTAGCTGGCATTACAGCTAGCATCATCAGGGAATCAAGAGGCTGAAAACGGCGCGGACGCCAGCTATATATGGTATCGTGGGGGAGTGGTCAACTCCCCCACAATGAATAACATTGGTCATGAAACCCTTCGAGTTAGAGAAATTATTATTTGGTGCTTGTTTTGAGCCCTGCCACGACACTTGTTTATACGTGGTCGCGTTATTTAGAGAATGCACACGTGTGTTCAACTCAATCAGGGTTAATGTGAACGTTCTCATGCACACATTAGTACAAGTGAAATGCATTTCCTGGGTTAAATGTAATTTTAGGCGTTAAAGGCAGACACCAAAATATCAGTCACATATATCAGGATATGTATCACAGCAGTCCACCACGGTGCACATGATGTATGAGAGGGTTAAAGACCTCTCGGCGGCGAGCATTATGCCGTCGCTGTGTTTGAAAGCTGTGTCGTTTTGCTGCCATGTGCCTGAAGATGACGGCTCCTGCTCGCTTTTTTGGCCCGCATGCTCGTTTGCTTCACCGGAGAGAGCGCCTCCTACTGACGAAATCTGAAAGCATATTGGTCTTTGCGTGAGCTTGAACAATGTATGGGAATTCATGAACACTGCAGAGGAAGCAGTGCGGCACGTATCTTGCAATATGATTACAACAAGTTACCCGACAAAGCCGGAATTATTGGAAGGAAACCAGCCGCTCCCATTCTGAATCACAACATTACATTTCTTGGATTTTTGTATTCCAAATTGTCCAGACAGTAGACTTAGTGGATACCTTGAAATTAACCTGATTACATGTGTGAGCTTAAATGATATTGGGTCAGGTTTTGTAAAATGCCCTAAAGGTTTTCTGTTACATTATTTCCCTCTTTAGAGCAGTGTAAAATTATAACAAAAACTCATTTAAAAATGTAGTTATTTTTGTACTAGCCAGGCTGTAGTGTCAAGCTATACCGTGCCATGCCCTTCCCATTGCTTTACAGTTCCGTCACTTGTAACCGTGATGTGTGGGGGGGTCCTCGTATAGTGTACACTCTTCGGTGAAGCATCATTGCATACGTGCTCTGTTGTGAGTGCTAGAGGATACGCTCTTGTCATTTTGTTGACAGATGAGTATTTGAAACAGTACGGCCCGGTGCTTTCTGCATGGACAGATGACTCATTGAAGCATTAGTGCCTTAATCTGCCATGGCACCACGTGGGCCCAGTAGTCAGTGGCAGCCCAGGGCATAAGCAAAGCAAACACATGCTTAGGGCTCCAAGACGTGCAAGGGGCCCCGGATTCTTGAAAAAATATGGGAGTATTAAGTATCAGCTCAAATTCAAATCCTAATTAGCTTAACAAGCTATAAAAAGTCAACTAATCTCTCTCATATCTATCTCGCCTCCATCTCTGTCTTCTCATCTCACTGCGCCTCTGTTTTTGTCTACTTTTCTCTTATCTCTCAACATCTATATCTGTTGTCGCTATCTCTCGTTTGTCATCTCACCAGGAGAGTATTAATTGAAAGGCAGGCCCACAGAAATAGTGTTCTGCTTAGGGCCTCCAATAGGCGGGCACCATCACTGCCGGTACTTCATTTGTTTTGCTCGTCTACACACACCCACACTGCGGGCTCATGGTGCCAGGGGCAGCGTATGAAAGACGGAGAGACAATCAATAGGACTTTTTAGCAATTCTGTTTGATTGTGTGGATGATAGCCGTTTGTACGCAAGATCATACCAATTTGCTGCCGTGTCAAATCTCAGCACAAGCCGCATATGCATGTGGATTTTTTAAAAGAAACTTACAGTGATTAGCAATGGTGGACCAAGGCACCTCTTTTGTGTGCTTTGCATGAAATGACAGATGCATTGAGAGGTCACCATAGCTGCTTGAAATGCAAAGAAGCAGCGTCAAACACGAACCGGTGTGTAAATCACTCTCTTACCGCATGCTTGTGCACGCTTGCTGCAAGGTTTGCTTGCGATTGTGGGAAGAAAAAAACCGATATTAATTGAACAAGCCAACCAGGGCTTTATATGCCAGTGAATTCTGTATTGGTGCATATAATGAGCTAAAGCCTTGGGCGAGAATTTTTCTTTTTCAGTGTTTGCACACAAAAGTCCTGATGCTCTACTAAAGCTCTGCATAAAAATGTCACAGCTGAAGGCGGTGTTTTCATTTGACGTTGGGTAAAACGCTTTGTATAAAGTGATGATGTATGTCTACACACTGAAAATTGACTGCCCTTCTATGTATAGCACTGGGTATACTGCAGCGTGATTTTGTTGAATTGAATGTGCTGCAATGTTGTATGCATTGTTGATAATTCACGTGTAAATTCTGTCGTATTAAATGTTGCCTTCATAGTTTTATGCTTGTCTTGATGCTACAGCAGGCGGTAAGGGTGCAGCATGGTATTGGCAACCCATGCATCGGGCCTAGGGGTTACTGACAACTTCAAAGGCATTTCGTGAAACCAGGGGAGGGACCTTATCTTCTGTGCTATTCTAGATACTCTCAATGTCCCTGAGGCTTTTGTGAAATGTGAAAGCACAGCCTTCGTACTGTAACTTCATTACAAGTGTTCTGGCTTCTGCTACCGATGGACTCTTATAACAATAGGCATGCTCAAGTACTGTAGCTTCAATAATAATAATAATAAATAAAACGCCCACCGCTTTGTCAAGCCACTTCTGGATGAAGGTCTCTCCGCGCCGGGTCAGTCATGGGGCTTGTTTGACCGTACTTCACCACGCTGGCCAGTGCCGCTCTGCAAAGAGGAAGAAGGTTGGTGGCTGATAGGGAGGGGGAGGATCAGGTTACCATGACCAGTGCAGATATAATTCGCCACTGATGGACGGGAATCTAACTCAGGTCACTGGTTTCAAAACCAAATTTGTGAACCACAGTGTAACACCGCAGGACCCCCAGTTTGAACAGTAAATGTGTGGAAAATTCAAATGCGCATAATTTATCCCATTCCGCATTTTCCAAAGAGCGTTATTATCGGTGCCGTGTGATGGACTGCCGTCTCATCCTGGGTATAGCCCTGCCTTGTGCCCTGTGTCTGCCGGGATAGGCTCTGGCTCACCACAACCCTGGAGAGGATTAAGCGGTTTCTAATGATGATGTTATTATTTTTATTGACACTTGATGTGATTGAGAATTGCTCATAAGAGGTGCTCTTTTGGGATAGCCATGTCGAGTGTTTCTCCTCTCTCCTTTCAAAGAAGCACAGCCTTCTTTTTGTAACTTAATTACAAGTGGTCTGGCTTTTGATACCGATGGTCTTTTACAGTAAAAGCAATGCTCAAGCAATGTAATAATAATAATAGCGTTTTATATAGCGCCTTTCACCCGAGGGTCACAAAGCGCTGCACAAGGGCCGCGGAGAGAATGGCATGTCAACAATGAAAATAAATAAATAAAAACCAAAGGAACAAAAAAAATAATGATTAAGGCTGCTTCGAATATATGGAAAGGTCGTGAAACTGGCAATATTAAGAGCGGCAAAAATCTGCCAGCGTTCCCTAAGATGGCCGTCACTTCCTTAAAGACAAACACGGAGGGAGACAGGGAGGGAGGGTGAGCAACAGTGGGAGACATAGGGACACAGAGACAGGAAG
>JAZEWU010000002.1:20856675-20882476 GCA_036362915.1 Geotria australis
AGCAAATTATTTATAGTTGCTGCATTTTTAATTCGCTATGAGAGGTGGATATACATTGTATACGTTTTCCCGTCGAATGTTAGACATCGTTTGATGTGAGAATAATTTTCTGCTTGCATCAGAAATACTGTGTAGGGTGCTTATTTAATGTAGGTTGGTTGTGTTTGTTTTATGTACACACATATCTGTGAGAAAATGCACACATTCTATCCGTTAATCTGTTTTCTCTCGATGTGTTCAGCGGCTGTGCGCGCTGGCGGTGGTGCCTCTGTGCTAGTAATGCAATGCCTACCATGTCGCTCCGGGGGATGGGATTGAGTTTTGAACAAACGAGCTCACAACCCCCTGGCCCTCGGTGCCACCCCCATTCAGACCTCCTATTCTCTGTGCGCGAGTGTGTGTGCGTGCACGCGCGTACACGCGTGTCCGTGCTGGAGTGCGCTTGAGTCCCAGTGGGAGGAGTGGCGGCACAATGGTTAGCACACTGTGCTGCAAGCCCGACAACCCGAGTTCAATTCCCAGCCAGTATATCTGGACCAGTTCTGAGCTTTCCTGAGTTAGACACAGCCTTAAATAGGTAGTACCTGGTGTGGTGTGTAAACATCAGCGCTGGGGAGACAAGGCACCCGGGCGTGGTGCTGGTCACACAATCCCATATTGCGCAGTTTCGGTCTTCATAGGTGCTCACTAACAGCACTTGCCCCAAGAGATTATGTAGGCTACTCGGGAGATCCTTGTCTTTGTAGGCGTTTGTTTCCCTCCGGTCCATGAGGCTAAACGGGAGATCTTTGTCTTTGTGTGCACGTGTGTGAAAGGGCATGAGTAAGTGCCTGTGCTTTGTATGCATACTTGCCTCTTTGTGTAAGTGCATGTTTCGGGTGTGCAGAAGGACTTTTGGTCATGTTGGGGTATGTGTGGCCAAGGTGCGTGCATGCGTGCGTGTGTGGACATGCGTGAGCGAGGTATATGCATGTGTGGTGATGTATGTGCATATATGGGCCAGGTGTATGCGTGTGTATATGTACGAAAGCATTTTATCGTACAGAAATGGTTACGACGCAGATGGTTGTACTGCCGTCTACATGGTTAGTTTGATTGGAATTCCTTTTTCAGATTTAAAAAAACAACTGATGCGCATTGCCAGCTTTCCGATATAAATAATATAGCTCCGTCTCATTGTATACATCCAATTAGATGCCTTCAACACTGTATAATGTGTGTCGTAAACTCAATATGAAATACATTGAATCGTATTTTTCTTTTGCAAGTGTTTGAAAACTCATGGGACAGGTTTTGAAATGGAAATTTTTAAGACTCCCCGCCTCGTATTTTTATAACACCTTTCAGCTTTAAACATATTTAAAGCATATGTCAGCACCTCAAGGAGATTATAACATTCTGTGTATAGTATTCAGTGCTAAGGGTTTATTATGATGATCTAATGAGAAAATTATTTTAATCGAATCCACTGCCTGATGATCCCTCCCATGCTGTGTTAGTCGTGGGGGTTGCCCGACCATACTTCACCACACTGGCCAGTGGGTGTGCGTGAAGGGAATAAGGCTGTGTGCAACTAAATTATAAAATATCTTCGTAGCGTATTACGCAAATATAACTGTACTCATTTCATAAAAAACAACCTTTCATGTTTAACCAAGCCTTGCAAATCTCAGCTCTTTTTAAACGATCTTGATATTTTGTTGAGACGGGATTCTGATTGGCACGGTGATTAGGTAACGGCATGCAGGTGTCTCGTTCACTTATTTCTTCCGTTCTGCAAACCAGGAGCAGATTCCTGAAAAACTGATACCATCACTTAGCATGTGGGTGTGTTGATATACACTAAAGGTATATAGCTATACGTCCAGGTCTTCTAAAACATTCTCTAGCGTGTAATGGAAAAAAACATACTCGAAGGAATACATACACAAGCTGTGCATAAACCCAAAAATAACCCAGATCTTTGGCAGTCCAATGTGTTTCTCGGGTTGTTGAGTGTTTTTGAACTGAAATTTTCCTGAAGGAGCTTCCAACACGTGAAGTGAAACGTCGGACATCATACCGAAAAACACGCCGTATGACCCGAAAAAGCACATCGGGAGAGCTGTAGAGCGCAACCTTGAAAACCTACGCAATAGCAGAATGACTGAAATCTTAAGACTGTTTTTCAATACATAGATGTAGCAAGCCGGTTTCTTTCGTGTAAATATATTGACCAATAACTAACAAATTATTTCTCAGACTACTGCCTTTGCACGCCAGGTTCAACACCGTCCGCTATGTCCACCGTTGATCCTGTGCACCAGTGCATGGCCAGCAGTGCAGTACAATACCATCACTGTAAGCCCCCAATGTAAATGAATGCATATGTGGGCAAACTGCATTTAAGTGGTGTGGAGTGACAAATGCATTCTCCCACAGTGCGCTTTGTCCTCGATTGCAGTTTCATTTGCATATCCGAAATCACAATTACTTTGGTCAGATGTGCACATTTTTATTGGAAACGGCAGAGATACGGGCAGCTGTCGCGAGTTTTCTCCTCTCTCCACTCTCGCGAGGTGCAAAAACATGACCTCTACAATGGAAGACCTGTCAGTACAAATGTCAAATGAAGATAAATGTCCACTTTCTAATTACCTAGTCGTCTTAATTGCTTTCTCAGAAATGTACTCTGTTTATGATAAGCCATGTAATTTTTCCTGTGTAAGCCATAACTAAGGCCATAGGCTATACGTCCTATATGTTGACGATTTTAATGAATGTAGAACATGTGCTTTAGTTCAAGTCTGTGCATGAGATGAACTTATGGAGATACCCATTTGCCCAATTGAATTATATGTATTTATTTTTCATTTACACTCCTCCGTCAATCCACTGCTGGCTACAGAACTGTAGTGATTATTTGACCATACTTCACCATGCTGATCAGTGGATTTTGGTGAAGTTGGGGGAGGTGGGCAGCGGAGGGGATAGGACTGTGTATCATTCGCCACCAATGTGAGCGATGGCCAGGAATCGAACTCATACAGCCGGGTGTATGGCGGAGTGTGCTAACCACTTCTTCAATGCCCCCCCCACTTCCTTTACAGCATGCACTTTCTCGATAATGTGTGCAAGCGAAATTCCGGTAAAAATGGTAAAATAATGATAGCCCAGATGGCTTGTTTTCACTCCAGTTATCATTCAAGATCCAAGCCTGTCGTCCTTAGGCACTGTAAAGACGGAGGCATTTTAAAGATAATCGGGTGGTTCAGGGGTCAGGGCACTGAGCCGGCACCGCTGATACCCTAGGTTCAACTCCTGCCAGCCACGCGTGATTAACCTTTGTTCTTAAGTGTGATAGTCTCCGCCCAGACACCAATGAGTGCACACAGAAATCCCATCACACTCTTTCTGCGTTTTTCACTTAATTTGGCTAAATTCCAGCTCTGTGATAATGGAAATTATCTGATTGACTACTGTTTAAACAGAACAGTTCTCTGTAGTAAGAGCATGTGAGCAAATGCACCCCCACCTAGCATAGATAAGAGGTCACTCAGAACTAGTTCTGTGATATCTCTTGTTGTGGCCAATATTCAAGACTCTGAGCTGTACTATTCTGCAAATAAACACTGTCTCGTAATGTGACGGCAAAATAAGAGATGAAATACAATTTTTACGGGGATTATTTTAGGTTGTATTAAACTGAAGTATGTTGGTAGCAGTCTCCGTGTTATCACCCAGGCTAGGTTTTCTGGTACTCACTGTTCAGATGAAGGAAAATGCGCCGCACTATGTATCTTGTTTTTACTGTCAAGGGGAACGCAACATTGAATCAGCCGAGTGAAGCAGGCGACCTGCAGGTCACTCGCAATAGTTTTAATTTGTTTCTTTTCAAACACGGTAGATGTCAAGAAATATTGTTTAGCATTCTTATTGGTAAAATAATATGTGTTTGGATAAGTTTTCTTGTTTATTATGCTGAAATTAAAAGTCAAACGCGCAAAGCTTTTCGGAGCGTGTAATACATCTCTCCGTGAATGGGAACAGAATGGTAACATTCATCACACTGTCTCGCCTTTTCCAATAAAATAATAACTAAAATATGTGTTACTTTTGGAATAGAAATGACACAAAATGTGACTGAGGACAGCTGTTATTTATTGTAGAATAGACTTTGGAAATGGAAAAGAAAATCGTTAAATAATTACGTGTTCACTTAATTTGTACCAGAGACTACACGTGTTGCATATTTACTATCATAAAACAGTAGTATCTAAACATACACATTAGCCCTTACAAGCACTAATGTTGTACAGCTTTCCTTTAAACTTGGAAGTTATTTGAGACTGTACGTTAGTTAATGCTTTGTGCGTTTTCAAATTAATTATTATTTATCGAGGCGTAGGGAGCAGGCAACCAAGACCGATTCAAAGTGTGATATATAAGTCGCGAGAATGCTTTCAAATTGTTTTGGAAAAAAGAATAAAGTTAACCACGGTAATAAATATAAGCGGCTCATTTGAATTCTGCCCTGCAATTTGGCAGCATGACTTAGGAAGATGAGCTTTTGTGTAGGAGGTTGCCATCAATCGTGAATGGGAAGGAGAGTGGGTGTGTACGTGGGGAGCGGCAGTGTAACAGTTAGCATGCTGCACTACGAACCTGCTGACCCGAGTTCGATTCCTGCTCATGGCCAATTCCAGTGACTATTTTCTGAAGCGCTCCTGGACCTCGCCTAGGTCAACTCAACCTCAAATGAGTACCTGGTGCAGTGTATAAACAGCCCCAACAGTCTGTTAAGGCTATACGGTGGATCTGTGCCTTGCTGACCGTTATAGGTGTTCACTAACAGCACTTGACCCGACCGTATGCCGAGGCTATACGGGGGATCTTTGTCTTTGTGTGGTTGAAAAACGTTGCGATGAGCCTGCATTGTTCAGCTGTAGCTCAGACACCTACGGGAGGACGTGAGCCCTGTGTGGCTCTAACTGATACCGGAGCACATTTGAATGCGGTGGCGGAGGCCTTATCAGGAGGGCGTTATACTTGCAACCCGCCGCTGCCACTCCACGTTATCTGCTCAGGTCCTGGGCCGTAAGTCATTGGAAGGGACACGTACCGATCGGCGCTACGCTCCAAAGCAGCCCTTCAGGATTTTAATCTCGTGATGGTGGGGGTTTTTCACACTTTCTTTTATACCCTCCAGAGCTTCCACACAAGTGTCAGTCATTATTAAATAGAAAATAGGTCATTGTCATTATAAGGAGGCTGTCGTGGTCTTAATGGTTAGCACCACTGGACTTGAAATCCAGGGTTTGCCGGTTTGACGCGGTGTCCTGGCGTGGCAATCGCACGATTGGGCAAGTTTGTGAAATCCCTGCAGCCTCTGTCCAGCACGGTGGATGAGCAAGTCGTGTGTGGTGGCGAAAAGCGTCGGTGCTGCCACCTCTTCCCAGACAGTGTCTGACTAAGTTGGAAGAGTAGATCAAAACCCCCTACCTAGTCAGGGGCTCTCTGGAGCTCTCTCTGCTAGCAGTGCCGTGAGCAAGCAATTGCAGGGCTGAACCTTTTACCAAGGTTATTGTGAGTTATGTGGCACTTATTACTGCTCTGTGAGAGTATTCGTACGTTTAATTAATGCTAAGCATATTGTACTGTTTTTGTATTTAAATGTAATGCTAAAACGCCTCAGCCATCGGTCGGTCACCTGGTCGTGAAATAACACTACATTTACCATTCGTCCTTCGCAGATGGCTCGTGAGTCGATATCCCATTACCCCTGTGCTGTATAAGTGACCTTAAAGTTGTAAGCAACATTACGAATCTTAGAACAAAGGGATTTCTAGAGACTTAACCGGAATGAAGAAACAGTAGGAAATTAAATATACTGGGGGGGGAGGCAGGGAGAGAGAGAACAGAAGAAAATGGATTAGGGTAAAGATAAACCCTTATGATTGCCGGGTTCGGCTACGCACCAACAATAATAGTGCGAGCATTCATTCATTGTCAGAAACCGCTTAATCCTGTACAGGGTTGCGGTGAGCCGGAGCCTCACGCGGACCAGGGGAGAACATGCAAACTCCACACAGAAAGGCGCCCGAGCCAGGATTAGAACCCGGGACTTCTTGCTGTGAGGCGGCAGAGCTACTCACCGCGCCACCGTGCCGACCACAATAGTGTGACCGTGCGTCCCATTTGCTCCAATGCGTACATGTGACGTATCGTGCACTAGCCGCATAGGCAATGCAAATCAATGCCTGAGGGGAGGGAATAAATCTAGACACTGGTGTGAAACTGGGTACTGTATTTTTGTCACCTAGCCGACCTCCCAATGACATCTGAGAGGAAAAAAACACATAAAACCCGGCTACTTTATCCTGCCTTGCATTGGTTATGGCCGTTGTTTATACACATACGGCTATAGTCGCACGTGCTAGCTAAAGGGGCAGGCCTGTAATTACTCGCTCACTCCACTGCTAGCTGGAGTGTCTCCACTCGAGGGAGCTCTAGAGAATCACTCTAGAGACTATTTTTACCTGGCCAGATATCTTGAAAGAGGCGGAAGTGCCCACACTTTACCCCACCACATACAAGCTGGTGATCGATTGACTGGAATGTATCCATGTATACTGCTGAGGGTGAGCTCAATCGACGAGGGTTTCCCGACCGCTGTCTGCTTACTCGCTGTATTCGTACAGAGAATACCGCGGTATATGCGGCCAAACACGGGAGGAAAACGGTGCCGAATGCGATACTTGTGGCGCGTTCACATCCTGCATTAATGAAACTATTGGCGTTTAGTCACATAAGCACGACTGGGATTATTTGATAGAATACAGAGGGCCCATTTGGTGTGGTTTGTGGCCTCGAAGGAATTGAAATTCCACGGATGCAATTTTGGAGCTGCTATTATGCACACAGTAATGAAACACAGTCTTTGTCACCTGTTACGATTTAACCATGGCTTTTATATCGCCGCATTTCCGTCTCTCTAGATTGTAATATCTTGTAGTATGTAAATACCTTACGTTTTTGATGTATTCATAACTGTAAAATGACTTTACATGCACATCAAATTGGCACGTTGGAAAATGGTAATAACCACCGTCTTTTCCAAAATAAAAAAAAACTGCCCATGGTGAGAAATTGATCCCCCGATAACACCATGTTATATCTTAGTGGTTCTATGCAGCATAAATACGTTCGTAATGAAAATAGCAAGTCGTGTGTGTGTGTTTGCTATCTTGTCTGGCAATGAGGATACCTATGTCAGCTCATTAGAATATGTTTATTAGGCATCTGTGTTAAATTGCCACATTTGCTTTACATTACACTGGCTTCTTTGTTAAAGCACATCTACAAGATTAGCACAACAGTGATTTAGCGGCATAGCTCCATCAATTTTCAAAATAATAATATTAATAAGTGAAGAGGGCAATCAAAACGTGCTGTAGTGGTTTTTACGCGGTTGCAGCTGCAGGTCATTTAGTGTCATGCTGCAGATGTTAAAAGAAATATTAAATTGTTGCGTACAGGCCTCGCTTGCCGGCCTGGGCACACGATCATCTCAGCAGTGGTAAACAAGCGCTAAACTCTGCCTCTTTTGTTCTCCGCTGGCCCTCAGTTGACACCTATATCACTGCATTCTGTCAGACACATGTGCGAGCATGTGTCTGTGTACACCCTGGGTAAGGAGCGGTGCTGCAGTGGTTTGTGCACCGACTTAGAAATGTGACGCCCTGAGTTCCATTACTTAGCCACAGCTAACACCAGTGGCGAGTGAGTTTGAGAACCGGTCCTGTTTTTTTCCTCCCATTCAACATCCCGCAATAACCAGCATGGTGAAACATGCTGGTTATTGCGGCTGATGCAGCATGCAGAGGCCTTCATCCAGCAGTGGACTCAAAGGGCTGTGGACTAATATTTGTATGTATTTTACTAAATGTTGATATTCTTTTGAATTTGTTCATGTCAATATCCATGCAGTGCTCT
This sequence comes from Geotria australis, assembly GCA_036362915.1. NCBI lineage: Eukaryota > Metazoa > Chordata > Hyperoartia > Petromyzontiformes > Geotriidae > Geotria > Geotria australis. The sequence continues at coordinate 20,864,650 of JAZEWU010000002.1, forward strand.
CTACTTTGTAAGTGGATTTGTTTTTTGTTTAGCTGTTAATAAAAATAGATTTGTGTGGCCACCCCCCAAAAGTAATACAACTCAGGGAAACATAATAAACAGTTGGAGTATTTAACATGGAGACTTTTGAAAATAGTGTTTTCTGGCCACACTCCTCTGTCTTTGGTGGCATGACATGACTGTTAAGTGGTATTATACTTGAATGTGTAATTATTGCACTTTATATGTTGTAAAGTGCTGGCTGGAGAGTGAATAATCTGAAATCTGGACTTCTCATACAGGAAACGGGTTGGCCCCATCGTATTCACCAGTTAAACAGTAATGTGGAAAAAATGCCTCTCTTCAATGCCTTAAAAAACAAACATTGGCATGTAATCCCGTTCCCTGGCAGTTTCTTTTGACATTTCTCCGTAACCTAATAATGCTTTTTGTCATCACAAACCCTTTACTTTATACGTTACTAGCATTTCCCACAACTTACACATGTGGCATTTTAACTGAAACATTTGTCTTTCTTAATACACATCTTGATTTAATTTAACTTACACAGTGCTTTTTTGTACTTATACAGAGCTCTCATTTTCCCAGATGACTTCTAAACTTTTAGACATCGGTGCGGCGTATTGGGCATGGCTGGTGCTAGCCTGCGTATTTCTGTGCTTTGGTATCACAATTGATTTCATGCTCTAACGTGAGCTGGTTGCTGCTCGTATTGAAATACGGCACCATTATTATCTTGCTACTTAGCTTTTAGAAAAATGTGGGTGTGATGATTAATGCTGTTATGCGCCTCCGAATCAACGGGTGCAACGCGCCCGGAGAATATGCGCGCGTTACAAAAATATTTATTATTACAGGACGGTTTTAAACTATGTTCCTGGCCCAAACATCTACCGTATCCGAGACTTATACCATTACCATTTTTTTTTTAAGAACAGCTACTCTATACAGGCTATTGACTGGGTGTGCGATTTGTCTTGGGCAATGTCGGTGGACTTGGATAGCAGCTGTAAGATGATAACTGCATGTTACGTGTGTGCTTACAGACTCGTAAGTTCAAACAAAGCCAGGTGGAAAAAACCTTCAAATTTGTACTGAGCTTGTGTTTTATGCCTGTTACTTTAATACTTGTCCCAAACGCATTAACTTTTTTGTTATTTCTGGGTTAGATCATGTGGGAATGAAATTTAGCAATTACTCTATAGTATTCAGGTCAAGTGCTGTACTGTATACATCCGCTGGAAATATGGCTTTTCGACTTATGTGGTTATCACCGTAAGACGATAACATTGCGTGCATGCACAGTATATTAATAATCTGATACCTTTTGGTGAATATTTATCCTCCATTTTATTGTGGATGTGATTCTAAAAATAAAAAGCCTTGACATTAAATGGAACAGCCTTATGGTTTATGCGTTTGCCTGCTGCATGAATCTTCCCACAGAGCAATTGGCACCAGACTCGTGAAATGCAGGCCATGTGGTGCCTTGCTGTACACTGTGCCTGCACCGTCGTGCCACACGTCTTAAAATGTTTAATGCGTACCTCTAGACCTTCCCCCCCGCCTATGACTGACTGCCTGCCTATAAATAAATATGCCCACTGTTGCTACACAGCATGTTGAGGTGCCGTTGCATTTAGACGTCGCTATAGAAATACAAATTGTGCTGCGATTTTATTGTACCACCGAGCAAGTGCGCAGCTGGGATACTACTATTTGCCTTGCTTTTTGCATAATTTCAGTTTAATAAATCTGGACGTTTGTAAGTGTACATATACGTTTATTAATAGTTCACCACTTTGTTGAATAGTTCTAAGTCTTTGCACATAGGTTCCACGAATCGCCAGAAAAATATTGTGTATGTTTGAATGTAACGATGCGTCCATTCATTGAGCGATGTAGATTCCTAAATTCATGACATAACCAGCGAATCGTAAACGAATCAATGTTTTTTTCATCGAAGCCTACGTTATATCTGCGTTGCATTCACACTGACCATGAATTGGGTGGGGGGTGGAGTTGGGTGGGTGAATTGTTACTCCAACTCCAAGTTTTGACCCTCCTGCGTGTCTAGGTTTGTCTATTTGCATTTGTGTTGCTATGTGCGTCTCTCATGCAGTCGTAACAGGGGTTCACATGCACTGCTGATTTTGGCAGGAAGATAGCAATACAACTCACTTTTGAGTTCAAGGTTCAAGTGTCTTGAGCAAACCTTGGCCCAGTTGCACACAGAGCATAACCTCAAAGAGCATGCTTTCATCTCTTTTTGTCTCTCATGTAATAACCATCAAATAAATCAAGCACACCCACACTGTGCTCCATTACTATTGCATTGTTGGTGTTTGTATGAAGGTGGGTGGATGCAGGAGAGCTTTAATGTCTGTTAACCCGTTGGTAGAACACGTTTTGCTCTATGTTTGGCGCTGACGAAAAGAGGGTACTGTTTATACCGGCGAGTGTGCTGATGCCTGACAATGATGTGAAATGTAGCTTGCGTATAAGGCCATTATCAGTATCTTCAAAATAATACCACACTGATTTGTTTGTTCATAATTATACATTTCTTATTTACGATTATATTCAAAATGTGTGTTTTTGTTATCTCTAACCAACCAGCCATTGCTAGCAGTTATTGTAGAAGCATAGCTTAATTAGTGTCTGAACAACCATGTTGTGTGGAAATACTGAACGACAAAATGTAAACAAATACTGCAGTAAAGAATGACAACGTGATGCAAATTAGTAAAATGTAACATACTGTCATTCGTCACACCCGTGTTACAAAAACCTGGCAGGATCCTGCCGAAAGAGAGTCATGAGGCTCATTGAGGGTTTTCCTGGTAAACGAACGTAATCGTAATAACAATGAGGAAGATTACAGGTTCAGCATGTATTCGCTGTTATGATAATGATTATTTCCCCATATATGAATTAGATTAGAGTACAGAACCTCTGTTCCTCCACTCCTGGGTGAACGCCTCCACAAGCATTTCGGTCAAGAGGAGGCTGTTTGACCATACTGAAGGGCGTGGAGGGAAGGGTATCCGAATAATAATGGTAATCAAGTATCTGTGAAAGCTTTATGGAGTCACAAGCTTCTCTTTCTGGATGGTATTCCATTGGGATATTTAGCCAACAGCTCGAATTCCTGTTTTGTTTATATGGGAAGTAGCCGTAGGACCTGTATGATACCCACCACTCATATGAGGGGGTCACACTCGGTATTATCATCTCCTGGCCACCCCACAGCCCTCCCAAGCTGTTCCTGTCCCCATAGACACCGCTGCATATATGAAGACGGAGCAGAACCTTTGATTATCAGTTCGGTATTTTTTTGCACGGCAGCTGCTGTGGCTGTATTCATTTTGACATGTGCTTCACATCCACAATGGATCAAAAGTGTGATATTTCAGTAGCTACGGTATTATGTCTAATATAGGTTCCGTTCAGATTTCTTGCTGTGACTTCCCCCCCTCCCTGAGTTCATATGTTATGCATTAAAGTGGTGTATTTGTTAACGACTGTTTGTCCTTTTATGGTGATTTCCAGAACACGAGCTTCTGAACAGCAGTATAAATTTATGTTACGTTTCTAATGCGAAGCAGCTGAAACTTTTTCCAGGCATCGTTGGCCTGTTCCCTGCGGCATCTGATAGGGTTGTGTGGCAGGTATCAATAGTTGTGTCAGCTCACAGCTATGTACTGTATATTCTTGCGACTATCTGGAAAATAAAATAATACTTGCCAAGATATGCTGTAAAAATGCTTTCAGAAGAATTGTTGATTCAAACGCTTCTTTCTCATTCCCCAAAAATCATTTTTCTAAAGTTTACGAGTGACCCTTTGCTTTTATCTTATTATACATCTGTACTGCTAGACAACAAAAACGGATTTACCTTCTTCACTTGAGCTGCTGCTTACCCAGATGTATTTTTACAGCGAAGTATGTACGTGTGTTCAGTGCAGTGAAGCATTTGAGCTTGAGAAGAGTTTTCAAAACCCACCTTCATATGTGGACTCTGGCTATATAATAATGAGTGCCAGCAACTTTTAATAATCTGACTAACAATGCAAATAGGAATTTGCTTATATTATAGGTTTTTTTTAAGGGTTTATCTGATTACTCAACGTCTACTAACGGTTAACTAGTCTTATGCCAATTTTAGACGGTTCATCTTAAAACAGTACAATTGTATAATTATTAGGGCCTCAGATTGTGTAGATGTATATACATGGTGTCTCCAACTTTCAAACTCTCCATCTGTCTGACCTCTGCATATTTGCTTAGCAGAAGGGGCCAATGCCTGAAATGTCACCGGTTTTATATATTTGTTTTCCTTTTAAGGCAGTGTTATTGACAAATGTGTTGAGTGTTTGTATTTTCTCCAGATACATAGCGGTATTTCTGTGCGGATAGTCAAAGAGTGAGGATGCTGTTGGCAAGGCGGAGGTGGTGCGGACACCGCGTGGGGGTGTGTTTGTAAGGGGTGGTGACCGTGCTTCCAGCACCACGGCTCATGAAGAGAGTGTGTTGTAAGTTGGAGGATAGGGGGTCAAACGGGGTAGGGGTCACGTCTGCCCCTGGCTGCGGAGTCCCGGGGCAGATTGAAGGGGCGGCTTTTCTAATCGCCTCTTCCGTCCGCTTGTCTGCTTTTCTGCTGAGCCGAGCCGCTCGTCTGTCGCAGCGGGGCACCCGTAATCACGGGGCTTTATTGTGGCGCACACTCTCAGATGCTTTATATATTCAAAACTATCAACGCTATTTTTTTAAATTTAAAGCCGTTTTGCTGCTTTGTAGGGCAATATCGTGTAATGATGACATTTCCCACCTTAAACTTTAAATGCAGCACAGTTTTTATTTAAAGTTTGCTCTGTTGTAAAATCGGTGAAAATTCTTGAAGTGATTATGTTTTTGACACACTATCTTTACTGTTGTAGTATACAGTACCTCTGAGTCGATACGATACTGTGCGATTGTTTGTCCATATCACTGCCAACAAAAGGATCACTGCTACAGGCGCATGAGAGAGCCCCTCTAGAGAATAATGTAGCTCGCCCTTCCTTTATACGTCCATATAATTTTGTTATATCTCACATTGCTTAAAAAAACACACACTCGCACAGCTTCATCTGAGCGAGTGTGCTTGAGCAGCAGCGACCGTGTGACAGCATTGAGTATCAAGGCAAGATTAACATGTGATGACACACTGTCCTGGCTTTAAAGAAACCCAGTATTGTTTTCTTTCTCCCAAAAATAGTTGTTTAAAATTCTTTGCATTTTTTGCCGTGAGCTGTTGAGTGTGGAGTGTGGTGGTGAATTGTAATCTCGTGAGTTGTCAAGCAGGACCCAGGGAATCACAATACAGGTAGTCATCATTATAAACCTGTCATTCCGGGAGCATCAGCAGTTGCAGATACAGTGCAGCCACGCTTTGTGGATATATTTCTTTCAAGATGCATTTGTTTGGTTTCTGCCTCCTGTACATTTGTGCCCTGAGGTTTATTTCCTTATTTACCTTTTTTTCCTCTCTTCAATTTTACTTTAAGTAAATTGCCACTTTCATGCTCTTCTGTCGTATGTTATTGCGAGCAATACTGTGTGTTTTTTGGTGGTAACATTATGCTTCACATTTTTGGTATGAAATCAAGTTCACGTTTTTTTAAGGCACTGTGCATATATCTCTGGGTTGCATTGTAATTACATACCTTCACCGATAGCCGTCATCTATCCACTGCTCGATGAATGCTTGTCTTGCGGTCACATAATCTAGCTCTGGCTTCATCGCTCTCCATCATTAGTCTCGACCATTGGCTTTAATCACTTTCAGCAGCATGTGTTCTGCCCAAGCTCTCTTCTATTAACAGCTGATGTGCTCTTCCTAAACTTGTGTAGTTCTTTGAGCCATGTGTTCTTATTTCTGTCTCCTAAGCGTAATTCCAAGCAATGACAACATTGCATCATCGTGCGTTTGCAAAACTGCACAGAATAACACAATCACACGTGCACATTACGCGCATCTCAATGAGATTGAGTTTCTTGACAGCAAAAATCCGCTTACAGTCGACGAATTTTGAGCATGTGAATTATGTAGGTATTTCTCAGACGCTCACGTATGGGCCTTCGTATGGCAGAGATGTGAAAAGCAATCTCTGGAAAAGGGTAGCGGTGTGTAGTTCCACCGGGAGCCACATGATGTTGTAAAGGGCTCTGCTTGCCTTGCCGATGGCTCTGTATAATTTTCATACCATCTGGTCAAGATGCAAGTGCGCCTGAAAATATTTTTCGAACGAAAATTATTCGTTCAAAATATGAACGAGTATAAATGAAGCCATAGACCTGTAAGTTAAACTGACCTTCAGACTTGTTTGTGCTTGGAAGCTGCTTTGAGAAAGTAAACAAATTACAAAATGGCACGTTGGCTGCATTTACTTTTTTGACATTCTTGTACTGCTGACTTTCTCCTCTGGGGCAGCTGAGTGAAGATGTATGTTTTGGCCAGGAAACAATTGGGAGTTGTGATGCCATGTGGCCGAGGCATGTGAAACACCAGTTTCTTCTCGGGGCCTTTACCGTTGGGTTCTGTTCAATATTCTGCCCGTGCTCTCGCAGAGGAAAGCTCTGTGCTTCCTTGGCACGTGCCTCGGTGCATTTCAGAGCCACGTTGATGCTTTTCTGTTTACGCCAATGTCCACCGCACCTGTGAATGCAAAGATGTGACATTATATCAATTCCATGTGTTTTCGTAGTGCTGTTTAACAGGTCGGGCTATTTTTGAGTAGTGTAAACTTTGATGTACTTTAAAGATTGGTTACAGCTGACATGTGTGGGAATTACACTTGTGTTCATACATGACCTGCCAGGCATTTACTATCTTCCTGCAATTTAAAATAAACAAAGCCCAACTTTACCTAACTCGTTGTATTCTCAACATTCTGTCATTCTTAGAAAAGGTTTAGCTAGAACTATTCAGCACTTGCTTGGAATTCAGAGCAGCATGTGGCATGTGTTTTTTTTAATCCTTGGCTGGCGCTGAAATAGAAAGCAATCACTTTAAAGGGCCCAGCTTTTCATTGTTAATATCTTGAACTCTCTGCAGGCTATTCAGGCCAGCTTTCAGGGTGATAGGCAGGCTTCTAACAGTTTCACAGCATGGAGCCACGGAGAAGCGACATAACTGTAAAGGTCGAACCCATACTCCTTCTTTCTCGACTGGCAATCTCCTCGCCAAAGATTCGCAACCAGCAATCTGTGGCTGCAAAGCGAATTAACTCCTTCTCATCCTGAGAAACTCGCCGAACAAGCGAGTATTCATAATGATTCACTCCCAGTTCAGTGTCCTGGGTACAGTATGTGCGGCGCGGCACAATGGATGTACCAGCTGCACTGAACTTGAAATGCACCGAAGCGAAATAAAGCTGTAGTGACCGGGCTTTCTTTGTGCCGGACTGGTTTCATAAATCTCTCGAAGGAATTATGTGCTTAACAGCTTTCTGTATCTTTTATTTTCTCAAATCAATACTGGAACCATAAAGCAATGTACATGACACGGCACAGCTGCGTTGCCTGTGCATATCTGCTTGCTCAGTGCCAATAGCTGCCAGTGTATTAATGGCATCTTATAGTCAGGCCAATGGCAAGTGCACTTGATTGGTGTTCCAGCAGTAATGAAGACACCCGACCTGTTTCCATGTTGCCACTGACTTCACCTGTAATTGCCAATTTTGTCAGGGTGCGCACTTATTTTGTGGTGGTCATGCCCACACATTTCCTACAGTCTTTGGGTGGCAAGCGATTCCATTTTTCCAAAAGAGCATGTTTATCTGTTTGTGACATCATGGTTTTCAAGGAATACCTAAACTTGGAGTGTTTATGGAAAACGGTCTCGAATTAGAGGGGCAGTTTGCATGCAGTGTGGCATTATAGCGCACTACACGTTTTACTTTGGTGACGCAGAGTAAAATAAATAAATTATACAGATTAATAAAGTAAATTACATAAATGTTATCAATCATTTGATCATCATGGAATCTGAATAAATTACAATTAATACACCGTGATGAATCACAAGAGATACAGTACAATAATTTAAAATGTATTCTAATGTTATCATCTTATGTCACAAATTTGTACCTTATGGAACTTATGATTTACTGATAGAAATTAATGGTCCTAATTTCCTACAGTCTCCAAAGTCTCTATGGCCAAAGAGATATTGTACCTTTACAGGATATTACCTGGTTCTAAATGCAAAGATAATCATAATCTGCATCTTCATCCAAAGTTAGCTGCTTTCTGGCTGCAGCACGAGTGATAACAAGAATGGGCTCTCATCAGTCTCTGCGCGAGATTTAGCTGTGACGATCCCTATTCAAGGCCACTACAAGACAAACTTGTTTTTTTTTTCAAAAAATGTCATCGTCTTTCAACGTGTGGTTGCCTTATTCTTCCATTTTGCTTTGCCAGACAACACCCTGCCATTCTTTCCCTCTTGAATTATGTGTGTTGTTGTCTGTGGCATTACAAGAACTGTTCTGTGTAGGGCAAATAATTGCATAATGAGCTTAAACTTGGACTTTGACATTGTGTTCTAAAGCGTCGACTGTTGGGTTTTGCCATCTGTCGTGGGTATCTATATCGTGGATCTCTTAATGGCTGGCTTGCAGTGCAGTACACATCGTGAATGTTAGTACACACACCCCCGCCGCCCCCCCCCCAACATGTGTTAAAACTATGGCACAGCTCTGAGATGTGTTTTCGGGTCCTACCGCACGCTGTTGTTTTGCACGACGGCCAGGGGTTCGCTCCAAACGATGGGCGCTTCTTTCGGAACAAAATAGTCCTTGACCTGAATAGTTCCTGAAAGAAGGTCGTGCCACATTAATTGAAACGTCGGACCTCATGCCAGACAACAAGCAGGGCAACCCGTAAAAACATCGGATAGAGACACAAAACGACAGCGAAAACCTACACAGTTTTGAAACTGTGGTAGTCTTTATTGTGCAAGCAATAGCAAACTGATGTTTTTTAGAGGAGTTTTCTCCGATGCACTTGTGTAGTCATCTAGCAATTTGACTGGCGCAATAGCCCGCCGTTGCATCTGTTGTAACGCGTATTCTATTGGCCAATATAATGCAAAGGACAGCAATTGATTCAACCTTTTTATCAGTAGTTGTACACTTGCACAGTACTAATGTGGGATGTCACAATTTATTTATGTTGTGATGATCTCCAGGATAAAAACATTTAGAGTACTGACAATGCTGTGTACCAGCATGCTGATAGAATTAATGTGCTTAGGGATTGCATGTAATATCAAGGCAAAACAACAGTAATTGGTACTTTGTGCGCAATGTGAAAAACGTATACAAATGTATATTTTGTATCAACGTTGGTGTTTTGTCGGTGAGGCAACAATAGATGCATGCAGAATAACTGTATAAAGGGACAACATTGCCCTTCTCATGACTACTTTAAAATATGGAATGATAGAGGATGATTAGCTACCAATACCTATAACTTCATCTGTACTGGCCTTTACGGTGGCCTTCAGCCATCCAGGCCAGCGTTGTTTCTCACAAGCACTACTAAGTGGCAATGTGATCAGCTCTGAGCCGAGAGAACAGCCTAAAGCTGATTGGCGAGATCCTCTGCAGAGTTGTCACGTGACACGACCACCGAATAGGAATGTTGAAAGATAATGGAATGACACCTCAACTGCCACATTATATATAGATAGCTCTGATAATGTTCCTTGTCCGGTCACTATATTTCAGAAACAAACTTTTCAACCCATCACCAATGCAAACCACTTTTCTTAATAACTTATTAATTTGCATCCTAATTTACTTACATTTCAATCAGAGGTTTAAACTTTAGTAAAAAAAAACACGTGGAATGTGATTTCTAAAAAAAACCACCCGCGCAATATTAAATTCCACGTAATTGAAAAATCTTTGTTTTCCTTTATAACATGACATTTTGGCTTCATTAAAACCCTATGAATTGTAATGCACACAAAGTCAATTAACTGCCATGTGCAATTAGCATGATAAATTACATATAATTGCAAATACGTTGTCTTTTGTGACGGTTGAATCTTTTTTTTTGCAATTTAACAAAACGTCATTCAATGCAAAATCGCCCGTGAAGGGGGATTTTGCCCGGCGTGCAGACACCTCGATGTTCCTCTGCGTGACGTGTAATTTTCCTCTCTTATTCCCCGCAGAGTGTGAGCACTGGGCCGCGATACATCTGCGACCCGTCCGTCTTCGCCTTCCGCTCGCTCAGTACGCTCAACCCCATGGCCCCGATGACCCCGGTGGAGGAACCCTCCTGTGCCTGACGCCCCAGCGACTCCAAGAGGGCTGTCATTGCTCTCCCTCTGACACAGGTCTCCGGCCTACCCCAGGCTTTATAAGGACCGAGCTCGCACAGAGTGACGTCAAGCTGGAGCGCCGAGAGGCGGCTCGCCATCCTCTCGCGGGGCTTTGTCGAGACGACGACGACGAGGAGGAGGAGGAAGAGGGAAGAATCTTTGTCAAAAATGTTGAGCCGTGCTCTACTTGGCTCTTGCAAGAGACTCCCTCACACTTTAGGGCTGTCGAAACTGCTTCAGGCAATGAAGCAGACTCGTGCACAAGTTTTTCCTCCTTACGTTTGCATTATGTTTCAAGGCAGTTGGATGCATCAACAACTAGACTTCTGCCATTCAGCAGCTTTCTACTAATCTGATCTCAGGATTGAGCAGTGCACTAGACACATGCCGTGCTTCTAACAGAGGTCTAGGTGCCTCCTGAATCTCTATTGGAAGTGGACATTGCTGCCTGGCCACTTTGCTTAATGCACACACAAGTCTTGGAGTGCAGTGGCACATTTCTCTTCCTTTTCTTTTATTTTTTGTGGACCCTGTGTTTTGTGTTTGCTGCTGACTGGGCCCTTGGCCTGCAGGGAGATTGATGCAAGGGGTGACCCAACACCTCTTATCAGCAGGAGAGCAGGAGGAAACAGGCCCTATTTGACCACATGATTTAATGGGCTGACCTTTACAAAAATCAGGCCTCGCCGGAACATTTGTCTCCTCCTGTCCTTTTAATTCAGGGAAAAAAACCCCCATTACATTTGAATGTTCCTTTCTCTCACGTGTCTTGCATTGTATTGCCAGTTTCACTGCAGGTCTCCTGCTCCCCGAGCCCGCTTAGTGTGCTCAGGCAAATCTACTTCGTCGTCATTTTCAAGGACAAGAGTTCCTTTTGTGACTGTTGCAGAGCTACTGTAGTAGCTGTTTTGCATTTTGATGCAACTGATTTTCCGTTTCAGAGCCGAGCAAAACTCTTGCAGTTGTATTCAACTCCTCCTCTCACAAACATGAAGACTTTAAAACAAACCATGTTGAAATTAACTTGAGACAACATCGAGGATTATTACATAGCAACCGTACACACGTGGAATTGTTTGTTTGTTTTAGAGCAGTGGGAACGTATCTTTATTGATTAAGATTGTTGGTGGAAGTGTTCGGCACTTCATTTCAAGCGAAATGGTTTGGGTTTTTTAACGTTTTTCTATTTTTGTTGAAAAAACACGACTGATCAATCAACCACGTAAAAAGAACAATTTTAAAACAAAAAAAATTGCAATGTGTTCAGATTTTTGTTGTAACCTTCAGGAAACCACAGCCGATAATAGTTGCACTCAATAACTAAGCCTTAAAACGTCACGTTTCTTAGCTCAAGTTCAGGAACCGGTCACAACTGACTGGAATTTCAAGCCTTGTTTTCCTTCTACTTTTTTTATAACATCTCTCTTTCTCTCTGTCTCTATGAACACACACGATGTTTGTGCTTTTTTTTTGCTCTAGTTGCTAGAACGCAAAAAAACAAAATACAAGTTCCGTTCAGTTATTGGCATGTTAGTAGACAGCCATTAACATTTAAAATGTATTCTCGCTTATAACCGTATTAAAGAGTAGTCTGTGATAGTGGTTGAACAGTGGTTTTTGCAATCCGTTGTTGTAGTCAAGGTGCCGTTACTGTGATTTTTAGATTGATTTCCTTTCAAACCCGTTGCGGGTTTCATTTTAATGCATGATAAAGCTCTGCAGAGCAGATACGTGCGTGGTCTTTCTTTTTTTCTCCCTTTGTTTTGTTTAGTCTAGGCAGGATGGAAAAAATAACTTTGTCTGTGTTGAGAAGTACAAAACAAGTATAGTCGGCTAGTCCTTAAGGAATTCTTGTAACAAAAAAATGAGTAGTGTTCGGTATTGCTGTGTTGTATTAGTGTTTCTAAACTTGTTGCTACTGCTGCTAACTTCCATGTTTGAGGATGTTTTGAGATGTAAATATTTGCACAAATGCTTCAACTCTTATTATTCCCTTGCTACTTTTTTGTATGACAGGCTCAGCCTGAATAGCTAATTATGCTTGTTTTAAAAAGCAGCATAGCTTTTGTAAAGTGTAGTCACGTGACTTGCGATGATTAGATACTGTATTTCACCTACGATCTAAGTCCGTGTTCTTTTTGTTTTTCCCAAGGAGGGTTGTTTTTCTTTCAGTAATAGAGATTTTAACTCTTGGTTAGGTAAGCATAAGACATTTTTTTTTACAATACATTTTACTGTATTGCATCATACATATTTTGAATAGTTGTTTTGTATGCATTTTATATACGTATATAAGAAACAAAGAGAAAATCATTTGTTTTTGAGACTTAAACATTTGGCACGATAAATGTGTGGGTTTTTTTTCTAGCAATGAACAGGAGCAGTACGTAAAGCTGTCCTGGCGGCAGGAATCGCAAACTTCGTTATGCGGCTTCTCTAGCACGTATTAACTGCAACTGTTCCCCCTCCACCCTTGTTACATGAAATGTTCCCCCTATTAGAAACAAAGTCTAGAGATGTGCACGCAATATTTAACTAACCACGTTGCCATACAAATGTATGTAAAAAAAATCAATCTCGCTTTACTCCTTTCTGAACAGTTCTTACCGATAGAAATTCACAGAACATTCGTTCAGTGATGTTTTACTTTATTTTTACTCTCGTTAACAATTGCATTGGAATATTTCACGTGTGGACAGTTACAGAAACATAACATAATACTAGTGGATGTAATAAATTAGGTTGTTACGTGCAGCCTGCAAGAGGCACATGTAAAGGGCCTATTTATTGATACGATGGCTTTTGCTTGTCTATTTAGACATGCGGTGCCCCCTCTCGGGATAAATTGGGGACCTCGACATTTTCATCCAGGTGGGTTCACACCGGATAACGCAGGACGTAACGTGACGACAACTCTCGTGCAGCTGTACCGTTAACTCGCTGTTAAGTAAACGTGAAGTGAACTGGCAGCCATTCAGGGTCCGGATGGTGCAAAGCGGTACAGAGGCACCAGTCGTCAGGCACCATGTGACCCTAATATTAAGTTCTCCCACAGTGGTGTCAATGCCCTTAATGTGATAACATAAGGCACTTGATATTTTCTTAACACAAGTTGAAGGTCCAGTATGAACTCATCTTATGGAGCACCTTGGCTGTGATTCAGTCACTTTTTAAAAATATACACACGTGATTAAAAGTGATGGTTGAGCAAATGTATGCCATAGACTCGATAGATATTGTACATGTTTTAGAATCTTCTGGATGGGAACATTGTATTTGCTTCCCACTTATTTGTTTTGCATGTTTTGGTCTGAAGCATGGGCCCATTAATAGAAACATCTGCATTTCGGGTCTTAAAAGCAATGACCTGTCAAGGTGAATGAAGCCACGATGTCGTCAGCTTTTTATTACATTATTTTGGGGAATTTATATCAGCTCGATTCTTTTGTTTATACTACATTTCCTCGTCTTTTATCAGGATGCATTCTCTAATGTGCACCCTAAAAGGTGCCAGCTGAATTAATGTTGAGATTGGTTAAATACAACAAGGATGTACATAAATATAAACTTCATATTTCAAGCACTTTATACAGTTGTTTTTGGCTCATAGAAAAAAATATAAGTACCTCAGTGTTTGTTTTCCCTGAACCCCTAATCCTCCTAAGGTACAACAGTCCCAACGGTAGAGAAATGGTGCATTCTAGATTACAGAACAAATAATAATAATGCCACATTTCAAGTGTCCACGATGCGTTCCAAATTTGAAAAGACGTTTTAAAAGCATTATCAAATCTTTGGTAGTTGTTTAACCTTTAAAAAGATTTGGACAAGGTACATCCATAAGAATGCATTTTAACACTTAAGTTCAATACAATCTCTTTACAACCAGGGATCATAATATGTCGTGTGAAATATCGGAAATCTTCACGTGGATTTTTGCCAGTACTCGACAAGCAGCCTTGCTTCACTAACGTACTGTTTTCTTCAACTGGGTATGTTTTTGGATTAAGACTTGCTTTTGCAATACAAGATGTTACAGTGGCTTAATGTCAGTCTCTCCGTGTCATCATTTGTAAAACCAGTTTAGAGAAGAGCCTCAAGAAAAGCTACTTCTCTTTAACCGTAGCCCATGAAGATGCACATGTATTACAGGTTTTATTTTATGTTACAAGTCTGTTCAACATTATCTACATTATAGGTTAATACGGTCAGTGTAGCTATTGTCGATTTGTTTCCCCCCTCAATAAATGCCAATTATTGTATTAGTCACTTTAAATCCACTTTTTTCGTTTTGTGGTTACAACTTAGTTCACTTTTGGATATTAAGGCTTCTCTGACCTGACTGCCATAACTTCACGCACTTTCAGGAAAGTGCATTTCTAACTCAGGATTTTTTAGCCAAGGCCAGTGTCAAAATGAAACTTGGTAGATTTACAAAAACAAAACAGCTGAATGTACACACAAATGACTTCACCGAGCTGACTGACATACCTCATCTCTTTCAAATAAACAAAATAGATTGCATTTTATATTTGAGACAGGGACATTGTAGCTATGGCTTTTATTGTATTCTCTCAGTAACAAAAAGCTTTTATTAAATATTATATTTGTGTAACCTTTTTATACATGATATAGGTAGTGACTACAATGCTGTGTAAACAACATTTGTCTACTCATGCCCCATCTTTCCTCCTATGTTGATTTTGGACAGTTACCAATAAAATATTTTACAGTGTTTATATCTTTTGTCAAGTTTTCTTTATATTATAAGGATGTTCAACCTTGAAAAAAGTCTCATAAAACGGAAAGGTAATTGCAACAATGCATGCCATAATGAATGCAGGGTAAGGCTGAATGTGTATCCAGGAAAGCCTTGCTGAGTCTCACGACTGTTGTCCTGAAGGGTTCTGGATGTTTAACCAATAGCGATAATGAGTGTTTGGCTTTACCACAGAGGAAACCGAAGAACCAGGAGAAAACCAACCTTGCGTACGGTTGGTGACACGCTACACTGCCATCTCCTACCCACCGTGTCATCCGTGTATTTGTTGATCATCACCAGCCATGATCAATCCACTGCCGAATGAAGGTCCCCCCAACGCGTCGCCGTCTCCCATGATCCTGCGATGCAATAATCCACCGAGCACCGACTCGACACACGAGCTGATGTCATTGCTGCATCTCCTTAATGGACTTCCTCTCGCACGCGTTCCATCCATCCACATCCGTTGTCAAACCGCTTCATCCTTATAGGGTCACGGCGAGCCAGAGCCCATCCCGGCAGACACAGGTTGCAAGGTAGGGCTATACCCCGGATGGGACGCCAGTCCATCACAGGGAACCGGGGCAACTTAGCTTGCAGACCTTTTTAACATATGCAGCAGCATATATTTCGTCCGTGGGAGGAAACTGGAGTGCCCGGCGAAAACCCACGCGGACATGGAGAGAACATGCACACTCCACACAGAAAGGACCCCGAGCTGGGATTCGAAACCAGGACCTTCTTTCTGTGTTCCATTTGTCAATATTTTTAAAAGTTACGACTGATAAGAACCACTCAAATAATAACAATTCACATACACACCCATCTGACAGTGATCCACTTATAGAATCACTATAGTAAGCGATTATAGAAGTAGCACAAGGCAGCTGTCAAATTGTAGTGTCTCTGTTTTGCCAGCCAATTATAAGTATTGGCTGTGGTAGATTAATAGATGAAGAACAACACATGATTATAAAATAAAATAAATGACCTTCACTTTCACAAATGTAAAGCCTTCAGAAAAAAATTGGCCTATTTCCCAATAGTAGGCTGATATTTATGTCCTCTAAATCTAAACATGTGATGTTTGCCGTGTGATTTATGGCACTCTCGCTGACCACTTGGAGAAACACTAGCCACTAAAAGAGTCGAGATCTGATCTCCTTCACAGATGGCATCAAGAGAATTGTGCGGGATATTAAGGATCACCTTGGGGTGTTGTGTGCAAGGACAAAACCCTCGACAATTCCATCTTAAAAACACCACCTGCCACACCGCTGTACGTGCACTTCTTTCGTAGTGTAAACGCATCATTACATATTACGCTCGGTAATGTAAACTATGCATTTTATTGCAACATCACTTTAAAATCAAGTGCGGTGAGAATGCGATTGCCTACATTGCAACCCAACAATGCTTTTGTAGCCATCGTACCTATTGGCGGAGCGTACCTGAGACAGATGATTCAATGTTTTTAGATTTAATGCAACAGATCTTCGAATACTAGACCTACAGTATACGTGTAAATGCATACGTGGGAAGGACCGTTTTAAAGTGGATTTCATAAAGTTTCGAGCTTTACAGCGCCAGGAGCTTTGTGACGAGTCCAGTATTTTCCTAAACCTCCTGACGTGGCAAGTGTTGCAATTTTCATTTTTCTTGAATACAAATAGTTTTGGAAGTTTGGAGTTGATTTTAGCAACACACTCGTGGGATAAGCACTGTGTGCTTCTCTGCGATTATGGCTGTCATAGCGATTTTATTTCTGTAACAGAAGCCATTAGGAACTGTAATACAATGTATGTAATTCTAGCTTCACGTTTACAACTGCACACCTTACTAATTCGTTCTCCTTTTATGTGGTTGGGATTATTCAAGTGGGGAAACACGTATGGTAATTTGAATCAATGGTAAAGTAGGCCATTCATGAATTATTGTATGTCCAGAGCATGTGAATACAGCATGCCGTTGGTCCTTCAGCAACTTCCTCTGAGCAAGGATGAAAGTCCTGTCGAATGTCAGATTTGCAGTTTGTGATTTTAAGATATCATTGCTTGAACAAACTTAGGAGTTTTCATCATACTACAGTAATAATAATTATAATATCAGCGTTTAATATAGCGCCTTTCACCCGAGGGTCACAAAGCGCTGCACAAGGGTCGCGAAGAGAACGGCACGTCAACAATGAAAACAAATAAAAGCCAAAGGAACTAAAAAAAATGATTAAGGCTACTTCGAATATACTGAAAGGTCGTGAAACTGGCAATCTTAAGAGCAGCAAACATCTGCCAGCGTCCCCTAAGGTGGCCGTCACTTCCGTAAAGACAAACACGGAGGGAGACAGGGAGGGAGACATAGGGACACAGAGACAGGAAGACAGAGACAGACACGAGGGGGAAACAACGCCAATCCAAATCAAGCAATCAACAATGAAGCACAAGAACAAATACAAAGATCCACCGTGGTGCCTTAACAGACTGTAGGGTCAAGTGCCGTTAGCGAGCACCTATGAAGGTCGACTCGGCACACGAGGAGACAAAGACAAAGACACATGCAACAGCAAAGAAAAAAACGCAGCCATCCACAACAAAACCACAACTTCCACACGCACCACCTGGGCAACAACACGAGGCGAGTCTAGGCAAGGCAGGACTTAAACGAACTGGGCCAGGAGTAGGCCGCACAAA
>JAZEWU010000002.1:20882583-20898420 GCA_036362915.1 Geotria australis
GTGTTAGGGCAGCAGCTAGTTGCCTCTGAGCAAGCACACTTGCATTCACCCTCTTTGTGGTTTGCCTTGCTGTTTGATATTTGAACTTCAGTACACAAAGGTCGACACGGCACACGAGGAGAACACACATAGACACATGCAACAGCAAAGAAAAAACGCGGCCACCCACAACAACAAAAACACAACTTCCACACGCGACACCTGGGCAACAACAGAAGGCGAATCTAGGCAAGGCAGGACTTACACGAACTGGGCCAGGAGTAGGCCGCACAAGACAGACAACAAAAAACAAGCAACAAGAGCATGGCAGATAACAAAAACAAACACCAAAGTTACAAAGAAACAAACCACCAACCAAAAAGAAAAGGAACAGATGAAAACTGACAAATGTATAACAAATGAAAGCTAAATAAGTACGATTAACAAAGGAGCTCCAGCCCACGCGCCCCCCACGCGTGGGCTGCAGCGGCAAAAAAAAGGAAAATAATACAATATGCTATATTATATAAATCACTACACTGCATCGATAAAATGTGTAAACACTTCATTGACAAACATTGATTTATATTTTTGGAAATGTTCAACTCTTATTTTCAAACGCAGTTGTCACTATGCTGCAGCATGAGCAGATATTTTGTTCGCCTTAACTTCGTTCACATTGTACTGATGTAAAGTTTTCACGGCTCGATTCATGATGGTTGCTCTTCGTTCACATTGTAAATAATTATTATGTTTTGTTTGTAAGTGCTCATACAGTTCAGTACCCCACAATTAAACCCAAACCAACACGTTTTGCCGTCTATATGCCACTAAAATTAACGAATATATATTTCTAATTTCAGAGGCAATGTAGGCGATATAAAGGAATAATTGCCACCAACAGGGAAGTACCTTCTATCAGTTGTTGAATGTTTTTTTCTTCTCATTGCTGCCACTGTTGCTGCTGTTGATGATGATGATGAATTTTTAGCAGGTAGTGTGCCAGGGGTAGTTATAAGATAATATGCCACCCGTTGCTTGGCTAGATCCAACCGTAGCAGGCGATGCCTTTTTATCGCTTGTGGAATGAGCGGCCACCTGTAAATTAATCCCCAGCGCAGCTGCGTGTCTGCTGATAGTGATGGCGCTCGCCGGTTCGTTCAAACCCACGGTGCTGGATATTGGAAGGTGCCAGCTTATTTAGTCCTGCAAGGCTCAATAGTGTCGCGGCATGCACCAAAGCAAATATTTGAAATTTTGCAAATGTCAGGCTGACATTCCCGATTTTAATCTGAATAATAATGGAGTTATATTAAGGGATGAAAAAGAATAAATTTGCTGTGATAACACAGTCACAGTTTGCACCTACACCGGATCCAATAGTCATGCTATATCACACTGCAAAAGCATCACGTGAAAAAAAGACTAGTTTGTATTCCTCCAGCGTTACTTCAGCTTGCCATTGGAGTAGCAAACTGCTCGAGGCAAGTTTCCAAACATGTCTGGCCTAATTGAAAATGCTCATGTTTGTGAGGACTGCAATATAATTATGTTTCATACAGGCCAACACCGGCACACACTGAAAATTAGCAGTGTGCCAAATAGCCGTTTGTTAGGAAAGTGGTGGAAATTTCACTAAGTGCAGCTTTGAATCAAAGCAACCCCATATTTCTGCGTAATGACCAGTCATTAAAAAAATACCAATAAAAATACAATTGCTCAGTTATTAGTGGCTGTCGGGATAGTCCGGGCGTTTGTGTTGTTGTTCTACTAAGTCAACTTGGATAATTTCAGTAAACGTGGCCATTTGCTTCATACTCATTACCAGTCATGGTTAATCCACTGCTGGATGAAGGGGTTCCTCAAGCCGCTACCACATCTCGAATGACCCTGTGATGTATTATAATCAACCTAACATCTGTACATGAGCTGATTTCATTACTCCATCTCTGCTATGTATGTAAAATGTACTTGTATTTTATAAATACATGTTTCAATGAACTGATGCAAATTACTTATAATGATGTCACTAATCATAACATCTGGTGGTGAACTTCCTTTAAATTAAAGATGGACGATGTTACAGGCGGATTAAGCAATACTTATACTGGATCAATGACAATGCTCTGGGCTCATCAACGTACAATAAAACAAATCATTGGTGATTAACTATAACAGCTCTTGGAGCAAGCGTGTAATAAATACAGGATTAAAGTGTATAATTAGTTTTTATTTAAAATAATGAAACAAGTATACACAGAAATCATGCAAATTTACTTCATTAAGACAAATGTTAACCATTGCTCATTTACATTTTTAATTTCCACATCGTAAGAAGAGGCTGAAAAAATATTATAATAACAACATTAATCATGCACCTAGCCTATACGTCTTGGGGTATTTAAGTTCACCAGGCTCCTGAGGGGTTTGTAAGGTGAGAAAAATGTGTCTTTATGAAAATAGTATCTTGTTCCTTTTTACACATTTTATTCACATAATGTGAATCGAAGCACATACTTCCGTATGTTGTTTTTAAAACATAATGTGAATCAAACCAGGATTGTGAATCAAAACCAGGATTCATATATGACGTATATAGGAACATGGACAGCTCTTTTGTCAATCCACGTCCAGATGAGGACCTCTCCACTCTATACTAACCTTGGCACTGTACGATGACCATACTTCACCAAGCTGGTCAGTGTGGGTTTGTGAAGGCAGGTTGCATAGACATTGGATTTTGCAGCACTGTCCCTTGCTGCTAACGTAGCCCTGCAGTGGGCTATAGCACGTGCTTAATGTGTGATGGCCACCAAACCAAACATTATCCAGGCTCAAACCTGCTTAGCTTCTGAGATCTGACGAGATCAGGTGCATTTCTACTGATTTTGTCACAGGCTTTATTCATACTTATAAAATACTTAAATTAGTCTGTATAATATAATATGAGCAGGTGGAATGTCACTCTACCGTCAACAGATAGATCAGGGCAGTAAATGTTGTTTGCTGAACATTAGATTACCCATTACAGTTTTATTTAATTGTTTTTTTTAGTAATAAATTAATATAATCTGAATAATTCCGTGCATCAGCATTCGTGTTCTCCTCCCTCACCAGGCATGGAACTTGCACGCGTTACAAATTGAATTACCATAATAACCTATTTACCCATAAGTAGCACACTGAGTCTGATGATTATTTCCAGGAGGGTCCGGCAATGGGTTATTTTACCAACACTCATTCCATTGTAGGTTTCTTTAGCTTTGGGCGGAAACCCTAGAACCTGGAGGAAACACACGCAGAACAGGTGGAGAGACATACAAACCAGACGCAAAAAGGTTTCTGTGTCGGGGATTGAACGCAGGTACTTCTCGCTGTGAGGCACAAGTGTTACCACTAAGCCACCATCCCTTAAATATTTTCTTTGTCACCTTATCTACGAGAAAATTGTTTCTCATTGTCATGCCGCAACTTCTACTCCAGGGCAAAGGCCTCGCCAATTTTCATCCATTCTCTTCTTTCCTGAGTTGTCCTTGCCTCAGAATTCGTAGATTTCCTCTCATAATATTTTCCATTGTCTTACTGTCCCTTTTTCCCTATCCTGATGTCCGGTCCATAGTTAATTTCCTTACTCGAATACATACAGTGTTGCGGTGAGCACATCTAATATTTTGTGCGATCTGAGCAGTCGTATTTCCAAAGCAGGCAATTTTATTTAATCGTTGGAAAGTCATGAATAGAATTAGTCTCACACAGGGCTACAGCACTCGATGAACCTGTTGGTGCTTCGCTTGACATTTGAACAAAAACCTCAGAGATGCCTTGGTGACTCGGAGGTCAGAGCACTGAGCCACCACCAACGAGATTGTCAATTGGAATCTGGGTAGACATTCGTGATTACACTGGACTTGGTCATTACGGTGGCCTATGGCCGCCTAGACCAGATCTGTGCAGACCGCTAAATAGCGATGTACACCATCAGGTGGGCTAGTTGTGACCTCACAAAGAATGTCAGCCAATGACAGGCCAGGAAATTATCAGTAACCTGACCCACGCCTAGCCCGATTCAAGATTCTCAAGCAAAGTGAGTTTGTGATCTTAACCTGGCCACCAACGATTGCACAAAACACTCATCACAACTAATTCGGGTTTTTTTCTTTACTTAATTTAGCGAAATTGTAGCTCTGGCAATGGTTTGCACTTTTCTGTTACTGGACCTTTTGGAGAGTTCACGCTCTATTGTGTGAATAGTATAGGCCACTTATATAGAAATCAGTAGTAGTTCTATGAAATATCCTTCTGTGGGACGTTGTCCAACACACACACAATATGCATTAATATAATTAATAGTGCCGCACAGAAATATCTAGAATACCTTTATAAAATTGTTTGGTGAACATGTGAAGAGAAAAAGACGAAAATGTTCATTAGTCACTATAAAATATATTAGTATATGAAACGATGTTACCTTTCAGGGTTATAACAATGATTTCTCTCATCTGATGATAGCTTGTGCTGGGAAAATTTAATTGTTAAATCATTAAATTGATCTGTTTCGAATACATCAATTGTTATGCCCACATGACTCCTCATTATGCTGATTAAATGGCATACAAACTACAAAGGCACCTTGTTTTAGAAGTAAATTGACTCACAGCTGATAACATTTGTCCTTTAACTCAGAAAGACCATATGCCATGGTAAGTGGACACCACAATATTCTAAGTCCAGTCCCCCTGGACTAGGAATAATAATACGTTTTCAAAATAATATGTTCATGTTTTAATGTTAAAATGGGCTTGGCTAAAATTTCAAATATAGTGACACGGTGACAATGACATTCGCTTTATTGCTGAGTTTAGACTTCAGCCACGCCTTTGTAAAACATGAGGCAAAATACTTCATCAATTCGTGTGCCTGCAAGCATTACTGTTAAAGCAACATTAGTCAGTTCCAATGTTTTAACATTTACGAAGAAGGCTATCCGTCTGCTGGGCTACATAGAATATTTGAATACTATTATCGTCATCAGACATGTTCAATCCACTGCTGGATGAAGACGTCCCCATGCCATCACAATCTCTCACGATGATGTGATGTAACAATTTATCTAGCACCTGCCAAGACACGAGCTAATTTCATGGCTCCATCATCTTCACGGTAGGCATTTCTCTCAGGTGCCACTCCTCAGCTGCCACTCCTTTATTAGTCTTTCCCACAGTAAACAACAAAGTACGGTACTGAAACATGCACAGGCGGATGTGTACGTGACAACTGGAGGTAACAGGGAGACAGACATTCATTTCTACCTTATTTGGGGCCTCGATCAATTGACTAATTCAGCACATGTCACAAGATTATGAGACTATACTTGAAATATTATTTAATTTACTTATTGCAATCAACATCTTATTAATCTTGTAATAGACATAACATGCTTTATTTCGGCTTGCTTTATTTATATTTTACACACTGCGTGTTGCTCATTTGCGTTTCATAACATGTTTAACTTGTTAATTCACTTTGTGCTCATTTGAGCTTATCACAAGATGTGTGTTCTGTCAAGGGTCCTCGGCTTAGACTCTATCAATACAGTTTTCTAAAATAATTCTGCAGTATGTGTATTGTAAATCACGAAGTCTGACCTCACCAGGAATAGAAAATACCACTTGTTTTTTGGGTCTCACAGTATGTTGTGAACGGCTGCTCTGTTTGACCATACTTCACCGTGCTTATTAGTTGGTGAAAGGCAACGTGACGTGTCGGATAGGTTCGGTCATCACAGAGGGGATCAAGGTAGAAGCGTTCACGTCGCGATCCCTGTCAAGTAATACTTGGTATTACCTGCAAATTCTACCAAACACTTCGAAGCCGAGCTGACAGACAACGATGTCCAGAAGCTCAACAGATGCCAGAAGCCCCTCAGTCTGGAGCAAGAAGAGAGGCCAATGCCCGCCGCCTTTAAGGCCAGCACTGACTATTATATCTCTAAATGTTGAAGGACTGTTTGCAACTAAAGAAGAACTTGTTGTAATGGGAAACTGTCATATCACCATCACGCTTCGAAGAATCGAATCGAATTCGAAAAAGTCATCACAGACATAATTATCTGTGACTATTAGGCCACGACCAGGAGTCAAACTCAGCACAGGTTGCTGGTGGGTTCATAGCGCAGTACCGTACACAGATTGTGCCACTGATCCACTCAATGTTACATTCCGTTTGAACCGTTTAAAATATAACCGAAGGGCTAAGCGTGTGGCTATTACACGTATTTTCCCTATGCTTTTTGTGCGCATGAGATAAGTGTGCCACAAGGCGGGAATGAGTGTTTTGATGAAGCTTTGTTTCAGGAGCTATTGCACGTCTCCGTCAGGTGAGCATAAATACACTTGTCTTCTCAACGTCTTACCTAACTGTCCTAACTGCGGCTGTTATAAATAGTCTGTCTGATGTGAATGGTAGTATAGGATGCATTAATCTGTCCTCACGACAGCCCTGTGAGCTGAGGAGCAGAGACTGATGTTGCAATTATGGAATTTCTAACAAGGGACTCTTTGTTCTGCCAATAAAAGTTGCTTATTGAATATAATACAAAAAACCTTGTCGGGGTATTTTCACTATCGCACATTGTCTTGTGGAGTTATTACATTTGGCTCTGTAATGAGAACGAATGGTTAAACATTTTAAGTTTAAAATACGTGTCACTGTATAAAATGAGATATAACTTTAAACGAGCGCTCACATGTACATTATTAATAAGACAGGGCAGAGAGCCAGCATGTGTTATTCTTTGGTGCGATGCTGTGAATTTGCACAAACGTAATAATACTGTGTGTGTGTGTGGAGGTACAATCGTTCCATCCATCCATCCATTTTCTAAACCGCTTGTCCTGGTGAGGGTCGCGGTCGCGGTGACAGCAGTGACAGCAGTCCAAGGAGAGTGGACCAGACCAGACATCCCTTGAAAAATAAATTTGGGTGCATGCCTGGATTTTTGTGTAAGTTGAGAATTGAGCCTTGACCCACAACGATTATTAGGAGCACGGCTTTTAAAGCTCAAAGGCTATTCTGCCAGGATCCATCACTGAGAAGTATGAACTCATGCAGATTACAGTACTTTCATTTTTTTCAACTGCTGATTACTTCTTGTTTATCTTTGCTATGGCTGCAGTGCATTATAAAAAAAAAATCCATCGCTCACTTATTAATGTAAAAAAAAGTTCACCGATTTATGCTGTAGGCACGTTTAAGTAGACAACCAATTCGTATTGCTTTATAATATGCTGCCTTTGCAATTAATATATATTCCAGCCTTCATCCAGCAGTGGATAGATTATGGTTAACGATGATGATACACAATATGTCTGCAACGATTCACGTTCCTTACTATTCAATTGAAGGCCAGGATTCGGTGGCGCAATTTGCTTTCACTATCAATACCATTGTTTTTACATTGCAGTGAGTTTGTATCACCTGTCGTGGCTACTACATATTATCATCAGCTATGGTCAACCCATGGCCTCCCCAAGCCATTGCCACATCTCACGATCCGGTAATGTTCGTAATTCATCCAGCACCTGAATCACTTGAGTTGATTTCATCGCTCCATCTCCTAGGTATTCGTGTTCGGTCGTGCGTTCTACAATAATGAAAAAATATAATTATTTCTCACACGCACAAATCAACGTATCGTGAGCGTAAGAATGTATTTGCATTGACGAACTGATGCATCGTTATACGCCTAATGCAGTAGTTCTTAACCTGGGGTGCACTCACCACTTGATTGTGCGAGATACCCTTGCTGGGGTTGCGAGACATGCCATATTTTTTTGTATTCATTATATTATATATGTATTGTATTATATATGTATTTGTTAATGAGGGGTGCGAGAACATATTTTGATAACCCAAGGGGGGTACGGACCGCGGTAAAGGTTAAGAACCACTGGCCTAATGCATACAAGGCCCATCGTTGAAGAGTGCTCTTAAATTGACATTTGTCGGCCTATGCATGCTCCCGTCTTTATTGCCCATGGAACCCTCTGCGCGCCTCTCTAGCTCCAGCATGTGGGTTAGGTTTTTTTCTCAATTTTCTTAACCGATTTCCACCCCACAGTTGGTTTTATTTCCAAAGAATCCTGGTGTTCTATTATCACTTTTACTGGCCTAACAGCTATATAACACGCCGTTTCAGGCCCTTGCAGAGCTCTGTCCTGTGGTACCGGGGCTATTTTCTGGTACGCTCAGTGTGCCTTCTGCCTCAGAAAAAGTAGCAGCGCAGCCACTGTGTTAATTGGACAGCTTCACAGGAGGGGAGTTGTGAGCCACAAATGTGGACCGTGAACCCAGCTGTGATGAGCCAATGCACGCTTTGTTAAATTTTATTGATGTTAACTCCAGAAGTGAACTCGACGCGGGGGAAAATGATGGTAGATGGTTATGTTTCATTTATATGCAATTTGACCCTCTGCTTTTTCTGGAGCAACATTGATGTGACCTGCACGCATCCACATGGTTGCAAAATTTAAAATGTCAAATGGCTGCATAATACGTACAGTATTGCATTTGTGGAATGTTAAACGAGTCACACTTTTCCGTTTGCTGGTACTGTACAAAACAGTAAGGCTTTGATCTCATAACAGTGGCTTTGTGATTCATAGTAATACTGTTATCAAGTGTCGGAGGGCAGTGGCATGCCAAAATCAAACACACACTGTTGAATCCGTATTGCTTGGTTGAAATGTTATTTCCACTTGCCTGGGTGAATTGATGATTTTACATCAAGACTTCAGTAAATATATACTTGTTTTAATGCAAGTTATTTTTCAGATTCGACCATTTGGGAGGTGCTTGCTTAGAATTGCATTTAGAGACAAAGATGAACACACGTGGAGCAGAGACAAACACACAAATGAGATAATTCATATTGACTGTATTGATGTAGGTTTTCATAGCCCGATGCATGAGACTTTATTTCAAGGTCTGCTCTTTCGGAATAGCTCTGTCAAGCATTCTTCCTCTCTATCTATCGACGTTTCGCCTCCCACATTGGGGGCATTGTCATTAGCCTAACGATGCCTCCAACGTGGGAGGCGAAACGTTGCAAAAGATAGAGGATGAACGTTCGACACGGCTATCCCGAAAGACCACCTCTTGAGAGCAATTCTCGATCGTATTGACTGCATAGAAAAATATGATAGCCACTGGATGAGTCTGGTGATGGAATGACAGCCACTGGGGGCACACTCCCTACAGGCTAATGTGCAGGAGCTAGCTGATGGATTGTTGCATCAAGAGGCCTTGGGTAATGGCAACAGCTTGAGGAGGCCTTCGTGCAGCAGTGGACAGAGCATGGCTGATGACAACGATGATGACATGCTTAATGCTCACAGAGTTTAATTGGACTGTTGCGCAATAAGAAAAATAAAATACAAGTTGTAAACAGCAATGCGTTTCATTTAATTGGTGATTTAATATTGGCAGCATTCTTATTTTTGTTTTATTTTTAGCAATTTTTAAATGGCGTAGAAATTACTATATGAACGATCAAAAAGTAATTCCTATTTAATAGAGCATTGTTTAACACATCGATGTTTACAGTGTTTTGGTATTGGGAATCGAAGTTCTCATTCATGTTGAACTGCTGAGATATAATAAATAGCATGCTGTTTTGCTCTTATGCATTTATTTGTAAATTGCACGAGTGGAAAATGCTCTGTATGGATCAATATGCCATTGAGTGTCTTTTCTCAGGGTGAATTTCTTGATGATAGGATTTCATTGGATTAATCTAGGTCTATCTTGTCTTGACGGTATTTTGTTGCCATTGTCTGCAAAATATGATTTAAAGACTAATATTTCCTCTTGCTTCAATCAAATAGCATCAATGTGCAGAGTTGACACTGCGGTATGAGCAGTTGAAATACATCTTGCAGCATGGCATATTTTTGCACTCAACAACAATTAAATGGAGCACCAAACAGCGGTGTCGAAAACATCAGTGTTCTTTCTATTAACCTTCTGACCACAACCTTTCTCCACTTCTCTGTGAAAGAAGGAAAACTGATGTAATGAAAACAAATGCTTGTTTACGAAAAGCACCGAAAAGGCTGCTGATTCAGTGTGTTAATGCATGTCTGAAATTGCAGACAATAGATTGAATAAAACGTTATTTAATTTTACCACATATTCACGACAATTCTGAGCACAAGTGCTTATCAAAGTGCTTAGAAATATATTACAATGACAAGGGGTTTGTTGTCCTAGATGTAGGTGTAATGCATAGCGCGTTTATAAATGTTAGTGTAGGTTGTGGTTACAGGTTCAAGAAGGAACTCATGCTTTAAAAAATTTGCATGCAAAATACACGTGTCGCGGTGTATCTGGTCTCGACTGTGTAGCTTTGGCAGCAGATTATCTCTTGACACTTTTCAACCACATTTCACTTAGCGCAACACAGATGAGCCACCCAAAGATCATGCATGTGCAATTTCCATATGAATATAAAAGCATGCCAAAGGGTTACATCAAATGTAGAAAACTGGAAAGTGAGTACATTGTCCCAATGACAAGCTTTAATTATCAAAAAGCGCCTTTTTCTCTCTGATTTTAAACTTGCACAGATTACGGTTGACCTGCTTGATTGCAGCATTAAAAAAATTCAAAGGTTTAAGCATTTCATGTCATGACAGATACATTTACATATGTCTGTTCACCGAAGGATTTTGCATGATAACGCACGTGCCTTTCCATCCTTCTTGGTCGTGCCGAGCAATTACCTTGCTGACTGCTGACAGAATTGCATTTCAGTCCCGCAAATCAATGGGCCAAGATGGCTTCAGAAAACCGCCCTTTTGCCCGAGCGTATCACCACCTGATATTGACGGGCAGGAACAGAGAACAAAGCTTCCTCTGAGCTTTGATATAAACCTCCTTCGTGAATAGCCCAGAGTACGGCCCAAGCATGATTTGCAAACACCCGCTGCTTTGAAAGCAGTGCAGTTTGCACTGAAAGCCATTCTACATAATAGCACACAACAATGTATTGTAGCCTTTTACTTAGAACTTATTTATGAAATGAGACATGGATATGCAAGTCTTATACTATCATGCTCACCATTTCACTGCAGTCAGCAGACTCTCCAGGGTCTACCAGATTTTGGCTGTAATTGGCCACTTTCCATCAGATAAGGTCAATGGAATCAAATAGGTGCAATTTGCTTTGCACTTCAGTGCATCACCTTTACTAGTATTTCCTTTGGGATGACAACTACAATGCCGCAGCACTGTTTAAATGTGGTTGTTTCTTTAAAGTGCATTCATTTTCAAACCAACACGGTCTTCCAACTGGAACTTTAGCCCTAAGTAGGCAGAAATTTCCGTGTACCATTATAGCATGCATGGTATGCAGACAATCTGAGCAGAATGTTAAGGTGTTTCTTTTAGGTCGAGGAACTCTTGCTCAGCTGCGACAAACCTGGCAGGCACGTACCTACATACATTCTGTAACCAAGTGGTTTTCAGTAAGGAAATACAAGTCATAACTCTCCAGGCTCCTCTATTGTGCAATTTAGAGCATATTGAATCTATGGTAGTAGTCAATATATAGCGCAGAAGCGTTCACGTCGCGATCCCTGTCAGGTAGTACTTGGTATTGCCTGCGAATTCTACCAAACACTTCGAAGCCAAGCTGAAAGACGACGATGTCCAGAAGCTAGCCATCGTGCTTCGAAGAATCGCAAAGAAGAAGAAGGAAGGTACATGCAGCCACTGCCAGTGAAATTTGACATTACAAAAGTTCAACCATTTCCGTAGCCTGCTCTTTTGTCCTCGACGAACTTGGCGCTGTGCTATAACACATCGAGCTCAGATTCACAGCTGTCGTTTCCACAAGCGTATAGATCTCAGCAGTGTACGCTACAAGCCAGGTCAAGCTTTTTCTGGGATATAATCATATTCAAGACTGCTCACTGAAGCATCTCTGAAGCTTTCACCAAGAGGCAGAGCTGTAGGAACGCCAGATGCCGTGTGCATATAATGTATGCAGGGGTTTTTTTTGCTCGAGAAAAAAATATGTTTTAAAATACGTCTACACTATCTGACAAAATTCGGCGTTATTGGGTAAATCGTCAAATACTGTAATCATAAATCATAGTTCATAAGCTTTGTAGGATATTCTTTTACATTGTGGAAATCAATCCGTTTTTTCACCCTAGCATACTAAACAGCGATGAAGTGTGGGACGCTTCATTCATTTCACACTTACACACACTAGACAAAAAAGTAACACAAAAGGTAAACTAACAGATGGAACTGTGGAGAGGGCAAATGAGTGAGGGATGTTTGACAGGTGCTTTGGGAAGTTCAAAGGCAGTGGGCAACTACAAGCCATTAATTATTTATCAAAACTCCCTTTAAACGGCCCCTGTTTAACGTCCCCCTCCAGCAAGCAAGAGCCATGCTTAGCCGTTAGCCACAGCTCCGCTCCAAAACAGTCAGCTTTCACAGCAACATATGCAAAGCGCTGCTATATCGATACATCCATCTTAAACGGGAGGCCCGCGCTTTGCCGAGCCCCTGTGGGGGCAAGCTGTCGGAATTAAGCGGCGAGATGGCATCTTATGCCGCCTTTATTTTCAGCCCTCCCGATTTTTCCATTTTCTCGGCCCAATGAACTTTTTCATTCTGTTGTTGCTGACTGATTATAATCCGATACAGTAATCTTTTCCACATTACGGGCCAAAAACTCATTACTGGAATCGTATCTCTTCATTATCACAGTAATCTCTTGCCACTTTTGTGTGTGAGCAGAGGAAGAAACTGACATGTGTTGTTTCAGGATTATGCATTGGCCTTTACAAGGTTAATATTTTTCTCTAATCGGATTTCAATGTGCGGCGTACATTTCATATGTTGTCAAGTGGGCCTTTGTTAATGTACTCGGAGTAAAGTTGTGCAATGGCACCAGTAACAATAACAGAGATACCGAACACGCTGTTTGCGAAAGAAGTTAAATTATATAGCTAATAGCTGAAACAAAATCGAAAGTGGTACATTATTTATTTTCTCGGTGCACGTGTTTATTTTAAAATAAATCAAGAGACACTGCCACTTTACCCTACAGGACAAATATCACAATGGATTTTCCTCCAGGACAAGTCACACAATACTTTTGTTCCCCAGGGAGGTTAAGAGAACATATACCAAGTCCTGCCTCCTGTACCAAATGCTCCTGCACACACGCACACTTGGCTGTATTCTTGCTTTAGTGATTTCCTTTCTTGTCAATGTCTCTTGGAAGTGGGTGAGCGTAAAACCTCCGAAGGTCACTTCTGCACATGTTCTTGCCCGGTTGGCCTCAGGCCTATTGTACTGCTGCTGCTGCTTCAGCTGTGTGGTGTGGTGATTAATTCATATCTTGTGCATTATCTGGACGCCCATCTGTGTGCAGGATGTGTAATTCTCAGTCTGGTCGATAGTTTAATTGCAACATGCCTGATTCCATACAACCCTACACCTAATGGACATTCGCGGCCACCTTTATCCATGTATTCTAAAGTATTGTTGTTGCTGTAAATACTGCACAGTCAAATGTCGTAGTTCACACGCAAACATCTGATTCTGTCTCTGCCGTTGTTGTATGTTTATGTGCTCAACTGGGTGTTTCTTTTTATTTACAAAGCGGTGGATGATATTGTTTTTTTAAATAAACGTAACAGTAGGACAAATACATAGTGTATTGTTACTAATCAACGAGATTACTGACTGAACTATTGTTTTTTGTACAAATACAAGACAAATTCTGTAGATAATTCTTGACCTGTATTGAATAAAAAAAAAATACACAGAACAGTATACATTTTTTAAGGACATTTTTTTACAAAAAACATTTTCGTCTATAATCGTGAGAGAACCATCCTGGTTGTAACCAGTGTCCAGCGTAAGATATATAACTGAACTGTTTACGTGTGTGACTTCTGACTTTCAGTGAGATATACAGCGATCATTGTCGCACATTTGCATACTGACATTGACACACATTTTGCATACATTACACCCTGCCATCCTATTTGACATGCAGTAATATATTTTCTACAAATTATAAATGTGAAAGCTGACATTAAATTAAGTTTTAAATCATCAGGCAGGCTCCATTAAGCTACACCTAGTTTGTGTATCAGGAGGCCATAGTTTTAGACCAAAATATTTTTTTTTTTAATGGATTGGTAATTTTGCTGACATTGAAACACAGTTTGCTTTCTTTTTCACACTTAGCCCGTTTGATGTTACGTTCACAGACAATCAAATACACCAGGTTCAGTGCTTCCTTAAAGGAAATATTTAAAAAAAAATGTCCACGGTGCATATGCCACTAAGGGGTTAAGCATAGGATTTTAAGTAAATGACCTTAATGAGCACTTTAATTATATCCTAAACAGTAGGAAAGATATATCTGTCCTGTCTACCCTGATCCCAGATAATATTTAAGAACATATGTGACTGTTATTAGTTTTACTTGTTAGTACTGTTCTATTTAACAAAACATTCTGTGAATGTGTTATTGTTTTTACTTGTTAGTCATTAGAAATGTTTCCTTTTGAACTCACCTGAATGTTTATATAGATTTAGGTTACATTTTATTTTGGCACAGATAAAACCCATTGGGCAATAATGCTCGTGTTTGATTGGAAGCTGGTTACTCCACAGAAAGCTGGTTACGACAGCAATAAACGTGAAAAAAACAACAATCGAAAAACAACTGGGCATGGTTAAGCTCCGTATAGAAAGGTCATGTTACGCATCAACTTTGTATAACCTGCAGAAAAAAAACATTTCCATATTGTTTCTGCTTTTCGATTCTTCGAAGCGTGATGGTTATATGACGGTTTCCCATTTCTTTACACAGTTCTTTGTATTTTTATTGAGCTGAAAGACAACGATGTCCAGAGGCTGACCATCGTGCTTCGAAGAATCGCAAAGAAGAGGATTGAACTCTGCAAGGTCTTTTGAGCTGCAGAGGTTGGGTAGTAGAGCGCAGACAAGGCAGTGCTCCATAGTATGGTCTGCTTCTCCACATTCATAGGTAGTTAGGCCGGTCTTGTAGCCCCATCTGTAGGTATTATTTTGTTTTTGTTATGTTCGTGTACTCTAACCAAAGCTGAGGATTTATATTGCATTTGAGTGGACATTTAGGATTCTATTGGCTAACGTGTATAAGGCCATCTCAGTATGTTTCTGAAACATTGCCCATTGTGGTGGAAAACTAAAGCACCATCTTGGTCCTTCAAAAAAGAGGTCTAGCAAAAGAGTGGACATTTATAATAAAAGATTGCATGTGGAAAGATTGAAAGTGTCACGTCACTTTTTAATATGATCCATTGGCATGAACACTAAAACCTGCATACCAGATAACAAATAACCTAACGTTAGCATGTTCGTTAATGTACATGGAGTGTTAAGGCCTCTTCAATAAGGTCGTTTTCCGCACCACGTTTAATTTGATCTTTTCAAGCAGAAACTCACCTTCTATGAAAATATCCTATTATAGGAGGATCAGTTTGTGGTCATGGAGAATGGACTTATTTATATACGCAATCTAACCGGTTAATTAGTTATGATACTTAATGTGGTATCAGCGCAATGCAATAACACTGAAAATCCGTTGGGAAAGTTCAGAATCATGCGTCCCCATGTGTCTAAAATTGGCTTTGGGAAGAGATTTTTCACTGAACTCCCGGAAATGATTCTGGTGACCTTTTACCGACCTACCCACCCACCTACCCACTCACTCACCTACCCACTCACCCACGCACCCACCCACTCACCCACCCAATAACTCAATCACCCAGCCACCAA
>JAZEWU010000002.1:20898431-20908634 GCA_036362915.1 Geotria australis
CCCACCCACTCACCCACCTACCCACCCACCCACTCACCCACCTACCCATCCACTCACCCACCCACCTAACCACCCACCTACCCACTCAATCACTCAATCACCCAGCCAGCCACTCGAAAGAACTGCGCTCTGGACAAACCGTAGTCGGGAGGGGAACAGGCGCTGAGCCGCCGCGGGAGCTCGGGGGAAATTATCTGACGGCTGTCGTCTGCGTGGGCAGCACAGTGTGTGTGCAGCAGTGAGTAGTGCTGCCGCCTCACAGCAAGAAGCCCCCGGGTTCGGATCCCGGCTTGGGTGTGGAGTGATGTGTGGAGTATCTCTCTGTCTCTCGCCCCCTGTGTCTACGAAGGGTTTCGCTGGGTACTCCGGTTTCCTCACACAAGACAGAGACACGCTGCTGCCACTCACGAACTCACGCACCTTCTCACTCATTCATTCACTCACCCACTCATTCACTCACCCAGCCACTCACTCAAGCACTCACTCACCCACCCACTCGATCACTCACGCACACACTCCGGTTTCCTCCCGCAGTCCAGGGACATGCTGCTGCTGCCATAAGGTAATTGGCCTGCGGACTAAATTTCCCCCGGTGACTTGTGATGGACTGGCGTCCCATCCTGGGTGTAGCCCTGCCTTGCACTCTGTGTCTGCCGGGATAGGCTCCGGCTCACCGCGACCCTGTACAGGATTAAGCGGTTTCTGACAATGAGATGAGATGAGTTTCTTTGTGCAACCAAAGGTGAAGGGCTGAGATCATCACTTCGCTACACTTGAAAATCTTGTTTAATCACAGGCAGGATTCGAACTTAAGTCCTCCAACCGTGTTGGCTCAGCACTCTGGCCTCCGAGCCCTTCTAGCAACCCCTATGAAAACTGAAACGATTTTTAAAGCCTAATTTGAATATGATAGATTGACCGTAAACGCATACATTTAGATGGACATGTCAGTGGAATAAGCAGTTTTCAAATATGTTTACATTATCTTTGCTGCCTATGCTTTATGCAAGTGCTTATGATGCAGATTGCACTTTCTGCAAATTTCTCATCCCTAATAGGTAAATGGTATATTTAAAGAATAGGCTAACCCCAAGGTCTTTGGGTGTTCTGCCGTGACAGGGTTAATCAGCCATTTTAATGGTTTCCTTCTCTGAAATTTATCTTTGCTGGAACTACACGGGCCAACCAGAGGATATCTCTCCCGCGAGAGTGGCGCTTATCAGAATGGTAATGAAGCACCTCAAGCACTGCAATTTTTACCTCATTGCAGATAAAAGGGGCCTCCAGTGACGAATCCGAACTCCCTGCATGCATTACTGCAATCACATTGCTCTGGCTAAATTATTCTTGTGTAAGCAATGCGCAAAATGCACAACAGTGGAAAAGAGGATGCAGTGATTTGCAGGTTTCCCATGGTTATTGAGGGTGAGCCTTTTTGTTTGCCTTTGCCGTTGTGGTTTTGTTTCCGAATACATTTTCCTCCACGTTTGTCGTGTGCGAAGACTAATATTTTTGTTGTGATGAACTCAGACGCCAACTTCCAGCTCGACAAGCCATGCTTTGCAAGAAAGACCAATGTGCTTCC
This sequence comes from Geotria australis, assembly GCA_036362915.1. NCBI lineage: Eukaryota > Metazoa > Chordata > Hyperoartia > Petromyzontiformes > Geotriidae > Geotria > Geotria australis. Next base: position 20,900,017 of record JAZEWU010000002.1, read on the forward strand.
CGCAAGGGCAGAGCGAGATTATAGCCGTGAATTTCAGAAAATATTTCAGGAAGGACGTGCAAGGTTAACTCCACATTTGCCGTATAGAACACCGTTTGTCTTATAATTGGCATAAAGTGGTTTAATAATCTTCACATTAAATTTGAGCATGGTTCTTCCTGAGTTTCCGTATATTGTGGGAATTAGGGGGGCACTTTTCCCAAATAGTGTCTCGTGATTTTCTGAAGAAGGAGGGATGGGGGAATGGGGGGTGGTACAGACACCATTTCCCTTGTTCAGCAACACCCCTCAGGGAGGGCGATAAAGTGTCTGGGGAAATGAATCATGATCGGCCTCCGTATCAAAGCAGTGGAGTTGATGGCATTATGACTGTGAATGGAACGATAAAAACACATGCGCGTTATAATATTTTTTTTCAAATGTTGAATCTTTTAAAAGACAGTGTAACGACGTGTTTTCCCACGGACGTTATACATTCACGCAATATACAGTAATTATGATTCTCTAACAAGATAATATAGAAAAAAGGCAATATATGTATATATAAGTCACGGCAGGTTTTTACATAATGTTGTTTCTTCGCTCTCCACATATTTCTCCTATGTAGAGCCGTTATATATATTGTTTAATTTGCATTTCAGGCTTATATACTCACATTATACAAATGAGATGCAAATAATTCTAGCTGTATTGCGGTATCGGCTTGACATCTCATTTTACCTTGTCTAATAGCTTTTTCATTCCTTTAGCCAATGGAAAGGGACCATAAATGTCCCTCTAGATACTGGATCACGCATTTGCATGGCCTTGAATAATGCTGAACCGCCCGATCAAAAGGCGCTATGTTGAGCTGCCACATGCATTTTACGTACATGTCTTCAGACCTGGACCGACTTGCAAGGGGATGAGGCTTGGGTTTTGTTGAGTGCAAAGTGGCTACTGGATAAGTGAGGAGTAGGGCAATTAAAGTTTAATTATTTCCAAGAGGCAGCCCCTTAGCATTCCAGAAAATAAATAAAATATTTCAGTGGTAAAATACCATATCATACATAAATGGAGTAAAGAAACGTCGGCTCTCTTTATGTGAAAACCGAATGACACTTTTTCCCAGTGCATTTGTAATTACAGTAGTACAGAACTACATTCACAGACTATAACGTAACTTTACAAATTAAACTCCAGGGGTGAGGTCAATGCATCTGCCCTGGCGATCGGTCGAATTCTCGCGATTCTGGTCACAATTTTACGTTACAACAACCTCATGTATTGAACGTAGCGACGTGCGAGCACGTCGGCACGGTTCTGTGAAATATGATGTTATGTGATTTGTACGTTGTGCGAACACCATATTTTATACTTAACAAAGCTATATGGGATACTGTAGTATACCTGTATTGACTAAATAGCTAAGATACTCTACACATACAGTACTGTATTTAAGCTAATGCATCTGGCAAGGTAATATATGGGTTAACTAGTTAATACTCTACAATAATGTATAATAATATAATAATACATTTGTGATGCCACGGGTTCAGGAGAAATAAACAGTGCACGTGCATCAGATAAGCGGTTTGAATGGGTCCATGTGTCACGGTTGGTAGAGAGACCCACACAGTGAGGCCAGAGCACACAACTTGTGTGTGCCCTGGGTAATGATTAAGGACGCGATTGTTATGGCGGAATCGAGAGCGCTGGATAAGGCCAGATATAAGGGGGCAACCAGTGGATGAAGAGAGAGCGAATTCCTGAACTGGCCGCAGGGTTTACTGTGCGTTGTCGAGCGTCCTGTCGTACGCTGTAGGAATCACGGTATGTTGCGAGTTAATCAATAAACCCTCTTCGCTGGAATCATCTTGTCGACTCGAGCAAGTGGAAGAGTGAGTGCGAGATGGAGTCTCGCAGGCCTGCACGGCTCATAATCGGAGAAGATGATAATTTCGTATGGCATGATCGGAGTAACGGCGAGGATGTGCAGGGCGTACAAGCGGCGTCCGGTGACGAGGTACTAGCGTTGCACCACACATAGGCGTTTATTGTGACTATCAAGACATATGTATTGTAGATTATATGTACTCTATCATTATACGCCTGGCAGCGCATTCGCTTTGTATACAAGAGACATGAGATACACGTGTTGCGTGCGGGAAGCTATTGCGTTCGCTATGTCCGGTTACGTTCGCTACGTCCAGTTCTCCGATCGGGATTTCTGAACTCTATTATGACCCTATGGGACCACGGACGTATATGCGGTCGGACGTTGCCCGAACGGACTTTATGTGGAGCATGACTGTATATACTCATGTGTCTGTATTCACTTCCACAACAAATTCGATCCGTGCCACCTCCCTTGGATTGTTCAAATCTCGCTTTAGAGGCATATTTACGTTCTTAAAATGTTGTTAGTTGTAGGTTGTTTATTTGTCGGGGTGTTCAAAAGCCTGCGTGCTCTTTAGAAGTTTCTGTTTTATTAACCCCCTTTATTGTCCTATTTATTTTTCTGTATTCTTTAGCTCTATAGAGCATCTGGTGACCTCTGGATGAAAGGTGCTATAGGAGTGTTAACTATTATTATATATAAAACAATTCACACAAGGAGTGGCAGGAGATGCTTTTGACAGCATGTGAAAGATTGGTGTCTATGTGCTATATATGTCGTGCTCAGAGGATGATGAGTTTTGGAGTGGTCCGGGTAGAAAAGCCGTGGAGTGGCCATCTCTGGCCACCACTGTCTTATGCATGCCTCATTAGCATTGCCCTTGAAAGGTCAAGTTTGTAAATTCTTGTTTCCTCCTACTGCGGTCAGATGCTCTACGGAGACTCCACTTGAGAGCGGCAATTTATATTTGATTTAATTGCTTTACTTAAGGGCTTTGTGGAGTATATTTATTTATTTGCGAAGTTATTTATATATTTACACACTTATATGTTCCTTTGTTTGCAAAAAGAATTGTACACATTAAGCCTGGGGGATTAATCAATCGGAACAAGAGCAATTAGCGATGTATGGACAGCAGCTGGTTTCCCCTTGCTTGACACCTTTATGTTGGGAGATTCTTGCTGTGTTTTGTGATGCCCACATGAATATATTTCATGTTTAAAGGTATGGAAATTGAGAGAATTTTAAATTATAGCTATGCTTTTAATATGTAATGGCAATTTCTCATTTAAATTGGGTGAGCATGAAAACATCAATTTATTTATGGCATATAACATATGTAAAGCCTTAGGTTATAGCCAGAATGAGTGCCAATGCTCGTGCTTGTAATCACTGCGCTATCAGATTTATAGATTATTTTTTGTAACCACGTTGGAGACCATTCATTGATTCTTTATTCGACTTTGAAAACGCTGCTATCATTTAGGATTGCTTACAACAAAAATCACATTTTAAAAACTCAAAAATTGTATCTGTTAGTCATTTTGGTTTATATACGCAATGATAGGTACCAAAATGAACGCAGAAATGAACACGCTGAGTGGTGAACTATTAAACCGTTTTATCATTTCATGAACAAAATAGTGTTAAACTACTTTTTCGTTATATTAAACACTTGCACTAATGATCCATTGAAATGTTCATTCAGTTTCTAGATTGTCAATAACACTTATTGCATCACAGCTGCAAAGTGAGAACATCCGTCACATTCTGTACCTCTCAATGTGCCAAACATCTGGGTAAATATAATGCTGCTACAGATTGCACAAATATGCACAGCTCCCGAGCCAGTGTTTTTTGCAGGGAAGAGTGCTGCCAATTTTTAGTAATTCCATGGATCCTGCACCCGGCTTCTGCAGCAACTTCACATTTGTCAATGTCTACTGCCGTCATGCATCAAGCACGGTGTGTGAAAGCTGAGTGGAGGTGCAGTGCAATAAAATGCTAATGTTTCAAGTGCTCTTTCACTTCGTAGCGCACTTAATTTTTTGTGCTACTAGCTGGCATTTGTTGTTCGGTTTGCTTCTCTTGCTCGAAGCTTAAACACGTGACTGAAACAGGGCATTCGAGTACATGGCCTCTTTTGTCCTGCGCATCTGTCAAGGAAATTACTTTCCTAAAATAAAGAACTTCCAACTAAAACGGCGTTGGCTGCGATGACTAATTACTAAACATATTTTAATATGCCTAATGGATGAGCCAGATTGTTTGCTCCAGCACCCGTGCACTTGGATATTCTTTGCTTTGCTCACTGTCCCGAAAAGACTCCAAATGCTGCCTAGCATACCCTGAATCCAAATCTTCTGTAGGCTAGCTCTCTTTTCTAATGGACCGCGGGAAGTCAGGGTATTGAAATTACAAGTGAAATCAAATGATTAGACTTCATTGCAAAGACAAAACGATTTTATAACGGTGCCCAATCTCATGGTAAAACTTTACGTGGAGCAAATATTATGATTCGATAATTGATTTTTTGAGTTAGGCGATGAAATTATATAACCAATTTTGCGTCGGTAAAAACCCTCCAGCACCCGACACAGCCAAATAAATTAATGTTTACATCTAACAAGCGTTCAACAACGTGTCGTTTATTATAGTTTGAGCTCACCTGCTGAAGACTTCCCTCCTGGCTCAGATGCACCATGGATTCAGTGGAAGACACTCAACCGCCTGAGAACTAGAACGGGACGATCAAAAGATGCTTTGGTCAGATGGGGCTACAAGACCGGCCCAACCACCTGTGAATGTGGAGAAGCAGACCATACTATGGAACACTGCCTTGTCTGTGCTCTACTACCGAACCTCTGCAGCTCATAAGACCTTGCGGAGTTCAATGAAAATGCAAGGGGCTGTGTAAGAAAATGGGAAACTGTAATTTAACATTGCGTTCGAAGAATCGCAAAGAAGAAGAAGCTCACCGATGAGTTAAAGATCGAGCCTCACAAACCAAACGTAGCAATCTCATAGTAGCTACATTGCAGTTGAATGATGGATAATATTTGACTTTAAGTTATGCATACGTTGAGCTTTACAAACGGATGTTCTGTACACTGGGTGATATGGATCGATATTATCAGTGACATTTGAGCGCAGCTGTCAAAAGCTCACCCGAGCGCACATCCATCCGCCTTTCACAATAAATGCTTAAACTTGGCAGTGAGAAAGGTATGTTTTTTCTGCATACAATTAATAAGAATCTTATTGTTCGACTTCAGAATATTAGAATTTACATGACAGCATAAATATAGTGTATGACAATTATTTGGGTGAAGGGTATACACTCCTACATCTAACCCTTTATACAAATAAAATAATTTAGTACACACTGTGAAGTACTGGTATTTTTGCATATCTTTCAGTGAGCAAAATGCAGTGGCTAGATCTTCGATAGTGTTGATATAGGATGTACGAGAATTGATCTTAAGAGCTGCTCTTTCGGAATAGCAGTTGAGGAACGTTCGGCATAGCTCACCCGAAAGAGCAGCTTTTAAGATCAATTCTTAGTCACCGTTTGAGTTGTATCATGACAAAACTTTTGATATTATTTCCATTACCAGCATGAACTGCCATGGGTTGGTTACTTACCCACACTATTGGCCAGTGGCGGGCCGTGTATTTGACACCTAGGCCTTCAGTGCTATCCTACCGCAATTAAACCGCCTTCGAATAACCTCACCATGATACTAGGGCATAGGATGTTGTCATTCGACGTAACCACCCCATATTCACGGTAACAGTAACCTTTATCGAGTGGAATAAAGTGATTTAACACGAGGCTCAACACCTATGAGAGTTACAATACACTAATTGCAGACACATGAACACATGGTGACTGAAACAATCAAGGATGTACCATTATTACGCAGTATGACAGGATGCTGCATCACAAATAGATATCGTATAGCCCAAATTAATGAAATTACCAAAGAAACAAGAACAAACTCACAACAACCAGTTTTAAGCCGGGGCTGGTCAAAGCGAGTTCCGTGGCTCTGCATTAAGCTGGACAAGGCCGCATCCGGGATTTGTTTCCGGTATGTCTGACGTAGAGGGCTAGGCAAGCTAGAAGGTTCCGGCGTGTCAAAGAATAAGCCTAACATGGAAAACTCGAAATCTGACCGGTTAAAGAATATGATAGTCAACAACATCGTCCCCATTGGCTTCAACAGTAGAGGGGATTCACTCGAAATTCTGAAGGCCTCAGGGTAGATTTTTTCACTGGAAGCAGCGCAACTGAGGGAGAGAGTAGCAATGAAATGACGTTAATAGACTGATGGGAACGAACTTTGTAAAATACATATAGCAGCAGAGAAAGAGAAAGCCTTGCTGGCCCTGAAGGCCCGCCTCTGCTATTGGCCATACCAACTCGTGATTCATTCATGCAATATATATGTGTACTGGCGATGCATGTTAACTTCACATGCTGGCCATAAACCATTCATGACTTGTACTAATGTAGGTTGTCATGACTCTAAACATCGTGAAGGAGAGAGAGGGAGCGCTCGACACGGCATATCCCAAAATAACAGCTTTGAAAAGCAACTATAATTCATTAATTCATTATCAGTACCCGCTTAAACCTGCAGAGAGTCGCCAGGAGAACTGGAGCCTATTCCAGCAGAAACAGGGCACAAGGCAGGGATATACCTTGGTTGGGACGCGAGTCCATTGCAGGGCACCAGCAGAAATGTTGTCAGCAATCCAGTCAACGTGGGCAGCACGTCTTTGGACTGTGGGTGGAAACTGGAATGCCTAACGAAAATCCACAAGGACACGTGGAGAACATCCAAACTCCACACAGAAATACACCCTAGCCGGGAAACGAACCCAGGGCCTTCCCGCTGTGAGGCAGCAGCATTACTCACAGCGTAACGGTCCTGCCCCCGGTATAAATAATAATAAACACTTCTCCTACCTCTGGACATAACAACACCACATATGTGGTCATCAAACGAGAATTTTAAAAACTAACATTTTAAACGAAAGTAACACATTTATAGGGGCACGGTATTTGTAAACATTTCAAATATGAGCCCATTAGATAACTGGAAGAGTGCAGCAGTGGCTCAGCAACTAGCACACTGTGCTATGAACTTGGGAGAGTTGAGCTAAATTGCCACTCACTGCCTAGCATCAGTGGCAAATGATTTCTGAACCAGTCCTGCCCCCGACCCCTTCACCAATACACCCTGACCAGCATGGTAAAGTATGGTCAATCAACCCTTTTTACTCCTGACATGGTATGGGGAAGTTTTCATACAGCAGTGGATTGGCCAAGGGCTGTAAAATGACGATTATAATCCTGCAGAAAATGATCTGGTGAAGTAGAAAACAAAATGGTGTTCGTTTAAACTGTATATACGATGGCACGAATACATTCACATAGACATGAATATGGGTTTCACCTCCATACCCTCACCACCTTTACAGTGTACCATATGTTTCAGCCTGAAATTGGAAAGCGGCATTGAAGCAGCAATATCTCCTGGGTTCTTTATTTAAATGTGACTGATTATGCATTCTCTCCCTGATTCTCTAACACAGGCAAACACATGATGCAGACAATGACCACGTAGGCCAAACTTGGCTCACCGAATTTCAATTGTAAACATTTTACAGAAATATATTGTTGGTAAATGCATAAATAATAATAGCATTTATAGAGCGCTTTTCACCCGAGGGTCACAAAGCGCTGCACAAGGCTGCGGAGGGAACGACATGTCAACGACAGAGAACGGAAAATCAGCAACAATGATTTTATTTTTTTTATAATCCGAGCTGTGGAGAGAACGGCATATAAACAACGGGGAGACAAAAAATTGAGTCAAGGGATAGCGATGAGTTATAAGACTTAGGACACAAAAACAACAGGAAAATAATAATAATAGCATTTTATAGAGCGCCTTTCAAGGGCTGCGGAGAGAACGGCATGTCAACGACGACAGAAAAAACAACTATTAAAAACCAAAGCAACAAAAATGAAATGATTAAGGCTGCTTCGAATACACTGAAAGGTGGTGAAACAGGCAATCTTAAGAGAGGCAAAATCTGCCAGCGTCCCCTAAGATGGCCGTCACTTCCTTAAAGACAAAACACGGAGGGAGACAGGGAGGGTGAGCAAGAGGGGGAGACACAGGGACACAGAGACAGGAAGACAGAGAGACAGACATGAGGGGGAAACAACGCCAATATAAAATAAACAATTAACAAAAGAGTCATTACGTCAAATGTAGTAACGAGCATCCTGAATTTATCTGCTGCCATTATTACAACTAAAATAATAATAATAATAATTCTACAAGCAAGGAGGGAACACATGTCCCCGAGCAGACGCAGATCGGAAGAGAGAGAGAGAGCCAACATCTCGGTACGGCACCACGAACCCGCTCCAACAATCCAAGCCAGAGGAAGGAATGAATGTTCCTAAAAAGGCGCAGGTATGAAGACAGCCAACATCCTGGCACGACAGCGTTGAGCCGCATCAGAGGTCCTGACAGGACGGCTTGAAGGCTTTACGGAACAAATAAGTCTTAAGACGAGATTTGAAGATGTTCAAGGACTCCGCTGAACGAATTTCCAGTCGAAGAGCATTCCAGAGTTTTGGAGCAACGCGCGAGAAGGCTGTCACCCATCAAATGGAGGTGCGACCTGGGAACAAACAGCAAGCGTGTATTGGAGG
>JAZEWU010000002.1:20928078-20945234 GCA_036362915.1 Geotria australis
TGCCGCTTTTTAAAATTCGAATATTAAAATTGTACCTCTAATGGGTGCCATTACTGAATTCGTGTTTATACAAGAAAGTTCTCCAATGAATAGCAGGGGAATGAGCAAGGACAAAGCAGCAATGACCCACAGTCCGATCTGTGGGCATCCATCACCATCTGCTGAGAACCGGTAATGGGGGCATTATCAAATAGGTACAACAGCTGCTTCTGAGCTCAGCTGAGGGGCATGGGCCAAGTGGGTTAGGCTTCACGCTTGCACTTCTTCCTGTCTCAGTCAATGGACACAATTAGATGCTAGAAAATAAAGAGAGAGAATAACAGGATGTTAAAGATCGGTAACAGGATTGCAGATATACTCTACTGTCAAAGTAACGTTTAAGAAATATGTTTAACTTTTTGGCTTTGTGTTTTTTAAATTTCAATTGTGTTTTCAGTAACATGTCCCAAGACGAGCTCTGATAAACCAGTGCACCATCCAGTGTTTTGTCGCCTGCTATTTACACTCGGAGCACTGCTCTGTGCCACGTGCCTTACTGTAGAGACGCTCATAGCACTCAAACTGACATTTTTTTGCTCTGGGTTTTGTCAAATTAAGTGCAAATCCAAAGATTTATGGTATAATTTGTGACTGGGCCTGAGAACACCAACTTGCTACAATTGAGGTCAGTCAAAGTAACTTTCACAACTCTGCCCTTAGCTCATTAGGTCATATGCAAATCCGTCCACTAATCTCCGCCCAAACAGCACAGACCATCGCCTGCACCCTCATCGCCAGCTGCTTTGACTACTGCAACGCTATACTCACAGGAATCACGAAACAACAGAGCGCCAAACTGCAACGTCTCCAAAACAACCTAACACGCTTTGTGACCCTTTGTGACCCTCGGGTGAAAGGAGCTATATAAATTGAAATTATTATTATCAAAGCGAGCGACCAACCAACCACAAAATGCACTCTACACTGGCTACCCGTCCACCAATGCATCACTTAAAAAAACAGCAATAATATGCCACCACGCTATTCACACAGGACACCCTAAATACCTCGCATCACTACTCCGGCGACTCGCCTCAACACAATCACGCATTCTACACAGCTCATCACAGCACCGACTTCAAACACCGCGCTCACGCACAACCTTCGCACAACGCCGATTTTCGGTCGAGGCACCCACAACCTGGAACAGCCTGCCACATCTACTACGCCAAATACAGTCCCCCACAACCTTTAAAAACTTTTGAAAAGACACCTCTTCACCGATTCACAACAAACCGACTGAGCCAGGCTCCGCGTCTCCGAATCAACGGGCGTAACATGCCCGGAGAATATGCGGGCGTTATAAATATATTATTACGATATATTTAATTTCCACGAAACAAGCTTAAATTTAAACCATCAAACTATATTGCAAATAAATAAATTGCCGTACACATATCTCAGTTGATAACAGCAGTTTGCAAGTTGGAACAAAACACTATAAATAAATACTGAGTTGTCTCACTAAACTGCATAATGTAATGTACATAGTATATTAGGTCCACAAAGGCTTATACAACTCAAATGAGCACGCTGACAATAAGAGTGAAACATGTAAATAAAACATTCATTTTAGTTTTTATCTGTAGTTTTGTAGTGTCACATCGGTGGCAATATAGCTAATTTGGTTCGTTGTACTGTAGTTAAAGAGGCAATCAACATACTGCAAATATTATAATTTAACAGAAAATTAAAGCCATTGCTTCAACAGGCTGGGAGTGCATCTAGTCACTGATGAAAATAAACACACTTTTGTTTAAACTACAAATATTACGTTCAACATTTTTAAGGTTAAAAAAACAATTACTGTAGATGAAGAAGCTGGTCTCATATGTCCATGCCTCAGCTTGTTTTGTTTTACACCAAATCAGCTTTTGACCTTCAGAGAATATTTGAGCTCTAAATTGCTCCAAAGGCATCACGTTCACATCTGAATTGGCTCTGACATCATTCATACGGCTATAAACAGAGAAACCACACTTCCATAACCCCCACACACTCCAGAAGGAAACTATTGAAGGCTGATTGTAAATGTGCGTTGTAAAGTCTGTTATTTCTCGTATAATATTTTACTTGCTGACTTCAATTGTGTTAAAGATGTAACACAATCCCGTATACTTCCAGTATATTAGTATTTTCTAGCACAGCCACATACAACATGTTTTTGGAAGGAAAAACTAGAAAGGTGGCCTGAGAAACTTATTTTTTTTGTGGTATTAGTTAAAATTGATACTATTTTGAATGTTTTAACTGAATTTGTTTTCCATGCAATTCATTCCTTTCTAATTTATTTGTCCTCATGATTAATGGGGAATAACTGAAAAACAATTAAATCGAATTTTGTTTGAAACGTTGGATTCGTTCTGTTGTCTTAGTGACGTTTTAAGAAATAAAGCCTCTGTTAATATATTTTTTACCCAGCTATTTTAAATTATTACTCTGTTGACTTGAGAATGGAAAAATCCACACCAAACTAAAAGCCCATGTGTATTCCATGATACCTTTAAATGCATTTCAAATTAGTAACAAATGCAAGACTGAATATATTTACACGCAGAAAGGCATGCACACATGATTACGTGTCCTCTGTGATTTGATAATTTTTGCGCAAGTATACATTGGTAGTCTTTTACACCTCCTGTCCATATTTTTTGTAATTCAAGAGGGCTACAGTAATACCTGGAAACAGTCTATCTTATTTTCTTTACCATTATGAGATAAATTACCCCTAATGTTCGGGTTCTGACAATGTCCTGGGGTTGGTAAGTGGTTAATATAGCTCTATGATTACTGATGTAAATGCACATAACTCCTGTGCACTGACCTCTAAACAATCCCTAGCATGGCGTGTGTGGTAGCTGACTCCTGTCTGCAGGACAATTATGCCCATTAGCTAAATAGAAGTAGAACAGTCCGTGTCAATTTGTGAATGTTATAATGTACAGATACCTAGATTGAAAGGATGCACCAGGAGCAGAAGATTTTATACATTTATGCACAGAAATGTGTTTCTAGATAATGAATACTTTGCTATATGAAGCGGTCTTCACTCCTGTTTTCAGAATTGTTATTTTTTGTCTTCATGCAGAGAAGACATAATTCTCCTTCAAGCAACATTTATTTAACATCATGTTGTATGTGTTTCACAGATACAGTTTAACACTATGCTGTTTATGTGATCATATAAATTGATGCTGTATCATCTTTAGATTTTTAAACTTGTAATAATAATAATTGACAGCCCTTTTTCAGTTCACTGCTGGATGATGTGTCCGCTGTGGGGGTTGTTTGACTACACTTTACCATGCTGGTCAGCATACGTTGATATCAGATGGTGCATAGGACCAGATTCAGATATCACTCATTATTGATGTTAGCCCTGGCTGGGAATCGATCTCAGGTCACCAGGTTTATAGAGCAGAGCACAAACCGAATAAAAGAAACATAAATACAAATGTGTTACACATGATAGAAAATTGCATGAATGTGAATGTTGTGAGTAAATAGAATACAATGAGCCCTAGTAGATGGTCTTACAATTTCTGAAATGCATACTTCTTTTCCAAAAGGAAAATCCTTGAGAATCTAACAGTTTCTCTCAGTATATCACCCTACCATGCCATTTTTACGTCTTATTTTGATTATGAATAATACATTCCCTGTTTCAATATTAATTCAAATTTATATATTGTGTGCAGCTAGTGGAAAATATAATGGGGCGTGTATATATTTTAGTTTAACGAATGATTTTTAATAAAGCTCTATGCTACAATAAATGTGGAGTTTGCCGTGTCCACAAATACAAAAGCAAAGCATAATTCACCTAAATTAATACATTTATATTCGGCTAAGATAAATGGCTGATTAAAATGAATCACTCTAAGATCTTTGATTTAGCCCTTGGAGGAATAACAAGCCACGCTCTGGAATGTGAGACAGGATGCCAATACTGTACTAGTTGAGGACTTCAAAGATACAGTAGTTGCAGATATTTTATATATATATATCACATAAAACAGTTTAATCCAATATATATTCTTTTCCTAAAATTCGATCCATTAAAATATTTGTACATTTCATGTCAGATGTATGCCTTATCTGAAAATGTGTCACTGTATGTTCAGGTTGTGTTTGCTTACAATGGTGATGCTTTCTGTAATGTTGCTGTTTATATATCTAAAATAGAAAAATAAGTGTAGGGTTTTATGCTAACAATTGACAGGTAATATGATTGCATGACCCCTTTCATATTTTGAATAAATCCGCTGTAAGAATAAGCGGTGAGTATCATGTATTGTGATAAATGCATGAAGATGAATGTTTGGCAAATGGGTTAATCAATAAGAAACTATATTTGTTGGTGATTTACCCCGAACAATATCCAACAATGCCTACCCATTCATAACTGATGTAAAACCTATTGGCATGAGCTCATTTATGGTGAGAAAATACTACAATGGCCACTATGTTGTTGTGATTATTAAAACATAGCTTTTAACATGAGCACAATGTAAAAACATCTGCAGGTGTGCACCATAACTATAATGCTTGGTTTGTGATTCATTCCAAGTGAAAATAGTTGCAGCTCAGGTTCAATACAAAAGCTGCAACATATTACCTCCGATATAATGTCCCCAGGGACATAAACGTTATGTCATTGGTAAATCATCATGCAGATTGCAACAAAGCCAATTCCTGGTAAGGAGAGAGAGCTCAATGTGCTCTATTGATTTGTCCTTGAAGACACCTCATGTCATTACAATTGGCACCAGCAGTACATTATAAACCACTGATGTGCAATTCATTTCAATGTAGCGGTGCTTGCTTTGTTCAAGGTAAAATCTGATAAACTGCTAAAGAGGGAACACTTTAATATTTAATCTGAAAGATAGATGGTTGCATTAGAGTGTAGATTGTGGCTTGTCCATGTGTCATAAAGGTAAGGGGATGTACCGACACGTTACATGTGTTGGCTCGGCTGACCTGTGCCATTTGCTGTTGATCACAGAGGTGGAATTGTGTGTGTTTTTTTATTCTGAGCCATATCTATTGTCTTATAGTTATTACCGTTTATAAAGTGCCTAGCTTGATAGAGAGTACAAAATGCATTTCTTACATACTTTGTAGCTTCACCGGCATCATGAAATAGTGTGCAATAAGATAATTGCTTTGCTCACCGTGTATGCAATTAACACGGTGATATCTGAGATGCCATCATAGCAGATGTGTTGAGACAGCGACCATGCGATGTCATGTGCATAAAATGCCAATACTCTAGCTGTACATGGCTTCGGTTGTATTATTTTTTGTACATAAATGTCTTGACGCCATACCACATTCCATTCCTGTTGCATTATTGGTTGTGGTAGAATCATTTACCAACCCACTCCTCTGCCCTCCCCCCTAAGCAGTTATACGACTTTCCAGGTTTCAGGATCGAAATTTGATTCAGGAATTGATATATTTCTTCTTACGTTGCAGTGAATTTCAGCTCCTCTAGTTCTACAGGGATAACAGGTCAACGCATGTAACGTTACATTTAAGACGTCCATCTTTACATGTAAAAGTCGAAGTGTGTATCATGATGTTTAACATTTGATGTTATAATTTTGTCATTGGAAAATCGGAAATTGTTAATGCTTTCACCATCTGTCGTTATGCTTCTATTTTCTCAATTATTTTTCTTCTAAAACATCTTTTGTTGTCAACGTGAATATAACGTTGGTGAGAGCAAATCTTCTTGTCGGACTCTTGTTATACTTTGTAATTGTTAAATTCTTCACGTAATCTCAGTATAGCTTGTCCTTGTTGCTGTTATATTGCACGTTAGATGGAATGTTAGATTTCATATTACAAGGATGACATTACATAAAATAACAGTTTTTATTTCCCAATGGAAATTAGTGTTTTCCAAAATGTAAATGGCTTGAAATAATGTCGGCAAAGCGAAGAAGACATTGTTTTCCATAAATATGTTATTTCATAACTAAATTATATGATAATACAACACCAATATGTGTCGTTGAAGTTTAATTGAAGACAAAACATTCAGTTACACTAACCTAACAGCAAATTTGATTCACAAGCACTGGCAGAGTGCTAAATAAACGTTCCAGCCTAAAAGCGGGAAGAAAAGTTATTTTTCCATGAAGTACTTGTAGCTGGGTTAATGTTTCTACGATGATCTCATCCACGTTTTGGAAGCCTTGGGCCGTGACCTGAGAAAAATGCAATCTAGCGGGCATCAGTTGGGAGACTTCACTCGGAGGCGGCCCGCTAATCCCACACACACGCACTCACGAAATCACACACGAACACAGCGAGGCACGCACGACCAGACCTGTCTCATTAATGTTTCATTTGAGTGAAAAATAACCGGGTGAGGATTAGTGAAAATTGCATGAGGCTCCTTTATCACATACCGGGCATACGCGAGACTTTTCGCGCAATGTATATACAAGGTTAATGATCCATAGCCATGTGCATCAAATGATGAAATTTGCTATTAATTTTTTTCTTTTGTGGCAAAACTCTGACTTGTCTATTTGTTCTGTTTATGTAAGAGATACAGTGATTTGACTTCACGTTTGTCATTTCCATGAAATTTCACACCTGTGTGCCTTTTCATCCTTTTTTCTCCTTGCCTTCATTTTTTCAGCTTTACTTTCTTTCATTGTTCGTGTTTTCTGTCGGAACAGAAACGCAAAGAAAATTCACACGTGCAATAAATCACTTTTGTTTCTCCCTCAAGAATAAAGAGGAAGAAAAATAATAACATGATTCAAAGTGCAAACATACAAACTTTCCGTTTGTAAAACGACACAAAGCGCTTGTTCGTGTCAATGCTTTGCTCGTAAACAATTAAGGGCTCTTTCTATTTCGTTATTAGGCATGCTGATGTTTTCTGCATCATTAGGAATAGTGTATAAATCAATATTAGACACAGTAGACGGGGGTTGAAAGTTTAATGGCAAACTTGTTTTTACGATGCTGGCAATGTGCAAGCGTTATTGTGACCAAATGTAAACAGATTGCAGAATATAATGCATTGCTTAAGCTATTTGTCAACGTACATTAATTTGCTGACGGGAAAACAAAGCATGTAAAATTGTTCCCTGCACGTTATTAAAGCGCATAAATACTGGCAATGCTTTTGACTCCTTCGCGTGTCAGTTATGTTGTTATGGCTTTTTTATGGCCATGGGAATGTCGCAAAACTGTTATGACCCACGGTTGTGTATCAAAATCCAGATGCAAAAATATCCAACTCATTAACCAATGCATTTTACAGCACGGTCCTCATTAAAATTCAGTTATGATGACAAACTAGCAATAAAATATTCATTTTTTTCTTTTCCATTTATTTTTGATATTTTTTTATTTACATTTTCCCCAACCTTGATTTACCCAGAAAAATAAATAAATCTTGCTGTTTTGATTGCCAGCCCTTGCAACGAAACAATGTTTGTTGTAACAAAGTGTTAAATTAACGAGGTTGGTTATTATGAACGTTACATTTTTCATTTCGACGTATATGAAAGTGCGAGCTAAAAATCCATCTGGGGTTGTTATTGGTCAAAGCGCGTGCATCGCGCAATCACGGGGGGAATGAGCAATGGCCACAATAAATAACGCATTCCAACATCGCAGCTATTTCAGACAAAGACCCAGTGCTGTCTCTTGTGCTGCAGCTTTCATCATATAATATTGTCCAATAGATGGGCTAGTCAGCCAACCAGAGCCTGTTTGGGTTTTTATTTGACAAAGTGTTGACGTGGCCAACATGCACCAAGCCAGGCTAATATATTTATAAAGGAAGTGTGAAATGTTCCCATTCTGAGAGCGGAGATGATGATCTTGATTATAATAATAATGGTGTATAATGCACTACGATGGTGTAGTGGTTTGTATGCCGCGTTGTGAACCTAGTAATCCAAGTTTAACTCCCAGCCAGAGGTGACATGAGTGGCAAGCAACATTTGAACTGGTTCTAGGCATATACTTTCACAAACCTGGACTGACAAAGCATAGACAGTGAAGTACAGTCAATGTAGCCCCCAAAGCTAACATTTCAACAGAAGGCCTTCATGCAGTAGTACATTGACACGGTAAAATAGTGCTTTGATTTTATTTCTTGTGCTAAAATAGGATTTCAATGCAAACAATCCAAATATTATTGAAATCGTTTTTAAAGGCTATCTTTTAAAAATTAAATGTATTAAAATATGTTGCAATATATGAAAAATTAACTACAAATTTGTACCGATTTGTAAAACGATCTGGTTTTCATTTGTTAATTATGAGGTATGACAATTCAAACGATTAGCCTGCCTGTATTACATTACTATAATTAAAATAGTTTACTGATTAAGCTCAATAATAGCTTTTATTTATTGTAGCACATTTGCTGCATTCGTGTGTTGTTTCACATAGGCTTTTACGATGGAGGGGCATTAGTTAAACAATGCATTGTCCTAAAATAGACGTTAACTTGTGTACAATATATCTTTGAAAATCATCTGCATGGCCTTTGAACTTCACTGTGAACTTCTACCCCCTGTCTTTTTTTAGGCTTTGGACGCCATGGGAGATGGGCTGAGATGATGACTCGATGGTGTTGAATGTCATGTACTTCAGTTTTGACACCAGGTTGCAAGCAAGTGTGGCTATCATTGCTACCCGGGGTGAATTTAATAAACCAAGCGACATTGGATTTGTCTACTGTACTTGTGACAGCGGTTGCCTTGCAATGCAGATGTATCCCACCATCCAAACCAATAACGGCAATTAAATGTTTTGTATGCCCATACCTATTGGGGTTGCAACACAAATTTAAAGAAACAGCATTCACTAATTGAGGAACCCTCTACTGGTGGAATTATTTTTAACGTGGACTTTCTACTGGTTTTCTGAGTTTTTTTTGCGGTTGGTGGAATAGCTCCCCGATGTATTTTTGGAACAGTCCGCATTTCCGTCGGCACATGCCTGACTTTTCATTCCACATGCTGGTGGATCGAGCTTCTTCTACATTTTCAGGAAGAGAAGTTAAGACGTTTAATTATGAACTGAAGAAGCTGCCGACACGTAGAGTGAAGCATTGTACAGACGGTAGCACATCTTGCGTTACAACCCGAAAACACATCGGAGAATTCTCCACTAGTTATCTACCGAGAAGAGGCGGGAGGTGAGAGGATGTTATTCCATACGAGGTTTATTCCTCCTTAAAACTAAGTGAGACACGTCCAACCTTGGAGAGCAGTTTGACCTCACGGTTTGGGTAACTCTGGCATACTAATGCAATCATCTGTGAACGTCTGTGTTTAAGCCTGTTCAACATGGGATTGCAGGCTGCATTCGATGTGATGGAAAGGTTTAAATGAAAGTGCATGCACTGGCACTGACCTGAGGTCAGACGTTTCACTTTGCTTGGCACCTTGGCATGGCAAGTAGAAGTTGGGGTTAGTAAGTGCCCTAGCCACCTGCTAAGGAGCAGTATTTATCACCGAGCTGGACAACTTTGACAGGTCTTGTGACTATTTTTTTATTTTTAACAAAATTAACTCAAAAGTCACCTAAGGAAGCAAAGCGAACTGTTTCATTATTTAAACTACTCTGCGGTATGTCATACAAGATAATATCACCATCAAATTCTATCGTTGTTGGCGTGCCGTTCTCTCCGCAGCCCTGTGCAGCGCGTTGTGACCCTCGGGTGAAAGGCGCTCTATAAATGCTATTATTATTATTAGCATTTCATGTTATCATGTTGACCATCTGTTCAGTAACATACCTGTTTTCTGGATGTATTCTTAGCAATAATATAATCATTACATTTCCACATGACATCTATCTTGCTTAAGTTTATTGAATATCAATTTGAGATACATTGGAAATACATTTCAAATACGTTTAGATCACATTTTCAAAACAATGCTGCCTCTCAATATAAATCACGTTATTCATTAAAGTGAAAAACCCCATTAAATGCAATAAACAGCAGGTGGTGTTACATATGGTACATGCATGCGTTGTGAAAAATAGCAGCCGAGTCATGTTATGTTGGCCTGATTATAAAAGTTCCGAAATAACACCATTTATATTGTACTGTAATAACACTGATGTGTTAAGAACACACAGATTAAAAACACAATTACACATGCGAAAAAAGAAATTGTGTCGCGATGCAATTGCTTGCTTTGCATAAACTACAAAAATTCCTAGATTAATTGTGGATTTGTTCCCTTGGTGCTGACAACCAGACGCGTGGAATAACGCAGTTTCACACAGCTCTGGCGGGGAATGCACGTAATTGGAGCTAACTCCATCAAGTAGAGTTATAGTGCACAAACCCACTATTGTGCACACATTCCATAGGAGATATTTATCGAATGTTAATTTTATTTATTTTAATTACTAAATTATTTAATTTCTAAATACAGAGGCAAGTGACGGGCAAAAAGGCTATAACATTGCTGTCGAAAACAATGTGAATTCAGTATACCTTAACACTTTTATTGTGAATGAGAAACTCATGCGAAACTCATGCGAAAATCAAAACGCATCGTTGCTTTTGGGCAATGACGTAGCCCAGCAGTACCGCATTTGCCGCTTGATGCAGAGGCTCACGGTTCGAATCCAGAGGCCGTCCTGATTAATACTACAGGTGTAACAACCATATTAACAGATGCCATCTGCTTTACAGTGGACCTTGATCCTGTGACATCAATCGCAAGAGTAGGTCATGGTACCCATTTTCCAAATAAAAAAATTACCTGAAACTTCCAATTGGAATTATATGTAGCAATCCGTGCCCCCAACTGCAAAAACGTGATTGTACCATCATGAAAAAGAGCCTTGAGACTTACACAGGCTATCCTAGGTACACAAGCATAACAGTAATAATAAACGTAATTTAGTCACGTGAAAAAAGGGCCCTCAGATCAGGTATAAATTGTAATAAGTGAGAAACCAAATAAATCAGTTTCTGCAGTGAATCAGGAGGATAGTGATGGTGCAGTGGTTGGCACAGTGTTCTCTGAATGTTGTGTTTGATTCCAGGACATGACAAACATCATTGACAAATAATATCTGAACCAGTTATGGGCCCCCCTTTCACCAACCACATTGACCAGTACGGTGACATATGGTAAAAAGCCCCACGATCAACATGGCATCAGGAGGCCTTCATGCAAAACTGGATTGGTAAAAAACTTCAAATTACTCAACATGGCATCAGGAGGCCTTCATGCAAAGCTGGATTGGTAAAAAACGTCAAATTATTATTTTTTTACCTTAGGTGGCCACCTGGGTTTCAAATCCAAGAAGCTTGGTTAAATTTGGCTTGGTGCTTTGACATAGGCATTTATTTATTTTATAAGGGCGCTTTTTCTTAAATAAAAATTCAACGTTTGATCTCTGTCATAATATATTTCAGTGGAGTAAACTTAAAAAAGCCATTTAATGAATATGAAACGAGTCATTCAAGAGCCATGAAGCAAATCAACTTCATTTCTCGTGACAACCAGGGTGAGCTGTTCTGCATATACAAATCTTACATTCAAATACATTTCGAGCCATCACTAATGTGAAGAGGTAAAGGTGCAGCCATTAAATATCTTGCTCATGCTACTGCTAACGGAATTGTCTCCAGCAGAGGGAGCTATACATAGCTTCTCTAGGCCAGGGGTCTCAACCTTTTGCACCTCAAGGCACTCTTGGCCCACTTGGGTATTGTCTCCACGGACCACTAGGTGGCGCTCGCGGCCCACTGATTGAGCATAGCGGCTCTAAACGATCATTTGGCCGACTTGTCCATGTTAACCATACATCTTGGAAAAAGTGGAATTTTTCCACACTTTAACTCACCACACATGACTTATCCTTTTATACGGCTGGGATTAACAATGCGTTAAAGCTTAATGATGGATACACATGATACATGCACTGCGGTTGAAATTTCCTGACCTGGGTTATGAGCTACTGTACCACTATTTGAGACTGTTAATGTTGTAGAACATGTTGTCAAGCACCTAAAGCAATACAAGCCGAGCCATCCAATGCTGGATGAAGGGCTCTTCATGCCATTGTGGTCACGTTGGTTGTTTGAGCATACTTCACCATGCTGGTGAATGTGGGCTGATGAAGGGAAAGTTATAGATTGATGTGTATTATTACAGCAGAAAATACCCAGTGAGCTAGCAAGCTCTTTGCGGGATTCAGACACCTGAATTGACAAAAATAAATAAAATATACAAATCACAAGTTAACACAACGAACCACAAAAACATAAAGTAAACATTTACCCACAGCATTGCACAAGATATGTAACAAAGACCCAGTTCAACATTGTGATGGGAATAAATTATAAGGAGCTTATTGCATGTTAAAACAGCGAACATATGCAACATTTTAAACACAAATCAAGTTTTGAAATCGCAGCTAAGCAGAAATTTTAAATCTAATTGGGATCTAAGGTTGCTAATTGAAGGGGGTGCCCAGGACCAGTTTAGATATTGCTCACCACTGCTGTTATTCGTGGTTTAGCTAAGGAACGAACCAGGCTGCCACTGCTTGACTGCTGCACTTCTGTAGCATCTACACGCGATTCCACGTCCACACAGAAGGCAAGGACTCGACGCTGATGTGGTAGATTAATCTACTAAGCCACCCGATTGTCATAACTGCTGACCGTTAGTCTTTCAACTCTGTCTGGAAGCGCAGTAATCTGTCCAGCTGTTGGGAAAGACCAAGCATATCGTCTGCTGAAGACAGCAAGTTTGAGAAAAGTGGAGTCAACATGTCGAAATCCCCCTCCGCCTAGCTTACATTAGGTGTAAAGAGTATAATCAATTTTGACCGGGATTGTAATATGGCGCGAGTTTGTGTGTCTATTTTCCTCTCAATTTGCGCGAGCTTTTGCTGAGGCTATTGTATTTATAAACATGTGCACAACAACCACGATTAAACACACTTTTAAATGTAAATCTTTGGCATCAATCACCGGTTATTCCACATGGATATTGGTATGGCCCGCAAAACAGTCTTGCAATTGTGCCATTCACGCCACTCCGGGTAGAAGGGCCTCCACTAGAAGGGGCTATATATAGAGAGCCTCTTACAGGGTATTTAGCCTACTCTTCCACACTGGCGAGACATTTTGCAAAAGGTTACCCGCACTCTACACTGGCACACGCGACCTGCTGTTTGAAAACATAACACAAGCTTTTGGACTGCTCCGCGCACAGAAAGTGCGGATGTCACAAACGTGCCCACGGCCTTGCTGGGGGATCGAACCGATGCCGTCTGGAAGTCCAGCGTGCTCACTTTTACATACCACAGCAGCATCCATAAGGAAGCATGCCACACAGTAAGGTACAGAGCCGTAAATAAAATTAAATAAATATGTACGGTATGTTTATCTTGACATTTTAGACCATTAATTTTTCACCTGCATTCCGCTGCTTAAAAATCAATGCCTCCGCACAACTTATGGATTGTGTTGCTCTCCACCTTCATATGTAACAGCCAAGCCATTAAAGGGTTGTGAAATTATTCTTGACGTTGTAAAAGTGCCAGCTGTAATCTAAGTGATACTTTAGTGCCCACGACAAAGGTATATCTTTTGCGTAAACTGATATATATTACTTTCTATGGCGTGTGCAGGTTGTACGTGCAGTTCCACCCCCCAAAAAAACACGTCGCGGAGCTATACAGCACACATGCACAACCTATGCAGTAACTGAGATATATTCTCAAACTGTACGTTGTTAGACACTGTATTGATTTAAAAAACATTATTAAGGTCATAGGGATGCAAAGCATAACATGCAACTAACAGCGTATGCATGCCACGATTCACGTTGGATTGTTTTTTCAAATTGGTAAATCCATAGAACTAATATACAATAGATCCCACTGCATATTGCCATGGGAGGTAAATTCTCAAAACAGGTCATTAATTTTACTGAACGTCCCGAGCCACTGACATGAAATCACAAACATCCAAGGAAATAAAGTAAAATTAATGTTACGTGAGCCGGGCATTCATTACGATACTGGGTTGGCGTAGCAGCACTAGGGGAGCTCGTGAGATGATGCTGTGTCAAAAGGTTCCCACGTTTAACTCGGCATGTATCGTGAGGACATAAGCTCCTGGTAACGTTGGAGCACGAGGACATTGGGCCGTTTTAATACTGAAATTGATTGTATCCACTTCTTCTGTGTGTTTGTGACAATAACAGTAACAACAACAATAAAAAAAAACACCACCAAAACATACCAGAACTTCTGAGGCAATCCGTGTGATTGGAAAATCAGCTTAAGATAGAGGTAAAAATGCGTTACTAAGCTCATTATGAAAATGACAACATTTCGACAAAACTAATTTAATTGGACCACCCCTTTGCAGAGATGTGCGCTTCTGAAAATGACGAGATACCACCTGCTTTTCAGAATGTTTTATTCCAGTCAAAGTTATTGTCTGTTTAAATTTGAATCAGCTGCAATTGCTAATGCAGGTTTTTATACAAATGTATGACTATTAAACTAGTGGCCTTTCAGGTTCGTAAATGCAACAGACCTATTGTTTTAAAACAACTGACCAATGAGTGTTCGGATGCGATAATGCATGGCAGTCTAAAGAACAGCAGCTCAGCCAATTTATCATCATAAAGAACAGTATTAGCACACCTTTGTCATCTGAAACCAGATCGGGCACTCAATCTAACTGTGATTAATGTGTTTCTGCAATATAATATTGGCATGCCAATATGTGCAACTGTAACACGTGGTTTATACATTAACACCTAAAAGCAAAACCGTAACATTTACACGTGTTGGAAAAAATAAATGAATGGATTAGAACATTTCTTTATATGATCAAATATCTTCAAATATAATATTTACTGGAATACCCAAACATCAAAGCAAGTTATATTGAGATGATATTAAATACACCATATCCACCACGTTGTCAATACACTGCTTCATGAAGGTCTGCCCATGCCTTGTAGTTGTTGGGAGGGGGGTTATTTTGCTATACTTCACTATGCTGGCCAGTGCATTTTAGTAAAGGGAACACACAGGAGTAAGCAGTTATCACTTGCCGCTGTTTTTATCCATGGCTAGGCATCTCACTCAGATCGCTGTATTCATTCTGCAGTGCATGAACCAATATGCTGCAATTGCCCATCATACTGCGAGAGTGTTTCAAAAATATTATTTTTTTAAGCGGAGTGTAACAAGCTGGAAGGAACGTTCAAACAGTGCGCCTAACACGGATTTCATTTTTTATTATTTATGTTTAAACCATTTATTGGTTTTATACAATTGCCGTGACATTTTTCAAACCATTATAATTTTACCACCACCACACAGAATGTATTTTTCTCTAAGCGAATTACAGAAAACGTGTTACATTGCTGAACCGTGAATTATGAAGAGGCCTTCATTCAGCAGTGGATTGATCATGATTCATAATGTTAATCGTGACAAACGTTACCGATCCATTCATTAATTATATACCGTATTACAAAGTTTCTATACAAAGAAATATTCACTTTCACAAATACACAGTTAATTAACACTGCCATATACAACAATGCAGTACATAAAGGACATATAAATATATTGCATCATAATTGTTGCCTGTCAGTCGCAGTCTTTTGCCATTTATTTCACTTGTCAATTTGTACTGCACTTATTGTATTTTCATTTAAAGAGAGATATTGACGCAGTGATAAATGTACTATCCACGTTATTTTTACAGTGTTTTATTCCAACTATAGCTGTCCTAACTTCCATCCATCCATCCATTTTCAGAAACCGCTTAATCCTGTACAGGGTCGCGGTGAGCCGGAGTCTATCCCGGCAGACACAGGAAGCAAGGCAGAGGTATACCGAGGATGGGACGCCAGTCCATCGCAGAGCTGCCCTAACTTCACCCACCAATTTATTGTGGAAAGTCTCCAATTTAAAGTGCAAATTAGGATTTTTCCCCCTGCTACGCTTTCTGTCACCACGGCTTAGCGTCAGCTCCCCAAAAGGGAGGCAACGCTGCCAATACGATCATCGTTAGCCTCCAAAATGTCACCATGCGCTCGTTTTCTGAAAGGCCCTCTTTGTCTGCATGCAACAATAAGGTTCCTCCCTCAGCCCGTCTATGAGCTCGTGCTGTAATTTTACCGCTGCTCTATCTTTTTGTGGCCTTGCTTGGGCTCTGTGTTATGCACGTAAAAATAATGTATGTGGCATGTGTTTGTGTGCTGCTAAACATTTTGCTATATTTTTTCATATTCAGTATTGCCTTAAAAAGGGTGAACATTTTTCAAGTAACATGTAACAGAAATTTTAATCATGTTCAGCTTTTTGTGGATATATAAGCTCGATTACATTGGGTAAAATTACTTTGTGGTGTGGTGTGTAAGTGACAATAGTCAGTCAGCACTCTGACCACCGAGCCTGGAATAGACAGTTGTGTTATTACGAAAGTGCACTGCTTGCGTGAAAATTGGGACTGATTGTGCCGGGAAGTTTCAGAAAATCGGCCATTATATAAAGTTGAGGTAAAGTCACAGCCCTACAATTGCTTGCTTATGCCACTCATCTCATCTCATTGTCATTCATTCATTCATTGTCAGAAACCGCTTAATCCAGTACAGGGTTGTGGTGAACCGGAGCCTATCCCGACAGACGCAGGGGGAAAGGCAGGGCTATATCCATGATTGGACGCCAGTCCATCACGGGGAACCAGGGGCAATTTACTCTGCAGGCCAATTAACCTATGCAGCAGCATGTCTTTGGACTGTGGGAGGAAACCGGAGCGAAAACCCACACAGACACGGGAGGAACATGCAAACTCCACACAAAATGCCACCGCTGGCGGAATGATCTTCACTCGAGAGAGCTCCCAAGATTCCATCTCGACGGCATATCGCCTACTCTCCCATGCTCGCCAGACATCTTACAAGAAGTAGGAGCACCCACACGTTACTCACCAAACACAACCTACGAATCGACTAATTATGTCGTACCCATTTAAGAAACTTGCACCATTGTATCAACTGCCATGCCTGGAGATTGAATTGGAAATATCGGGATTGCGCATCCAGTATGCTGACACG
>JAZEWU010000002.1:20945288-20955481 GCA_036362915.1 Geotria australis
TGAGGATCATGCTAAAGGACTCTGGATGTTTTGAAAGACGTTTGTTTTTCCACTTAAACCGCAGGAATAAAAAGTAGAAGGATTAGTGACATGCCTTTCAAATATATGTTTGTTTTTGGTTTACTATACCAAATTACTTTGGTTTGAGTTCGGAGGGTGAGTACTGAATTTTGCCAAGTCGTAAATCTCGCTGCATTAACCAACGTCGTTTCAGCACTGGGAGAGTTGTAAGAATAAAGAAAGGTAAAGAATAGCTGACATAGCTGCCGCTTGCTTTATTGAGTATCCTTTTAATGCACTGAAGAAATGTTTTGTGCTAATGGCCCTATTTGGTCCATTTGTACGGGTGTATTGCAGCATTAGCATCCCTTCTGAGCACTGTCTTGAACGCTCAATAAAGCACTCCAGCAGGGCTAGCTCTCCAATTACTGGTGTCACCTCCACACAGCCCACAACTAACAGAATGATGCATCAGGATCATTTTAGGGCACATGCTCGATTCGTTAGAATATGGTTCTTGAATGCCGAGGACTTCAACGCTGCTATTTTATAGGGGATTGAATTGCTGTTGTTTAAGATCGCGGTTTACTTTTCATCTGCATATGGTTATCTGCCAGTATTCTCCAGAGGTTGTTTCCCCTGAAAAGGCATTTTTCTAACAGCTCCTCAAGGAGAAAATGAGATTGGGCTCTTTTATTAGCCCAATTGAATGCTTGTCAAGCTACTGCTCTGTCCTCATTGTCCCTTGACTCTAAGGTGAGATAACCCAACAGCTCACCTAACGGACAGCAGAAGGTCAATAAATTGCCACTGATGGCCCTGGTGGCCATTAAACAGTGTAATGGTGTTATAACCCTTTACAAGACAAGATGTGTTGCTCTAAACCTGGATGCTACAGATTTTCTTAAATACAAGGAAGCATTTTGTTTAGATAGGCTACTTTTTTCTTCGTAAGTCTCATTAGAAAGAAAGAAAAAGCTACAACCTTTTTGTGGTATTTTTTTTTTACTTTCTCCGAAAATGATTAGTGTTTTCCCACCAAACCGTTTTTAAATGCCACAATAAATACCGTGGTTAAGCATGTTGAAAGCTTTGAAACATGACTTAAAAGCAATTCAGGTCTCGAAAGAAAATATCTTGTACGTTGTCTGTTTATGTGTGACGTAAGAGAATGAGAGAGAAATAATATGGTCAACCAATAAAACTGCATAACCCCTGCATTTTTCACAACATGTGGTTTGCCCTTTAAAAATATATATTTCATACCTTAGTGAAAACTGTATAGAAATCTGATATAATTTTATTAATACATACGTAAACACCAAGCCAAATACGGAATTGCTTGATTGAAATTAAATGCTATTTTTTTTAAGTCTGTACAAGGGTTTACCAATGCGCCTACTGACATGTTTTGAAGGGGCATCTGTCATATTTTTTTGAAGTAATTTACATTACATAAGTGGCACTTACAATATGAATGGGCTGCTAAATGGACGTAGTGCTTTGCACAGTTTACATAAAAGTTCATAATTACAACAAACATGTTGTATTTGTGGGGCGGCACGGTGGCGTAGTGGGTAGCGCTTCCGCCTCACAGCAAGAAGGTCCCGGGTTCGAATCTCGGCTCGGGGTGCCTTTCTGTGTGGAGTTTGCATGTTCTCCCCGTGTCCGCGTGGGTTTTCGCCGGGCACTCCGGTTTCCTCCCACCGTCCAAAGACATGCTGCCAGGTTAATTGGCGTACTGACTAAATTTCCCCAGACGCCCTGCGATGGACTGGCGTCCCATCCTTGGTGTTCCCCTGCCTTGCGCCCTGTGTCTGCCGGGATAGGCTCCGGCTCACCGCGACCCTGTATAGGATTAAGCGGTTTCTGAAAATGAATGAATGAATGAATGTTGTATTTGTACAGTAGTGGTAATTTCAAAACACAATACATTCTTTTGATTTCCAAAACGTGTATTTTGCATCATTAGTTTTTTTTAAGATAAACATTTATCCTGATTTTCTGCAAATTCTAGCATTTTATTTCCTAACGTAAAGCTGATGTCTCGTGGACGGCCCCATATTGGATTGCCAAGAATCTAACAGCATGATAATTACCATTGGACTCGAGGTGTGATTTTACTGCCAAGATCACTTTAGCACCCTTTCGGAGTCTTGGCAGCCAATTATCCTGTTTTTGTAGAAGTTTCACTACCATTATTTGTTATTAGTGTAGTTACACTACAGCATTAATGTACCGAGATAAAATCATTTATGTAGGGTCGTTCCACGCTTACTTTGTTCGGACAGAAGTTAAATATAAATGTACTCAAAACTAATGCGGCTTTCCCAAATGATTATTTACAGGTCTCATGATTTTACTAATGGAAATATCTGTGAAGGTGTTTTTAAAACACTTTATCCATGAAATACAACAGAAATGTATTGATTTTTGAACCAGCCTGAAACACATATAACATGTGTTCAGAATATTTTGTTTTCAATGTGATAGACGCATATTTTGTAGTGAAAAGCATTTGCGTGACTTATTATTATTACATATCTTTACTCAGGAAAGCTTTATTGAGTCTCAATACTTCTATTCGGGAGGGTCCTGCCAATGTTTTTCTTCAGGTGGGAACGATGTTACTATGTGTATTCCCAACTGGAAAATGTTCAGGTAATTTTTTAGCATTGTGATGTTTGGCCAATATGACTGTATAAGTTTGTTTTAGCTTTGATAGGAAAGCGGAGTATCTGGAGGAAACACACACATATGAGGAGTTTGGAATCAGACCCTGGTACTTCTTGCTGTGAGACACAAGTGTTACCACTGTACTGCCACCCTGTTGCTCGGATTGTTAATTTTATGCAACAAGTAATTGTAATGTTATTTATGCCTTGTCAAAGTACTGGCTAAGTCATACTCATAATTAAACATATAATCTTTACGAAACTTGACAACTAATGCAGGAACTGGAATGTGTGAAGCAATACAAACTACATGTGTTAAAGCAGAATTTGAGAATGCGTTAATGATAATACAGCAGATTGTGAAAATATTTACAATGTTCAAAACTGTATTGCCATTAACCCAAAAAGATTCTACAGTACATTCCACGGATACGTGATGAAGCAAGTTGCATCTGTGTCAGCTATTCTTTACCTTAATTCATACAATTGTTCCAGTGTTAAAACGACTTTGGTTAATGCAGCGAGCTTTACGACGGGGTAAAATGCAGTACTGTGCCTCAGAAGTCCCACAAAAACGATTTGGCACAGGACAATCAAAGAGATTTGACACAGTACAAGCACATTACCCAGGCAGTGTGGCCAATATTACGAGGGGGGGTTGACAAATTAATCTACCTTGGCAGTGCACGGTGTTTCTCTGGTCGATGCAATGCAGAGATCTGGTGGAGAAACGGCATGGCCTCCTCCTGCTATCCCTCTCTCAACAACATCTGACGACAAGGGAGACGTATCCTCAAAACAAAGCTGCGCATCTACAACGCTTGCATCCTCCCATTTGCGCTCTTTTGCTCGGATACTTGGCAACCTACATTAGACATCTTCAGGCTTGTCGTATGCACTATCAACGGTGCATCCTTGGGATCAGGTGGTCTGACCTCGTCACAAATGTTACCAGGACTGGCACACCGGTCTCTCGTCTCGTCTTGTTTGAACATGTAGCTCGTCTTGAACCAGATGTTCCTGCTCGCGTTGCCCTTTGTTTGTGTGCTGAAATCAGATCTGGAACAAACCCCAACCGTACATGGGTTTGCTCATTGGGGTGTCCACATTCAACCATCTGCGTACGGATCAACACGCTGTTTGCGGAGGTTACGCCTATCCGAGAGGCCAGGGTAGGGGCGATGAATCGTGGAACCTGGAGAAACATTCAAAATGGCCCAGTGATAGCTTAGCAGCTGCTACTATTACCAAATTCTGTGAAATTCCAAACACTGACATTTTTCAAAACGTGCCCAACGATGAACTGGCGTCCCACCATGGGTATAGCCCTGCCTTGCGCCCTGTGTCTGCCGAGATGGGCTCTGGCTCACCGCGACCCTGTACAGGATTAAGCGGTTTCTGACAATGTATGTATGTTTTCTCCAGGGCTGCTGCAGAGACAAAGGGGTCATTCTGGGTTAAAGAATGCTCACAAATATATCACCTCTACTAGAGTTGCCACGGGTCACACCTCTGCATGGACATATCTTCAAGTGAAAACCATCGTTAAGAAAACATCTACTGGCTTTATTTCTAATGTCTAGAAATAATTTTGTCTCAGGACGCCCTTATAGAGTCTCAAGACGCCTGGTTATGCCTCCAACGTGGGAGGCAAAATGTCGCGAAGGAGAGAGGGGGAACGCTCGACACGGCTATCCCGAAAGAACAGCTTTTGAAATAAATTGTCAAATTCTGTGTTATTTTTTGGGGCCACATATGAGATCTAACAATAAGGGGTGCTCGTATTCACCTACAATAAGACAATTTTATGATTAAGTTAAACTAAAACCTTCCTGCTCCATTCTTTGCCTGGAATTCTATATCAGCTAAGTCAACACAAATCAGTAACAGTAGCAATGTCATGTCAGGTATTCTTGGAAAACCTGTTCCAGAGCCTGCACAAATCAAGTCACAGCATCCAAATATTTGCCACTAGCTGGTATAAGACACTGCCAAGATTTTATGTTTTGCCAAGCATTCAGGTTTGCCCTACATTTCATGAGTCTGACACTTATCCAATGTATTCAATGAAATGGAGAGCTCTAATAAGGGCTTCAGTAAGACACTGCATTTGGTATTAAGTCCAAGAAAAGCTAATACTTAAAAAAAGCTTGTGCTCCCTGAGGTTTGGACATTTCCGTGTCTGTGAACACCGTGCCTATCTTTGAGTTGGAGATAACCTACCCTGCTCATAATCCATAAGGATTGGTTAATTTGTAGACAACAGTTCCCACGTATATGTTTTTGACCAAATGGCTACTTAGGCACATACACACAAACAACAAGAAATGCTTTTGAATGGATGAGACCCTCTTTTGGGAAGGCTATTCGGCCGTACACGAGTACGGACTTAGTTTGAGCAGCTCACAACATAGCACGTCTCATTAAAAGGCACGTGTCATTATCAACCTGCTCATCCTTAGTCCACAATCTACTTGTTTAATTTAGGACAGGCAGAATACAGCCTGAATGTGTGAAATGCTTCAACTCATCTGAACCTGATTACAAGATTCATTTTTATT
The DNA here is from genome assembly GCA_036362915.1 of Geotria australis. Taxonomy (NCBI): domain Eukaryota; kingdom Metazoa; phylum Chordata; class Hyperoartia; order Petromyzontiformes; family Geotriidae; genus Geotria; species Geotria australis. The sequence continues at coordinate 20,950,525 of JAZEWU010000002.1, forward strand.
ATTGTCAAGAGTGGTATTTTATGAAGCACAAAACATAGGATATTTCATAATGGCTGCATGTCCCCCCTTAGGAAATGACAAGATGTGAACAAGCTCAAATCCACTTGAGCCCTTAAGAACGAGCTCTAAGAAGGAGCTCTGCAGGTCAGGCCGGGGCACCGCCAGCTATTGTCCTCCACTTGTATCTGGCGCTTCTTTAATATCAAAGCGTTTTTAAGGTCAGCCGAGTTTGTGTTCAGTGCTGAAAGATTAACAATTGGAACTTAGACCTGTAAACGGTTTGTCAAGGAAAAACTGCTGTTTTTTACACACATCATTTTCTATATTGACGTTTTGCTGTCGGCCAGCCAGATTTTAACCAATACCATATGATAGTATGATAGCGAATCCATCCATCCATCCATTAATTGTCAGAAACCGCTTAATCCTGTACAGGGTCGCGGTGAGCCGGAGCCTATCCTGGAAGACACAGGGTGCAAGGTAGGGCAATACACAGGATGGGACCCCAGTCAATCACAGGGCAACGGGTGCATTCCATGATGGTATAATAGCATATCTCACGCATTTTCGGAGGGTGGGTTGGGGGAGAGGGGTGATGTCATTGGTATTGCCTGCGAATTCTACCAAACACTTCGAGGCCGAGCTGAAAGACAACGATGTCCAGAGGCTGACCATCGTGCTTCGAAGAATAGCAAAGTAGAAGATCACGCAGTTGTGCGAGGTTATGTCGTCACTGCACACATCCACTTGCTCGTCCCACGTGCCAGCCAGGCAGTCAGGAATTCAGCCAGCCAGTGGTCCCTAGCTTTACGATATTAATCCGTTCCAGAACACGTATCATAATGTGAACCCATCGTAAAGTGAGACCAATAATATTGTACATTGTTTTATGGTAATTCGTTCCAGGACCTTGGAAGTTGAGGTTTAAACATTGAAAAGCGCTGCTATTGACTGATAAGCTACCCAAGCGGCATGCCTTTGCGTCGCTGATTGGGTGCTGCGCCACCCTCGCTCACCTGCAGCCATATCATAACACGTATCGTAAAGTGACATTTTAATCGTAATGTGATACTAATGCTCTTATAGGGCGTATATCGTAAGGTGATTTCATACGATTATGAAGCCATCGTAAAGCGAGGGTCCACTGTATAGTATGACAAGTGTGGTAGGGAAAGGGGAAAGGATAACGTACTCTTTTAGTTAGTAATGTTAGATAAAGAGTACATGTACATGTTAGGTTTGGTACTTTGTAACATTTGGAGACCTAGTTTATGTATACATATTTAAAAGAGTGCAACATGTCTGAGAGAATTTCAACCAAGGAGATTAAGCAATTAGGTGGATAGTTAAATCGCAAGACTATGCGAGGGCGTGGTGGTTTGGGAAGACCTTCAACCAGTAGAGAATAAACCTTGTCCAATTATTAAAAACTAAAAAGTCTGATTTTTTACCTTCCCCATATGAAAGCAACATAGTGTAGGAATATCCTATAGTGCACACCATACTTTTACAAATCTAAGATAAAAGCTTTCTTTTGATTTATCATTCGTTATAAATATACCGAGTCATTCTCTCAATTATGCAAGGGTTGCAATGTGAAATGCCATTGAATGTCAAGGTAAGTGGCCTTTATCAGGAAACAGCTACAAACGCACGGTTATATTACTCACCGTCAATCCCATTTTCTATTTCAAAAACAAAGCTGCTAAATCGCCGACTCAAACAAAAAAAAACATTCAGAGCTCATTCCACACTCTCATGCAGTGACAGGAATGATGAACCGCACGGATCAACTTGGAGGATGCTCCTGACTGATGTGACCGTCACGGTGGCCTAGAGAGCAAGACTCGTGCCGTATTTTCAACGCCCAAGTTGAATAACTTTAGTTGCGCGGCGGTGTGTCGTTTAACAGACTTGGTGATGTGTTGTTAGATAGACTTGAGACAAAGTGCAAGCGTTTGTTTTCTGCCGCACCGTGGGCAGGTAGGTGGGCAGTTGGGGAATCATTTGCAGTTCGCTAAGAGCCAACTAGGAGTGCACAGGATCTGTGCATGTTGTGGTGACCTATTTGGGTTACGCATTCAGTGAGGCAAAAATGACAAAAATAGCTTGGGGGTGGATGTTACCCAGGACAGCAGCAGTGCTCAGGGGCATAGTGGCCACTGGAAATTGTCACGGAGACAATCCATCTCGTCGTTGCACAATGTCAATCTTGTAGGGCACGGGCGCGTGTGTGGCTGCGGTGATGAGTGTGCTTGGTGAGAATGAGCTATGACGGGTCATGTCGCCGTGCCCCCATTCCCCATACATTGCTTATCTACCTCACTACTTGGTATTGTGAAATGCATTACAGGAATTAGTCCACAAAGGATAAATATTCGTGATTTTTACAGAGAATATAAAATAAAACTACATGGATATTTTTTTACATGATAATGTAATGATAAAGTTACATTCTTAAAGTCGCAAAGCATTATATTTAGAGGTGCGGAAATCCACAGACAACACAGCCAAAAACCTACCACCCAGGAATGTTCCAAGCTATGTCGTCCTAAAATGGCACGTGTGGCCAACTCTATTAATGACTGATTATAGATAATAATGATAAACAGAATGGTAGTACCCACAATGACAAACTGCAATGAACATAATCTGAATAATTTACACTTGCATAAACATAATTTACGCTAAATTTGAAGAAAAACTCTATTAAAACAACCAGTGAATATGATAATAATGCTTCTTTAACACAACATATTTACATTCATCGAAGATCTTAATCAAGAAGACTGAAACGTTAAGACAATACATTTTTCCCGATGCACATAATGTCCACGTTCGCTTGTGAACAGCATGTCAGCCAGCATGCCTCATTGATTGCCTGTGATTCACTGCGCGATTTGTTCTTGAGACATTGCCTTAATTCTTTACATTATGCCAAAGGCTTGGCTGCTTTTCAAGTGTCTTGTATTTTGCTACTAAACTGATGGGAAAATTGTGCTCACAAATGCATCCCATCTTAAGCTCACAAAGGAGTTATGTTGGCTGTGGAATGTCGTACAATGCAGCTTATCTCACGGACAGAGGAGTGCTGCCAAATGTTCCCTGTCACTTACGTCTGCCTCTGCAGTGCTCTGTGTGTAAAATGACACGCGTAAAAATGACAGTGAATACCATAAAAGCCTCAGAGGCACTATTGACTGTACAAAGCGCGGTGCCCTAAAATACTGGGTTTAGCATTGAAATTACCTGAAAGACATATGATTGAATAAATATTGTCTAGTTGTCTACCTCCGATTATACATTGTATCCGTTAAAATCGGACGTTCGTTTTAAAAGCTACGAGGTGACATGCAATCAGGTACTGTCACTGCACCATCAAAAATATAATAATTGTTACACTTGACATATTATACCTGCGTGGCAGCTTATAATTTATTTTATTTAACATTTCAATTGACGGTATTGATTTCAAAGATTAATGAGCTGCTCTGAACGTATATGCTAAAAGGAACGTGTTACCCTTCATCATAAATAATAATGTCATTTACAGCTGTGACAAACCCACTGGGGGAGAACAGCCTCCCCGTGCCTTTCAGTCAATGTGATTGTTTGACCATACTTCGCCACACTGGTCAGTGCAGGTGGGTGTATGTGGTGTCCGGGATCAGTCCTCATCGTCGATGTTAGCCATGGTGGAGAACCCAGCTGTGTTAACAATCACTGCACAACCGCTCTCTCGGTTAGCCTTTACATCTGCAGAGTTAATTTTCGTAAAGTTAGCAAAATGTCCTCACAGGAAAATAAAGAACAAATGAGTTTTGCCTAAAGCCATCGTGATCAACGAACACCTGAGCCTTATCTAAAGCAGCACTACTGCCCTGTGTGAAGAAAGATCAAGGTTAGTTGCAAGTCATGTCAGGGGAATAGAAGGGACAGATGAATCTCACCCTCGACCTTCAGTGTATGGAGGCGCGAGGGATCAACTGATGCAGATAAATGAGTCTTTCACCAAGAGGTTGCAGCTCTATCAATACACATTTGAGGGCTGCTGATCTGTGGCCAAAAGTGGGCTCACTTAATATTCTGTTCAGTTATGTGACCAGTGGGGCTTTTGTCCACAGCACTGTTTATTTTGTTGATCATGCTGTACCAGGACCTCTCCCATTTATCATCGTTCATTATCAGTCATCCTTAATAATGTTCATTATGATAATTAACTCACCTGTAATTATCTACTTTTAATCAGCATTTACTGCTCCATAACATTTTTTTTCATCTCTAAAAGCACCTATTCCTGTCCTTCACAGATTTAACCTGGCTCTCCAGCAATATTCACCGCTACATTGTCGCGAATGAAAAGATAGCCACGCTAATGCCAATGGTGTCTACAAATTAATCAGATTGTTTTTGACTCGAACAAATTTGGGTTGTGGATTAATCCAAAACAATCCAATTTTACATGTTTCTATGTCTCCCTATATATGTTGAGTTTCCACATGCTCATACCTGCACTCCCATGCCACAGTCCGACATCTACAGACCAGCCTCATTGTTTCACTGATAGCATGTACGAACGACACTTCTAATTTTGTTAAAAAAAATAAAAACATTACACTGTCACTTCTAATACTTCTGCTCCAATAGTGTCATAAGCCATTACTACCTTTAAAATCCCATCACGCAGGATTAAATGTAGCCCAGAGGAGTACGCCTTAGCTCCGTTCGCTCACTCATTCCGCCGCTCACTCTGGGTTTCTCCTTTTAGAAAATGGACCTTGTTGACCCGGGCGACATCTCTTTGGGTGTGTGAAATTATTACGGTGACTACGGTCCGCTTCCCTTAGCGGGGCTTTCAATCTGGTTTTACTACCAAGCTGGTCCATCAATTTGTCACGGTTGAGTGAGGTGTTTCACTTGTTTTGAGACTGGATGAAAAGATCTGGCTAGAATAGTT
>JAZEWU010000002.1:20955564-20973153 GCA_036362915.1 Geotria australis
GAATGTTTGTTAATTAATTACCAACTTAGTGTTGGAAATTACAGTGAACTATATTTTAATGGGAAATGTCCATGTCTGGAAGGGCACCAAAACAGTTTTGCATCAACAGTTGGCCTTGAGAGTGTCGCTCAATGGATATATTTACTCTCGGCCTCCGTGGGAAGCAGGCAGCATGCTTGCAAAAATAAATATTGTGTATTCATTTTACAATTTGCAAGGTTTACGCTAAAAGCAATGCACAACAATGTTTTATGCCCTTTGCACACGACTGTGTTTCCATCATTGCCCCAGCAGGTTTCCATTTTCACAAACTGGCGGTTTCTCCACAGGCTGCTGTGTTTTAATCTCTCCGCACACTGGGGGATGCTTATACAGCTGTGGTGACAGCAGAGGCTGCGTAGTGGTGTTGTAAGGCAGCACTTGGACTCGCATTTTTTTAACAAATAGTTAAAATGTACAAAACTATTTTTTTTTAGAATAAATGTTGAAGTGTGTGTTTTAATGACATTAAAGTGCGTGCTCTCCTTGTCATCTTACAAAATGCTGTAGAGTTTATTTTAATGATATTGTACGTTGAGTTTTTTTAAGTCTGTGAAGTTTATACATTAGGTTCATGATCTAGAAAGTATTCTCGAAAACAGTCTTCAGCACAAGAAGCAAATAATTGTCTCCATGCAATATTCTTACGGGCGTAGAGTGGATACGCAGTCGTTGGTGAACTGCACTATGAACCCGGTCACCTGAGTTGGATTCCAAGCTATGGCTAATGGCAGTGGAGAGTTATATCTGAGCTGCTCCTGGATGCTCCTTTCACAAACCTGCGTCGACCAGTATGGTCAAATAAGCCCCGTAACCGATGTGGCATGCGGGACACCTTATTCCATTTGTGGATAAACCAACGGCTGTAAATTATTGTTTTATTATTATTTTCCACCGCGACCCTCACCAGGACAAGCGGTTTAGAAAATGGATGGATGGATGGACGATACAATATTTAACTTGAAAGTATAATTTGTAAGCTGATGGCTTGGATTGTAACTGTTTAGTGGAAACGTGACGTTAACGTTTGATTTCGTAGGCATTTTACTCTTGGTGCACATTTGTATAACAATTCAATTCTACTAATCCCTCTGTTACTGTATACCGCGTATATAGATTTGAGGAAATGTTTTGTGTAGTTTAACATTCTCGAAAGAGATAATTTACGTTCGAGGCACATGCTGACGGTATTATTATGGGCATAATTGCAGTAAATCATCTTGGGCCAAAGGTTGCACTGTTGGGAAATTGCAGTACAGGACTTCATTAATTAATAAAACTCAGACAATGCAACGTCATGATTAAAGACAGCATTATTTTCTGTACAGTTATGATGCATCATAATTTAGCCTTTCACTTTTACATATTTAACACGTGAAAGTAGGCTGCATTGATTTTGTTCACAGATTATCCCAGGCCTTTCCATTTAACCTTTATTTTTAATTGGTGACTGGCTTGGATTGAATGGCGAGACAGTGAGTATATTGATTCAGTTGGGTGTCTGTTGTGAATGTGCCACTTAAACTGATTACTATTAGAGGACACTGCTCGGTTTAGCCCAGGTCTTTAATTCAAAGGGCTCTGAAAAGAAAACACAACCACGTTTATATTTAACGCGACGGCTTTCGTGACCAATGTTATCCATAGTATATCTCTTTTTATGAGTTAGGTCACGCACAAAGTAAGTGTCGCAAACCCGCCTCCATCCGACACAGCCAATCAGTAAAGGGTGTTCACGTGAGCAAGACGTGCCAATTCGTAACTACTTCAGCACACCGGTATGTTAGAGAGCGAACCCACAACATTTACAATGAAGGTACGACAATGAGCCAGATCCTTGTTCCTGATGAAGCTGATTGCAACTATTAGCGAAACGTAATGTATTATTTAGATTTTTTCTCAAATAATACTTATAATTGGCTTTGAAGCACTGGGAATGGTTGCTTCGATTTTAAGATGTCATTAATCAGCTGTACAGAGGACCTCAAGTGATCTGTTTTTCTTCTCCTTGACCTAGACTTCTCTAAATGACAGTCAGGGACATTTTTCATTTGGAATGTTTTGTAAAATGTGACCATGTTCCATGATGATGATTCTAACAACGATTGGCCAAAAGGTTACAGAACCTTTGCTATGCACGCTAGTCACAGCCCAGAATTCACTCCATTGGAAGCGTGATGCTGCCCACCAGCTATATGCGGTTGTAAAGGCAGGAGGCAACTGTATGCTATACTAGTATGCACACTGGCACCTTAAACTGTGCAAGCTGTGAGGGAACTACCTTCCGTCTCGGTGGTTAGGAGTAGAGTACGCTATGATACCGTGTTTATTCAGAACCTGTGCAGAGCAATGCATCACCCCATGTTGGAGAACGCCCCACGGTAGGTGATATTACAGAACAACATCTGAGACCTCGTCACAATAGGGGTGCTGCACTTTTTAATGGCTCTACAATAGAGATGTTATTCAGATTGCATTTTAACAGTTTAATTTCAAACAATTAAATTTTGTCAGAATTACAGAACTGTACAAAGGGTATTCCAGTGTTATTTTGTGCAGTTATGGGGTTTTTATTATCTGAAGCTTTTGCCATGCACTACTATGAGCAATATTATGGATATATCGTGTATGATTCTGACATTAGCATGGCAATCTAATCGTAGCTAATGCAGTGGACCAAGGACATGTTGTTTTAGTATTAGCGAGCATAGAGATAAGTGTAGAGTACTTAGTAGCGATATGTTCTTAAATTATCATTAAAACTCACCTTGATTGGAAAATACCGTGTTTTTGTTTTATTTTTCTTAAGGTTGTTTTTTTGCATGTCCAAGGTTAATTATTCATGCAAGGACAGTAAATCAATGCAATACAAAGGTCCATCAAAGCTGAAAATTCCATTTGCTGTATAAACCGATGAAGGAGATGTACATTAGTGTAATTGCATTAACTTGTTATGAAATTAGTTGGTACAAATCTACAATTATACGTACACCAACTGAAAGTTTCGCTATTTACATGTGCTCTAAAGCATTATTTCAAGTGACATTTTTTACATTTTAATCAAGCCCTGTATATGCATGCTGTTTTGTTCGTGTGTCAGTTATGAATTAATAACGGAAATACATTACTGTTATTAATTTATATAATGGGAATTTCTAATCTTTCATTAACACAGGATTCAGCCGCTTTTCACTGCATTTCTGGACAAAAGAGTCCCCGTGCCGTATCAGTTATCATGGGGGTTCTTATGTCCATACTTCACCATCCTGGTCCATGCAGTTTGGTAAAGGGGTGAGGGGTGGAGGATCGGGCCAGAGATCATCTTGCGGAGCTCATAGCGCGGTGCGGTCACCATTGTGTGCACCACCGCTTTCCTCAGGCACTTTCTAAATTAACACATTGAGTATGTACAGTTATTTAGAAATTATTTTAATTTCTTTTAAATTTATTCTCCATGACTATTTCTAACATTGTGAATGTATATTTAATACTATTAGTTTCCACTTACAATGATTCACATATGTTAACGATAACACTAAGCCTATATTAACATGTTTATTTGAGCTTCGTGTATTGCAATTATACTGTGGCTGGTGGCTGAGATGCGACCAGTACTCTAATCTATCCTGCCGCTCATATGAAAAATTGGCCTTCGTGTTTTTCTCCTGGCCTTTTATTAAAGTGCACGGGGAAAACATGTTTATGCCTTGACAACTTTATAATTCAAACAGCGTGGAGGTTATGAAGCCGGTCATTTAAATTGAATAGTGCTCCATTGTTTATTGATGAATGTACATTAAACCATCCAATCTCATGCAGGATGTGTTTTTACTAATGCCAGTATCACAATTTCCAGCATTTTTAATGTCATGAATATTTAAACAGATAATTTTAAAGTCACTTTATGGTCTGTTTTACTTAATTATGAAGCATTATCAAAATGTATTTATGACAGCTCAAGCTGTAAGAACAATTAAACCTAAATATATATTTATATATTTACCGTGTTTTTCGTATACATGTTTTACTCTGCGTGTGTAAAAGAAAGTGTCTGAAAATTGTATACTTAGTAAGGGTATACGGGGCATAAATGAACACGCACAACAGTTTACATGAAATGGTTTACGAATGGCATACATTCATGGTAAATTATATTTTAATGATATAAATAGTACGTCATAAAATGGTATTTCATGATTGTTACATATGGTATACGTTCATGGGATATGGTATGGAATATATATATATCTGTTTAAACAATGAATTCATACATCCTTAAGCACTTTATATGGAATTGTTTAAAACTACTATGTTGTTTTGCTCATCTTAAAGTGGTTGGTGCCATGAACCATACAAACTGCGTATTTTTATTTGTTAATATTCCATTCATTTGGTTATTATAGACGCAAGGATTCAAGTTCAGGCTGCTTGAGTTATGTGTATGGCTCCTGGGATTATGCTTTAATGTGCCCATGTGTGTGCACATGCACATCCATGCGTGCATTCGCAAGTCTTCCCGGAATGGGTCAAACGTTCAATAACACATATACTGTATTGCATTTAGTAACTGATACAGTATACGTTGGATGATTCTATGTTAATAGTTGCATAAACAACAGCCCTGCAAGGTCTGTGGTTAGATTGCACGATGGTACAGATCAATCAAACTGAGAGAATTACAACTGTTAATTTGACAAAGTATTGGATGATACTGCATTGGCAATGGTGCATTGGACCCATCTGGCCTCTTTATGCGCTGTGGAGAAGGGCCATTGCGCAAAACGTCACCTTTTACATTCCTTATCTTCTCAGGCAGTGTTTATTGATGAATGTGTTGCAGTAAAAAAAATCCACAAATTATAAAAGCCATTTCAGGTTTAATAATAAAATATATGTATCCCATTTTAGGCTTGGCATCAACAGAAAATGTAAATTATTTGACTATTTTATAAAGTTATAAAACATGTACAAAAGAGATTGCAAGTATACGTTTAACTGCTCTTCAAAAATCGTAGTCAAGAGCTTGCATCAACCTTTCAGTGTTTGATAGTACTGTTCATTTGGCTTCAGCAAACAGCTGTGGTATGGTACGCTTTGTCCTCTTTACGTGCATCGTTGCGCATGCGCTTCAGAGCGGTTTTTCTGCTCAATGCACATGCATGCGGCATTTGAGACATCAATCAATCGCTGCATTTTCTGTTAAGACAAGTCTGTGGCTTTGGGCAGGACATATCACTCAAAGAGATGATGACCAGTAGCCAAGACTAAAGACGGAGTGAGGGCCACAGGAGGGAGCACACCCTAATAGGGTGAATGCTCCAAATATTACGCCACGCGATCAGCTCCTGCGAAAGAGTGATTTAGATTGTGGCTTCGCAAGGCCATGTGGGATGGCAGTGCTATGAGCAGGCCATCATCCAGCAGTAGAAAGACCATGGGTGCTGATAACCAGAGTTCACAAAGTTTCCAGTATGTTAATTAATTAGGTATTAGAATGTTCATTTTCCATATTTCAGCTTTTAAATATCCACATTAAAGCCCTTTTCGGTTTGGGTCACATAAAAATAAGTCTTGTAAACCCAAACCAAAGGGCTTTATTACGGATAACATTTGTCACGAAAGCCTTTACATTATATTTCAAATATCACTACAGCAACCTAAGATCTTCAGGAAATGACGCTGAAAATCTAGGTGTAATGGAAATTGCAGACAATGACACTGACAAAACACTGACAGTTTCATATTTAAGTGGGTAAATAAATAAGTCCTTTTCCGCATCATAAAATTGCTATATTCAAATAAAACTCTGTGAATATACTGCACATTTATTGGTTTGTTTCAATTACCTCCCCCCCAATACCTTTGTATTTTAAATGGAGCCTTACTCTTGTGGCTTTTTGAAAACGAAAAGAAATTACACGAAAAATTGTGAAATGCATCCAATTATTCCTTCATCACTATTACTGAATTGGGCTCTTAGTTTTATTTGAAATAAATGGACAGGAGAAAGCACCCATCTCTGCACTCTCATGCCTCTCATTCTGGATTGTAGTACAGCACACACTCATAAATGCTGCATTATTATTATTATTATCGGATAGAGCGCAGCTGAGTCTTATTCCGGTCAAACAGACGTTTTCATAGCAAGTCAAGATTTGGCTTTAGCAATGGTAGCAACAAACACATGTAAAAGTGATGACTTCTTGGCGGATGTATTTTGTTTTCATTAGTGAAAATCACTTGAAAACCAAATTGGTTTTCTTCTTCTGTCTTCATTTCTTCAATCACTTTATTGTGATATTGTAATTTGTTAGGAATAAAGGGTTCGAGTTTTTCCATCCTCCCATGGGTTACTTTAAACGATGAATGTATAGGCCTGCATTTTACAAACCATTAGTTTAAAGCCTGGCGAGAATGATAATGTAACATTGTCGCTGCGTATCCGTTAAGGGTCATTGAGGGTCACGTGTCCCGTTGTTTCAAACAGATGTGACTGCTCTCAGGAGCCCCTGGAGTCCCCTGGAAATGTCAGCGTCAAGGTCTCCAGGCTCTGTCCCTTGAGACCACGATATCAACAAAGTCCGAGTGCTATTTTCTAAACGTCAATGATGGTTAACACATTCCAACTAATTTGTTGTCTTTTTCTCAAATATTTCGTGATGAAAACACAATTCCCAGTTGAACATTATTCCGTAACGTGCAGTGAACAGTAAAATGCAAGGTTCAAAACCAGAATTGCTCATTCATTTACATAGTTATTTATTTTACATGTCACATAATCTCGTTTGTGCTATTTTTAAACGTGTGCTCACCGTGTGGCTGGCGATCTCTCTACAAATGGCTTACAGCGTATCAATCCCCACTGACATGTTTAACAGTAATATTGGAGCCTTTCTCCATGCATAATTTATGTCCTGGATATAAGCTGGATTGTACACCGACTGTAATTCAGTAAAAAGATGCAAAGTCATATTTCTTGTTGAGAGATTTTCTTCAACAATAATATTTAAACCACTTAATTTCATATCCAGAATGCCTGACAAGACACTTATATAAATCCGGATCTGAATCAATTCTTCAGGACAGTTTTTGTGACCATTTGTTTAGAGAATGTGACTTTCATGAAAATTCTGAAATAAGACAGACACTTGTTTATATAGTTGTCATAAAATCTGTTATTGGTATATTTTTGGTTGAAATAGCGTACTTTAATTAAACATTTATCTGGTTTCCCTAGACAGGTAATTTCCTCCACATGGCTATGATTAGTGTTGGTAATAAGGCACAGAGAAAAGCACAAATTTCGTACTTGTGGCCAAACCCTTTGAACTCTCAGTCTGGACTTCTGATTACATTAAATGAAGGTTTTATGCTGTGGCACAGGTCTGTCAGAAAATGTAATTTCCAGCCACAATTTTCTTAATTCCTTTCCGAGACTCTTGAAATGTATGATGGCTTTCTGGTAAGCATCTGTCTGGGCTATTCTGACAGTTGTGTCCCCAGCTCATTTTTACGTCAAGGAAACATATCACTGATACATCAGTTTCTATATTTCATTGTTAAATTTGATGTAGTGTTTCTCTTCAATGTGTGCTTTTTAATATTTTTTTGCTCCTACAACATGAATGCATTATCGCTTTTAGATGAAAATGAACTTGGTTTCATGGAAAACATCTGCAGTTTTCATTATACACGGATTTGTTTTCATACGGTGTTTCTACATCAATATTATAGTTAGTTATTTAAAAAACCACATACAATATTTTAAGTAGCAACAATGTTCCTTACTTTCGTAAATTAATATACAATATCATGAATAAAGCCACACACGAGCTAGCAATAATGATATGTGGTATCATTTTTCAGTTCGTTTTTAATTTTTACTAATTTGGGAGGCATATATAGTCCAGATTATGTGTATGTGGCCCACCAGGTTATAATAATAATAGTAGCATTTTATATAGCGCCTTTCACCCGAGGGTCACAAAGCGCTGCACAAGGGCCCCGAAGAGAACGGCATGTCAACAATGAAAAATAAATCAATAAAAACCAAAGGAACAAAAACAAATGATTAAGGCTGCTTCGAATATACTGAAAGGTCGTGAAACTGGCAATCTTAAGAGCGGCAGAAATCTTCCAGCGTCCCCTAAGATGGCTGTCAGATGACAGAGCCTAAGATGGCTCTGTCTCAGTAGAAGGGCAAGATATAGTGTTCATTGTCAGGTATCCTACTCACGTCTGATCCACATATCAACAAAACATGCCTACTGTGTGTCTGCAGGTATTTTACTACACGTCTGTCTGTCTCTTTTCATTTGGTACTCTCATCTATTGTACTTGCTCTGGCCCAGGAAACATAGATTTTTCACAAGGACTAATAAGAAGCGTCACCAAAAGTACTTCTCAAGTTGGAGGTCTTGATATGGTTCTAAGTACACAGATACCGCTGAGATGAGAACTTCCTGTAGGAAATATTAATATTATTAATATTCATTATTCATTAATATGTGGGCAGGTGTGGTTGTACTGGGAGACAGGGTTTGGTGTACCACCAGTGGCGGGCCGTGTATTTTACACCTATGCCTGCAGTGCTATCCTCCCGCAATTAAACCGCCTTTGAAGAACCTCACCATGACACTAGGGCTATAGGCTATTGTCATTCGACGTAACACCCCATTTCACAATAAACTACTTGCAGAGACATGACTGAAACCATCAAGGATGTACCACTATTACACAGTATGACAGGATGCTGCACCACAAATAGACATCGCATAGCCCGAATCAATGTCGTTACCAAAGAAACAACAACAAACTCACAACAACTCGTCACATTTACTCATATGACCACCAAGCAAGCAAAAATGCCCGTAAAACACAAATAACACAATCAGGATTCAACAGGCTTTCCCACATATTCTAGCCAAGCTGCTGGGCCTAAAAGCACATGCCACCACGCACACTCAAAGGCACAGCCACGCCACTGCATATAAACATCATTCACACCAGCAGCAACGATCTCAAGCAAACAATAACACTAATACAGCACTACATCTAACAATCTAAACGTCACAAAAGAAAGTTTAAACACATAATAATAATAATAATAGCATTTATATAGCGCCTTTCACCCGAGGGTCACAAAGCGCTGCACAGAGCTGCAGAGAGAACGACATGTCAACAACGACAGAGCACGGAAAATCAGCAACAATTTTTTTTGGGGTTTTTTTTTTTTTTGAGAGAACGGCACAACAACAACGGGGAGACAACGGGGGAGACAGAAAACATCTCGGCACGGCACCGATAACCCACTCCAACAATCCAAGCCAGGGGAAGGAACGAATGCTTCTGAAAAGGTGCCAGAGGAAGGAACGAATGCTCCCAAAAAGGTGCAGGTATGAAGAGAGCCAACAACCTGGCACGACAGCACCGAGCCGCATCAGAAGTCCTGACAGGACGGCTTGAAGGCTTTACGGAACAAATAAGTCTTAAGACTAGATTTGAAGAAGTTCAAGGACTGCGCTGAACGAATTTCCAGTGGAAGAGCATTCCAGAGTCTTGGGGCAACGCGCGAAAAGGCTCTGTCACCCATGGAATGGAGGCGCGACCTGGGAACAAACAGCAAGCGTGTATTGGAGGATCGTAGTTGTCGTGTTGTAGAGGGTGACTGCAGAAGGTCACGAATGTATGTCGGAGCTGTGTCAGAGAGAGCGATAATGCTACGTTACGTGCTGGATAGTTTTACTTCAGTTAACTACCTGGCCCTCCGATCACGCCACACGAAAAATGCTAACCTAGGCGGCTCGGCAAGCATGATACTAGGGCATAGGCTGTTGTCATTCGACGTAACCACCCCATATTCACAGTAACAGTAAACTTTATCGAGTGGAATAAAGTGATTTAACACGAGGCTCAACACCTATGAGAGTTACAATACACTATTTGCAGAGACATGAACACATGGTGACTGAAACAATCAAGGATGTACCATTATTACGCAGTATGACAGGATGCTGCATCACAAATAGATATCGTATAGCCCAAATTAATGTAATTACCAAAGAAACAAGAGCAAACTCACAACAACCAGTTTTAAGCCGGGGCAGGTCAAAGAGAGTTCCGTGGCTCTGCGTTCAGCTGGACAAGGCCGCATCCGGGATTTTTTTCCGGTATGTCTGACGTAGGGGGCTAGGCGAGCTAGAAGGCTCCGGCCTGTCAAAGAATATGCCCAACATGGCAAACTCGAAATCTGATTGTTTAAAGAATATGACAATCAACAAGATCGTCCCCATTTGCTTCAACAGCAGAGGGGATTCACTCGAAATTCTGAAGGCCTCAGGGTAGATGTTTCACCCGGAGACAGCACAGGTGGAAAATCTGATTGGTTAAAAGCTGTACTTTCCTATGAGCTGCACTGGAAGCAGCGTAACTGAGGGCGAGAGTAGCAATGAAATGACGCTAATAGACTGTTGGTAATGAACTTTGTAAAATACACATAGCATTAATGAAAATCTATATTAAATTATAAAACATAATTTTCAAATTCTGGCCAGCAGAGAAGGCCTTGCTGGCCCTGACGACCCACCTCTGTGTACCACACAGGTATTATGCATGCAAACACTTACCCGCAGGAGGATTTAGGTGCCTGGAGAAGTCAGTGTAGTATGAATATATTTCGAGTTAGGTCACGTAAAAATGTAGAAGTGTCGTAAACCCACCTCCACCGACACTGATCTGACGAGCCTTGTTCCTGATGAAGCTGATTGCAACTATGAGCGAAACGTCGTACCTTCATTGTAACTGTTGTGGGCTCCCTCTCCAATATACCGGTGTGCTGAAGTAGTAACGAATTGGCACGTTTTTGTTCACGTGACAACCCTTTACTGATTGGCTGTGTCGGGTGGAGGCGGGTTTACAACACATACATGTTTACGTGACCTAACTCATTAAAAATAGCTAGACTATGGTGACCTATGGGTGGTTTAACTTTATTTCTAACTTGGTTAGCTATCCAAACAGTTCTAGGATCCTTACATCATTCACATGTATTGACAGGACCATGTGTGACTTGTCTATGCTAATTGCAGAAAAACAATGCCAAGATTTTTCCAACGTGTTCGCTTTAAAATATACATTCAAAATCAGCCTGGGAATATTTCCATGCCACAATCATTACATTGAAATATGTGAAAAAGATCACTGAGCCATAGAAAATAATTGATGGACTTATAATGTACTCTGCGTGTACTGTCCTCAATGTGCTAAATTGAGAGATTATGTTTCTGTGTTGTTATCTATGCTGGTCTCACTAAGGACCAAAGATTATGTCAATACACTGAGGGATATGAAAAGCATTTTAATTTACGTAGAAAATATACGGAATTATTGCTTTGAAGAAAAGAGAGGCCAGGGGCCAGACTGATATTCATGGTGATTATGAAAGCACCATTCAAGCAAGCAAGTACTGTCGTAGTCTGTGTCCATGACTCAGAAAAAAACAAAGTAACATGGTGTGTCCATAAACTTGGTACCTGAAAGTCATGGATGATTATTATTATCATCATTACACAAAAAAATATGTAAAGAGAAAGGGGGAGTGCTCGACGCGGCTATCCCGAAAGAACAGCTTTGGAAAGCAATTCTCATGCATCGAGCCGTCAAAACCTACATCAATACAAAATATAGATAATTTACAATCCTTTGTGAACCCACTGCTGGGTGAAGGCCTCTTCATGCCATGTCAGTCATGGAAGTTTTTGTATATTACCATACTTCACAACAGTTGTCAGTGAAGGTTTGTGGAGTGGGGTCTGGGGCTGTTGCCCGGAATTGATCATAGCTGTTGCCCGGAATTGAACACAAGTGGCCAGGTTAATATTACGGTAAGCTAACCACTTCTCCCTCCGTTATGTTGACGAATTAGGTACCTAATTCTCAAAAGGTTTTGATCATATGCAAAACATTTTGCGTATACGATTACAATACAGAACCACTTTACGTGTTCAATATTGTAAAATTGTAACAGCATTAATCCACTTTTTGTTCAAATAGTTCATTTATATAGTGCCGTTGTTGAAAGTGCCCCATTGAGGTTTGTAGGCTTTACTCATTAATGAGACAAACCTAGGACTGAAACACGAGCCAATCGCTCTACCCTTCCTGAAGTCATTTATCTTGTTAAATTAATTTGTTATACAACTAGTACCTATAAACACTCTCAAATATGCATCAAGGTTTACTGCATATGTACGTCACATTGCCTTATTAACAATATGTGCTGTTAATTGTATGCCTAAAATCATGAACACGTTATGGATTACGCTCCGTTAATAGCCAAAAGTTTAAGCGAAAACCACGGGCTGTTGCTTTTGTCGCCATTGACACGTAACCTTAAATTTCCTAATTGACCTCCTCATTTTTATAGGGCAAAAGTCCTGCTGGGACAGAAAGTAAAAAACCTGAATTTAATAACTGAAGTTAATTGCCATTTTTAATTGAAATGACCAATTTATTTGCACCAGGGGTAGTCATTAAAAAATACAGTGCGCATAATAATAATAAAAAAGAGTACGCTTCAGCGCCCTGGCCGCTCGCAAAGTCCGGACGGCTTGGTGCACACGTGGGTTGATGTTCGCGTGTCCAGTCAGACGGACAGGCTGACAGACGCCCAGTCCGAGCACACAGCCCCGAGCCACGCCCGCTGGGAATTGCCATATGCACCTCCCTCATCAGGAGAGCCACAAATTAAATTATCTTGACAATGCGTCCTTGCCTCGGGTCCTCCAATCGCTTTCGGGTAGATGGAGCATGCACCGTGCTGCGCTTCCAGTCCAAGCATAGACGATCAGCGTAGACGATTATACATGTGGCGTGGCTACGTTGCAAATAACTGCGTGACTGCATGATGGAAATAAACGTGTTTTTCAATTGCATTGTAGTTTAACTTGGCTGAAAGTGCTGCGTTGAGGTTGCATCCGAATGTGTGGTTTGCACGCAAAACAACTGTGAACGCTCTTTCAAGTAACTGATGGCATAACAAGACACATTCGAGACATTAAACTGATTTAAGAGGATGCATCATTTAAAAGAACATTACTTACTCGATGCACGCCTTTAAAAAAACAATTAATTAGGATAGTGCTAACATAATGATATCACGGTCCTTCAGGAAAAAGGAAAAGCAAACATTTACAGTTTTTCCAATAATTGATGCAGAAAAGCACAAGAGTGAGCATTTGAGTGAAACAATAGTGGCCCTTTGGTTACACTTATTTCCATGTCTCAAACTGATTTACAGCTTTATCAATCACCGTAACTCCGAGTGGCTTTAGGTGCAGACGACCCAAGTGAGATGGGCACACAGAGAAATCGTGTCGCCCCATTTCTCTGCACCATAAATATATCAGTTCACGCTTCTCTTTGTGCAATTACAAAACGGCACCGTGCTGTGTACGAGACCATACAGACTCTATAACACTGCCTAATTATTCGAAGTCTTGTATATTGGTAATAGGCGCCCTATGACCTGAATGGTTTAATATTAATTTCCAGGATAAAACCCTCCACCCCATTAATCTTCTTCTAGTTATCCATACTTCTTAAATTGGTTGACGATACATTAATTAATTCATAACTTTTACAAATATATAATGTGCTTCAAATTAATCAATGCCCTTGTTAATAGGTAAGTAGATACATTTATTGCAATGGATATTACTCCCTGGATGCCAGGTATCAACATAATACGTTTTCAAAACCCAGTTTGATGTACATTATGTGGCCATAAAGTATACGGATAGACCTTGACACCAGAGTAAATGTAGGTAACATTTTCAAGCTTTTCTCACCAGGACACCATGAATACACAATGACCCCATTGTCTGTCAGTAAAAAAAATAATCTGGTAATGCGCAAACTTTCTTTAAACGTATATTTATATATTCTCAGTAAGAAAGGAATGTGTACAGTTGAAAAGCATAACTTAAGAAAAGTATGCACATAGGCATGTTATGATGCTCATATTTTACCTCTAAATGATTGTAAATATATTTCAGCTTTGCAATGTGGTGCTTCCACGTTCGTATTATCGTTGGACTTGTGTAAATAAATCCTCCCCTGCACAGTTGAGGTTGGAATGTCTGCGAAGTTGACAAGAGGCTGACGGCGAGATAGATGCTGGTTGGATTTGGGAGGGTTGCCTGGCGGTTCGAAGTTGTGGCAGTAGCAGGCTGTGATGTCGCATTCAAGGTCAGAGATGACACACCCCGTGAGATCATCTTCCGCCAGGTCGATGGACAGCAGGGAATCCTAATTGACACGTGGGTCGATGGCTCCACCAGACCTATTTCCAGGCTGTCATAAAAGCCGGCTTGAAAACACGACACCTGTTAGCTCATGGCTCTTGTCTCAGCATCAATTCCCCCAGGTTGTTGAAAGTCTGCTGATTCCTTTGGTCTTAGTTGTTGGGCTCTAAGATGGTAGGAATCTCAATTACAGTACAGTATACAAGGTTCAATGTATTACAGGTGTATGTTTCATTAAAATTCCCCGAAATTGCTCCACTTGGTACACTCATACCATTCGTGCTAAAGGAGGTTCGTTTAAACACCCAAACAATTATAATAAAGGAAAGCAATGTGGGCGGCACGGTGGCGTAGTGGGTAGCGCTTCCGCCTCACAGCAAGAAGGTCCCGGGTTCGAATCTCGGCTCGGGGTGCCTTTCTGTGTGGAGTTTGCATGTTCTCCCCGTGTCCGCGTGGGTTTTCGCCGGGCACTCCGGTTTCCTCCCACCGTCAAAAGACATGCTGCTAGGTTAATTGGCGTACTGACTAAATTTCTCCAGGTGCCCTGCGATGGACTGGCGTCCCATCCTTGGTGTTCCCCTGCCTTGCGCCCTGTGTCTGCCGGGATAGGCTCCGGCTCACCGCGACCCTGTATAGGATTAAGCGGTTTCTGAAAATGGATGGATGGATGGAAAGCAATGTATTAACACAAGTAAATGTCTTGGTAATACTTTGCCTCAACTATATAAATGTAATAATTTACAGCCCTTTGTCAATACACTGCTGCATGAGGACGTCGCCATTTGGTACCCGTTTTGGGGGTTGATTGACCCTACCTAACCAGACTGGTCAGCGAGTTGTGAAAGGAGGAAGCAAGGACACGTTCGAATATCACTTACCGATTATGTTAGCTACGTCTGGGAATCGAATTCACATTAGCAGGTTCATGGTAGAGTGAGTGAGCCACTCTTTTTCTATTTAATCTACGCTTAGATAAACCTTTATCCGTCATATTTACGGTCATACAACATTTTTATGCACATTTACCATTTCATATGAGTATTGTAATGATTCGACCTCAATAATTTTGACTAAATCAGAGTAAAGATCGCCATTTTGGCAGATGTGAAGCAATACATGAACATCTGAAATGTGAATTCAGATTATATGCCTACAACACTTAAACCGACAAGCATGCATATTATTATTATATTAATAATAGCGTTTTATATAGTGCCTTTCACCCGAGGGTCACAAAGCGCTGCACAAGGGCCGCGCTTTGTATATATATAGCGCCCTTATTCTTCATAACTTTCCATAGGTACCTCTCGACAGTGTTTGCAATATCTTTAACTGGAATGCACTTTAACACTTTGCTGGACCTGTGATTAACATAGTAATCCGTAAGAAAACAAGCGTTGGATAATGATATATTGTCCATTAAAGACTGTTAGAATTAAGTAACTTAATCTACACACAAATTAAAGGCGTTTACTGTTTGAAAACTACTTCTCTTAACCCGTGACTTTAATAATTAATGTGATGAAATATTAGAAAAAGGCCTTGTTCGGTCGCAATTTGCATTTTTGCTGATTTGCATATTTGTCATTAACCTCTACCCACTGAATGAAACTGCTAATCTTTCCGCATGATAATTTTAATCGTATATATTTGCATTCTCCTTTAGCACGAGCATGTTTTAATGTAATAACTGAGTAAGCATAACCATTTAAATAGTGGTATTATCCAAATCCCTACAAATATAATACATGCATTAAACTGTTCCGTTGTTATTTAAATGCAAATTTAACTGCGATATGGTAGAAAGTCTTAGGGATACATTGAGCCATTTTAAGTCTGTGCACAAACTTGTCATTAAGCACTAATGCATCGCAACTGTCCTATAAATGGGGCCACGGCTAATTAGAAAGAGTGATGGATGCAGGGGGTGGCCCAGGTACGGCGTTGTTGAAGGACGGCGGAAGGGAACCGATCATAATGCGTCTAATGCTCGGAGCGCAGTTTGCAGTTTCTGTGACACCACGTGCACTGTGACAGCACATTCAGTGAAGACACTTAAGTGCTGCCGCGGTGTAATGGCTAGCACACTGGACTTGCAATCCAGAGGTCACCGGTTCAATCTCCAGGCGAAGTAGTTGAAACAATGGGGCAATCGTCTCTCATTTGCCCCATCTCCATCCACCGAGCTATATCAGCGGGTGCACGAACCACAGTCAGTGAATCAGCAGGTCGCTTGTTGTGGGGTAAAGTGTGGGTACTCCCACGTCTGTAAATAAATATAGCAACCAAGGCAGAGTAGGGCAACCACCCTCGACAGCAGTGCTTCTTAACCTGGGGTGCACCATGCAGACATGAACGGCTTTTTAAAAGGTCACGGAAAATATAATGACGTCTAATTGTCTACAGTGGTTCTATGAATTCATTGGGAATGGACCATACGAACAGGCAACGATGATGTCATCTCGCGGTCAAATGGTCAAGTGAATGCACAGGCGAGACTTCAGCCACGAATTGAGGCAGCCGTCATCTGATATGAATTGCGCATTTGTTCCCCGACTGGCAGTGAGCATGTAGTCATCGGGGTCATGGAATGAGGGTCACAAATGGGCAAACGTCACAGTTCTCATGATAGCCCAGGGGTGGCAATGAGAAGTAAGTAGGACCTTGCAGCGCTCGCATTGCTGTAAACAGTTCTGTAATATCATACAATTTACAATATTTCCATTTGCTTCTTTCCAAAAATGACACACTCATTTTATAAACGATACATAGCTTGATATAGTATCACTGCATGTCAAGCCATGTGTTTAATAAACTCGTGTATCATTTTAATTGCTATATAATTCGTTGAGAGATGACCTGGAAAAACGTGATAAGCGACATTTAGATTTTTCATATATATATGACCCACACTAACGTGATTAGAAAACTTCACCAGCCACTTTTAATAACTTTATGTTTATTATATGATCTCCCCACATAATTATGTTTCCATCAACTTTAAGTTACCTACTATCAGGAAATGTCGACTTTCTAGATAATTATCTTCTGTGGCTTTTCACATTCTATTTGATTAAACATTCGCAATGATAATATCTTAGTTAAAATGCAATATATTGTTCATAATAGTGTACAATGAACACTGATATCAAGACTATTCTTGCTAAATAGATATTGTGTTGATTTAGGTTTTCAGGGTTTGATGTAAGAGAATTTATCCTCAGGGCTGCTCTTTCGGGACAGCTGC
>JAZEWU010000002.1:20973227-20984735 GCA_036362915.1 Geotria australis
CGGTGTAATTATTATATACCGTCCACATGAAGATAACAGCATAATACAGTCTTAGCTTATGTAGAGAAATTCTATACCATTATGTCAATCCAGTTTTGAATTAAGGGCTGCCCTACGCCATATTGGTCATGGGTGAAAGTTTGACCATACTTCACCACGCTGCCTAGTGTGGGTTTACGAAGGAGGTAGGGCCCAGAGATATCACTCGCCACTGCAGTTAGTCATGGCTGAGAAATGAACTTAGGTTTGTCTCTTCAAGACACGGTACGCTACCACCCGCTCCACCACGATACCATTTAAATACTGAGGTTAACTAAAGGTAAATTACATTATGCTGATAACAACACATTGGGGCTCATTAATACAGGGATTCTCAACCTTTTGCACCTCAAGACCCGCCTTGGCCCACTTGCGTATCGTCTCCACGGACCACTAGGTGACGCTCGCGGCCCACTGTTGGGTCACGACCCACCGGTTGAGAATGGTGGCCTTCAGATATATTGTCCCTATAAGTTTTGGTAATACCACTAGCATCATGGAGATATGTAAAGTGTTGGTGCATTGGCTATGCAACAAAGGGACATTGCTGAGTGCATTTACTCCAGCAGATAGAGATAAGGCTTCGACAGGACTTGAAAAGTTCTCTTGGCTGACATTCAGAAAAAAAAGCCAGCCAGAAAAACGACTTGTTGACTTGACAGGGTGATGAACCATAAAACGAGACACAAAGCACAGCTGCGTTATCTCCCAGTTGCGTGGAAGGTAGATAAGCTGCAACGCATTGTAATCAGTTTTTGTAAGCTCGAAAAGCCCACACATCTTCTCTGACCCACTAACGCACTGGCACAAACACGCATGCAAGGAATCATTCGTGAACACAGAAAGACAAAGATCCCCTGTATAGCCCATAACAGTTGGGGAAAGTTATATCAGCGAGCACCTATGCATATCAGCACGGTACACGTGCGGGTGGGTGGCCAACACCACACCTGACCACCTTTGTCTTTCCAGTGCTGATGTTCACACACCACACAACACACACATACACATATGCATTAATTCATACACAATAAATCAGTCATGGGCAGCACATCAAGAATACTCAGATGGATGAGCCCTCGCCATACATGAGCATTTGCCCTACATGGAAGTTGTTTGACCATACTTCACCACGACCTTGGCCAAGAATTAAACTTAGTTTGCCATGGTCATAGCGCCCTGTTAACGTGCATTAATTACTCATCATGTGTAATCGTTTTAAGTTTTTCTCATTAAACTATTAACCTATACTAGGCTACATTTGTAAAGGAAATTAAAAATGTGCACACTGTTTAACATGATAAACTAATTTTAAATTAAGGTTTATTCAAACACATGCATGTGTACATTATCTCTCATTTGAATTGTATTTCGTTAGGGTAACACATTTGCATACACTAATTGGCCTAGTTAATTTATGTAGGTAGTAGCATAATATTTAAACGTGTTTTGAATTACGGAGCCGACTTTAATATCGCAGGTTTACGTACATTATTCTACCAAGATATTTAATATTTGCGACAATTAACTCATTTGAATATGTAGATTGAAATTTCACAAATTTACATCTGCGAAATAATAATATAATAATAATAGCATTTTATAGAGCGCCTTTCACCCGAGGGTCACAAAGCGCTGCACAAGGGCCGCGGAGAGAACGGAATGTCAACGACAGAAATAAACAACTAATAAAAACCAAAACAACAAAAAATAATTAAATGATTAAGGCTGCTTAGACTGAAAGGGTATAATAAATCATAATACATCATCGAACTTCTTGCGGAAATATTCTTAAATGGTAAAAATACATATCTCTTTCAAAAAGCATCATTACCCAATGTTGGGTGGCACGTACATTTGTTTCATCCTTGTCAAGCGCTTGACACACTTGCAGCAGCCTGACTTACAGGGTGTCAATTTGCACACCTATCCGCTCCGATCCTCGCTTCCCAGGAGAGTGTGCTGAATGCGCAAGACGTGTGAAATGTGATGCTCGTCTCTCACTGCTCGCACAGCTGTATTCAGCGTATCGTTAATGTACGTGTGTATTTTTAACACGCATGTTAAGTGCTACACATGCCTATTGAGCTGCATGTAGCCAGGTCATATATAACCTGGGAGTGTCGTCACATTCCTCGTAGTACCAGGGTTCCTACCCTACTGCACTGTCGTATCTGCAAGAAATGCCATGCTGTAATGTATTAAAATCCAGCCTAGTAACAGAATGATATTACTGTATTTATTTAGCTAAGGTTTTTATTTATATAGTATGAATGCACGTCAATATGCGTGCACACTTTTTTGTGTGCAATTCTATATACTGTAATGCATGTCAATATATTCGAATTTCTATTATTACTAAATTTGAAACAGTAATTACAGTGCTTATTTTAACAAGCCGGACAGCTATTAATGATACTATCGTATTTTATCACACTTTTCCTACTGAGTGTTGTGTTAATTCCACAGACTGGTGAAATGATGTAAAGCTATTAAAAATGTACCACCAGTGCTGACTTTTCACAGATAAAATAAATAATGCAACCCAACTGGCTTGCTAGCTGCAATGTTTTGGTAGTTTTCATTATTATTATGATTGTTAAATATTTGCATTTGCGCAATGCACTCTTTATTTTCATCATGCTCACGACCTAAATCCAAGTTCAAAAGAGTTCAGGAGTAGTGTCTGGGGGGAAGGACAAGTCCTTTCATGGAATTGTCAAACAAAATGTGAAATTGTTGTCTGAGGAAGCAGGTGGTGTGAGGGATGAAGAAGGGAGGGGAATTGTGAAATACTGAATGTTCTCCGCAAAAGTAAAAATGCTTCTTCCTCCCGAGAGAGTTAGTGGTTGTATTTATATGAATTCTCCTCGGTGCGAATTCCATTTATTTCTGCGAGCCTGGGTTCATTTACATTCTGGAAAAGTAAAATGAGAGAAAATGTTAATGCCACGTATTTACATATTAAATTTCAATCTTTAATGACCAGCCTAATTTGTAATCCTTTACAGCACTCAAAACTCTTAAGATGAGTAATACATCTGGCACTGAATGTATAATGTGAATTTGATGAATTCCTATTGCTCTCTAATTCTGTGATGAACTTTCATTTGCAGCAAATAGAAATGGAAAGTGCTGTGATGTGCATACCGGCGATAAACATTACTGTATGTGGAAATGTTGGGTGGAAAAGTCTACTGACCACTCAGTTTACTTATTTAAAAACGAAATGGTTTCTGTCACACTGTCACCACAGTAGCTATTGAGGACAGTATCATTAAGCTCCCAAAACATCAAATTGATTTTAAAATAAGGATAACTTTTTACACGTACAGCTACATTAACCAGTGCTCAAATGCCACAGTAAAATTTGATAAGTTTTACACTTTTATGAGTGGCGTTTTGGACCAAAGCAAACATAATAATTATAATTTGGATCCCTTTGTAAATCCACTGCTAGATGAAAGCCCTTTCCACATGATTTGGTCACGGAGGTTGCTGGAGCATTCTTCACTATGTTTATCAGTGCAGATTAGAGATGGAGTGGATGCCCAGGACTAGCACAGGTACCACTCACCCCTGAAGATATCCACCGTGATTCAAACGCATGGTGCTGGGTTCATAGTACAGCACGGTATCTACTATGACACAGCTGCATTTTGATGTGAACACTGTAACTCATCATGCATCCTGTCCACTGTAGTGGGCTGTTAGTAAATATGTGCTATCTTCTTCTTTGCGATTCTTCGAAGCACGATGGTCAGCCTCTGGACATCGTTGTCTTTCAGCTCGGCCTCGAAGTGTTTGGTAGAATTCGCAGGCAATGAAATTATATGAACTTGTTTTTTGGTACAAGTGGGGGTAGGTTCCCTTGAGTCCTGAAATCATATCAAACCAAACACATTTGCAGTAGGAACTTGCTGTTGATAATTCCAACAAGAGAGGGTTAAAGCTTGAAAAGGTATTGTGGGACATATGTCTGCATGCGAGCATATACTTTGCTCTGTGCTGTGTGATTGAAAGACTTTGCATTGCAGGTGGGATGATAGTAGAATCCACAAAAGCTTGTATTCGGAGATTACAAAAAACCCCACCATATGCTACCTCTAGAGCACCCAATCTTCCAGTGTTGTTAAATCTGACACATGATCTTACTTCAAGCTACTTATGAAGGCATTATCAAGCCCACCGGCTCTTTCAGAATCAGAATTATTAATGGCGTTGGGCTCTTTCCCTGCTTGTCTTACATTACAAAAAATAAAATAGAATATTCGTAATTGCAGCATTTGTGAAACTTGATGCATTGCTCACACCTGCATTGTGACTCAATGGCTTAGATATATTTTTCGTTGTTATCAAACAATATACAAACGTGTGTAATCCAGCAAAATGATGTATTTCGAGTTGTGTTTAGCCAATGGTTTGTACATGACTTTTGTTTTACTCATTCATTTTGAGCTAAGGTTTCTCTTCTTTGATTTTTATAATCGCTGTTAGCAGCCAATTTGAGATGGTTAATAATTTCTGCACTTGTACTTACACCTTCCTTTTTTTTAATACAATTTTTGGATAGAAAAACGATATTTTAATGTAGCTGTGAAAAATATTGGTGGAAAGCATGTCTCCTCGTCTCACTGCAATTCTATCACGAATTGTGTTTGTTAAAATTCATACTCTCTCTCGGTCTATCCGTTCTCCTTTTTGTAAACGCTTCTATAGCATGTAAATATTTTAATACAATTATGCCTCGGTTTGTGAGTGCTTAGATGTCTGAGTCATACATCGTTTCATAGTCAGCAAAGGCTGGACATAATAGTGTTGGATTTCAATAGTCTCTTACAGAATCTGATTTATAGTATTTATATGGTCAGTGGTTGCGAACGGCAGTTATAGAAGGTGGACCGAGATCACATGATAAAATAGAGTCAGATTAGAGCGGGTTGGAGCGCTTTTGTAAAACCGAACTTAATAATGAAAAGCGTATTGTATTACCTGCTGTGGCGAGGCGTCCATCCAGAGAATATATTGACAATGGGGTTGCAATTATTTTTCCGAATGGTTTCAACACTTCTGTGTATATCATGTTTCGTTTGCCATATGCATCCACTTTCACACGCCTATTTTTTTTTTTATAAGATCTCATCTCATTGTCAGAAACCGCTTAATCCTGTACATGGTCGCGGTGAGCCGGAGCTTATCCCGGCAGACACAGGGTGCAAGGCAGGGCTATACCCTGGATAGGACGGCAGTCCATCACAGGGCACTGAGAGCAATGTTTCTTAAAATAAGCTGTTCTCTTATTATTCTAGTTATTCCCCTACTTCCAGTGTAACAATGGTAGCCATCATATTCAAAATAGTTACAATCCATTTAATCATTTAGATGTTCTAGGCATTTGCATATGTGACTTATAATCAGCATAATTTACCATATCTCTTATATCAATTGTCGGATGTTAACTGTTGTGTTTTGCCTGTATTTAGTTTTCCCTCAATTTGGTGAATTTGAAGAGTTATCACGTCCTGTGTTGAATTTGCCGAGGGCAGAGACATCTTTGACAATCTGGGGTATATCTGTGAGAATTAAGTCAATTTAATTGCTAATTTCACCATTTGGGCATAACAAATAATAATTTAAGCACAATGCATGAAGGGTAACTGCATGATTGCCTTCGTCACGTTATAGTAGACGTCGTTTTATACTCTTCTTGGCAGGATTTTCTTTTTTTACGCGGCTTGCTTTCAAGCGTGCTGAAGTGGCCTTTCCATTCCTATAATAATCATAGTGGCACACAGCTTGCACTAGTAACAAGGACCCACACCCTGGCCACACATCACTGATACATTTGTGCTGTTTTTAGTATATAATGCAAAGGTAATAGTAACCAACAATAAATTCTTGTTTAACAATCGGCACAAGGTAAGACACTATTTAGAAATATATTTTTTGTCTAGAAATATTACCTACATGGAGAATTAGTTTAAACATTATGACGAAGGCTGATTCCTATTTAAACATGCTGCTATTAAACTTGGTGTTATAGCTAAGGAATGATTTATTATTTCTTTGACCTAATATTATCTGTGATGCTAAACAGTCATACATTTACAGTTTTAAATGTGCAATAGTGTAGAGGGTATGAAATTATTACAACAAAAATCCCATCAGTATAAAATTACAAAAACATACTGCTAAAGTACATGAATCTAATTTAAAAACCACTTTCCAAAAAAATCCTCGAATTTAAAGGTAATATGCATGCATATATAAATAGATTGCTTAATATAAAAATGCAAATGTACGTGTGGTATTTATTCACGAAAAATTGCAACCCACGGGCTAAAACTTTTCGTCAATCATGGTTTATTACCTATTCTCTCTTGATAGTGTTTTCCGATGTATAACTAGGGATGCACTATGTGTTGGTTTAGATTGAATTTCTACCGAAAACCTCACAAAGGGGTGGCTGTCCTTGAAAATGGATAAGTGGTCACATATTTGGGTGGTTATAAACATTTTCCAAGGGTAACACAATTGAATATATTCCAGCAAATCAAAAGACGTTAAAGACATTTCCACTCCACAAGTATTACACCTTACCTATGTTAATCCATCAAGAACGTTGTGGTTTATACATATGTGGAGTATATTGTTTTCATGGGATAGACCATTAATTATATAATTCTGTAAATGTTTTCTTCCTTGAGGCCAACCATTATTTGGAAATATGTGAACGTATAAGGCACCACCAGAATATGTATGCACTAACATCACATCATTATTCAGCTGAAGTATAATAACACGTGTGCTATGCACTTACATCTAATTTATATATGTGATTGCATTCAACGGTATATTACATGATTTTATATTTCATGTTGGAAGTTAAAAATAACTGAATTATTTTTTGGGTCTATGTTAGAATTTGTAATGAAGGTGTGCTGTGTTTCTGGCTGTTGTTAAGAAAAATGGCAAATTATATTGATTTTAAAAATATGTTTGCCTTCACTTACTGAGCTAAATGTATAAAAAATGAATCTCTCTTTCGCTGTATATTTGACACATTAGAATGTGTTTGGAAAATGTTCCCACTGACAGGATTGTTCACAATTTGATAGAAGAGAATACATAATGTACATTTTAAAACATTCAGATAGTCCAGTTCCACATTCTCTGATCTCGCTGTCTACATCATAGAATCTTACTCAGATCCAGAAGAATGTTGGTGAACAGAGTGGAAGAATGTAAACGGCCAGATTAAACACCTTATTGAAGACTCAAGCATCACACCACCATTCCTCAAAGACCGTGGTGTCAACTGCATCAAAAGCACATATCTCCTTCATCATCATCATTGTCAGAAACTGCTTAATCCTGTCCAGGGTCACGGTGAGCCGGAGCCCATCCTGGCAAACACAGGACGCAAGGTAGAGCTGTACACCTGCTGGGACGCCAGTCCATCACAGGGCACCGGGGCCAATGTAGTCCGCTGGCTAATTAACCTATGCAGCAGCATGTCTTTGGACTGTGGGAGGCAATCTGAGTGCCCGGCAAAAACCCACGCGGACACGGGGAGAACGTGCGAACTCCACACAGAAAGGCACCCGAGGCGGGATTTGAACCCGGGGCTTTGTTGCTGTGAGGCGGCAGTGCTACTTGCAGCGCCACCGTGCCGCCCTTCTGTAATAACTAACAAATATGATTGCTCACAAAGTGATATAATTATTCTCAGTAAAGCGTCTTATTCCGCACCCTGTATATAAACAATGAGATAAAAACACATACATACTTCAGTAAAATGTAAGACGTCGTCATATTTTATGAAAAATCTGTAATTTTGTGTTGTTTCCAAGTTCCTTTAAAGTATGGATGAAAACCATAGAAATGTGAATCAAGTGTTTAAGAGGTAACTGTTCATTTTATTACTTACATTTTAAAATATAGTACATATTTTATCGTGTCAAACTCAGCAATTACCAAAGCACTACTTTTATATTCAGCTTCATCACAAAGCATTCAAGAAGAAGCTTCCTCAGCCATGCGCAGCCCCTAACAACATCTCGAGGGGAAACCAGACTCCAGCTCTGGACGGAAAAGCTTGAGAGTGACCCTCCTGCAACTGGCATGGGAATCCCACCTGCTGAAGACTTCCCTCCTGGCTCAGATGCACCATGGATTCAGTGGAAGACACTCAACCGCCTGAGAACTAGAACGGGACGATCAAAAGATGCTTTGGTCAGATGGGGCTACAAGACCGGCCCAACCACCTGTGAATGTGGAGAAGCAGACCATACTATGGAACACTGCCTTGTCTGTGCTCTACTACCCAACCTCTGCAGCTCAAAAGACCTTGCGGAGTTCAATGAAAATGCAAGGGGCTGTGTAAGAAAATGGGAAACTGTAATTTAACATCGCGCTTCGAAGAATCGCAAAGAAGAAGATCACAAAGCATTACCTGTAAATGCCTTCTCTTGTAGAGCTATCAGATAAATGTAAAATGAACACTGATAACATATATGGGGATCAAGGTAGAAGCGTTCACGTCGCGATCCCTGTCAAATAATACTTGGTATTACCTGCAAAGAATAAAAAGTTCTTAATATCAAATTTGCTTATCATGCCTATTTTCTTTATTGTGAAAATTGTCTATTGCAAGTTTTTCAATACTGAATCTTTGTGCTGACCGTAGGTTTCACGGCTCGATGTATGAGAATTGCTTTTCAAAGCTGTTCTTTCGGGATAGCTGGGTCGAGCGCTCCCTCTCTCCTTTACGACGTGTCGCCTCAGTTTCAGAACACCTGAAGATGCCTCTAACATGGGAGAAGAAGCGTCGCGAAGAAGAGAGTGGGCGCTCAACACGGTTATTCCGAAAGAAAATCTTTGGAAAGCAATTCTAATATTGAATATTATCCGTATTGCTTCCGAGTGGCATGGATTCTGTGCAGTCTGCCTTTTGAACTTCCAGAACAATCCAGCTTCTGAGTGCTTTTAGATCCCCAAGCCTCTCGAAGAACCATTATTTACAATGGGGCGGTTGCCATAAATGGAATTTGTATTTTTACTTTGATCAGCATCGTACGCACAACATGCAAATGTACCATTGACATGCAATGTTTTTAATCTTTACATGTTGTGTATGGAGAGAGATAATACACAAGTAAATGTAACCCTTGCTACCTCTACTAAATCCACATATACGCCAACGTTGTTTAAAATAGTATTTGGAGAAGATTACGTATAGACTCTCAATCCTTTATTTATGTACAATTTGTCAAATAAAATTTGTTGGTGAGCTTAACAAATACAGTATTGTGCCGTTATGGTGTACCATAGGCTGTTTCAAAACACCGTTCTGAACATTGTAATATTGAATACATTATTTTATTTTCCAGATATGTGCAGATCATTTTGCAAAAAGTTAAGTGTGATTTATAGTGACTAGGCGCTACCAATGCAACGTAGAATTTTCACCACTGAAGCAAGGCTCGAAATATAGAAACACAGTTCCCTTTCCTTGTTTCACTCCAGAAACAAACGGTATTTTATGTTTTAATAACACTGCCAATGATCACACACAAAACTTCAAAAAACACCAGCAAGGCTTATAAACAGTTATATTTATGCATTAAATTAACTTTTCAATGGGAATCTCAGTTACGTTTAGGTCTCCAGCATTAACTGATGCTATTATTATTATAACTGACAGCATATCTTATGAACGGTAATTTGACAGCTGCAGTGCTGCAGATTTTATTTGAGGCATTAGCAGGGTACTTTTTCAGTGCAGTACTTTACTGAAAGTTCTGTTATTGTTTCTCATTAATGTAATAACTATTTGTGATCTTACATCTATAATACATAACAAACCATATCATTCGTTTGTGTATTTATATATACGATTTTCATTTTAGGAAGCGGCCCAATGTTTTTAGTTGAAACCAGTAAGGATTAATAGCACCTTATTTTTCATTGTAATTTACAGAATTTAAAGAATAGTAAAAAAAACGTTCAAGTTATTGTGTAGATTTGGTAATGTCAAACGAAATTAGAGGGATTAAGTATAATTGACTACTGCAACCGCGACCCTCACCGGGACAAGCGGTGTAGAAAATGGGTGAATGGATGTTATTTTTAGGTTACATGTGTTAGGTTACATTACAAAATGTGTACATCAAACTTACTGAACAACGCTTTATTTTGTTTTGATTTTTACTAATATGATACAATTTACATTTAACCTGCTCAACGATGAATTGAACAAACCATTACTGATCCTCAATGGAAAAATATCCACAAATTGTCTTAAAAAAAAAGATTAAATTAACAAAAAACATTTTATTTTAAACTTTGATTTACCTGCTAATATATTATCTATCACATCGTATGGAATGCCTGACAGATAGGATTTACTGATCTTTGGCTTTGATTTGATTAAAATGTCATGCTGGTTTTTACAAGATCACATAAAACATCTGAACAGTCGCACAAATAAAGCCTTATTTACAGCAGATCACTGCATTTTTGTGTATACCTCCATAGCTTTGGCCGAGACTTGTACGTAGAGCACCTTTGAGCAATGTCCTTCAGAAAGGACATTGTCAACTGTCCAATTGTAGAACCTAAAGATCTCATCCTACTCTCCTTAAGAGTCCAGCAATGTGACTGGTGTCCTTGGCAAAAGTGGTCAATTCAACATAAATGACTAGAAAAATGTGTGTAACATTCCATTTGAGTGTCATGACCAGTTCTTCATGCGGATGCGTAGCTATTTTCGTAAAATAGGTAACCTATTACCAAGTGCGTTTGCATTATTGCTATGGCAATGCATTTGGACACAAAAATGAACCTTCGGCTCTAGTATCATTAATACGTTTGGAAATAGGAATTTCTTACGGTGCTACTTTAGTTTTTAAGTCTATATTCAAACGTATTATTTTTCTAACTAGGTTTACTATTACTCTTAAACCCGGGCGCCCTTTTTGACAATTACAGGCACCAGTTTATGTCTGGCATACATCAATGCACATTATTTGGGGGATTATATTAGGATGTTGAGCTCCTGAAATCTAATTACAAAATTTCATTTAAGGTGTCTTGCCCTGTGACATTTCAATCATATTTGAAATGTTTAAACTGTGAGCTATCGGTGTCCTTATATCATCGAAATATTCATATTAATGCTTAGTTAATGTATGATCATAGCTTAAATATGATGTCGTAAAATTTATATAAAGGAGCTGACCTGGCATATTGGACTACAATGTCTTAGCAAGTGTGAAGATCTCAGTGAAAAGGTGCAAAGGTAGTCTGGTAAATAATGCATTATATGCTGCAAACATAAATAAATACAGTATCGTATACTTTACTGTTTATATTTGTGAACATCCGTTGTACCTCCTATAAATGTATCTATTTCATATGTTTTTGATGCTGCCTTTCTGTGTGGAGTTTGCATGTTCTCCCCGTGTC
>JAZEWU010000002.1:20998495-21027344 GCA_036362915.1 Geotria australis
TCTAAACAAAAACACTGCTTAGTGGAATCTGGCATTGTTTATGGTAATATTTTTGGGGGGTTTAAAAAAATATTGCTTATACTGTATAAACAGTATATTGGCATATGAACATTTGTATTGATGTGATATATAGTTTAAGGATAGTTTAGCAATTTTGTTTAATGTTTATTGTCCCATTACCTGTATAACTACAAATAACATTAATATTATAAAATAATGCCCTATTATAATTTTGGTCCTCTCACGGAAAAGAGTGGGTTGCCCTCTTCAGGTGAGGGGAGAGCAGTTGCCCTTAGTGGAGGAGTTTAAATATATTGGGGTATTGTTCATGAGTGATGGTAAGCGGGAACGTGAGGTTGGCCAGCGGATTTCACTACCACGGACCGGCACTGTACCGGTCCGTGGTAGTGAAGCGGGAGCTTGGTCCTAGGACAAAGCTCTCGGTTTACAGGTCAATCTACGTCCCTATTCTCACCTATGGTCATGAACTTTGGGTAATGACCGAAAGAACGAGATCGCGGATACAAGCGGAAGACCCTCAGAGTAGAGTCGCTGCTTCTTCGGATTGAGAGGTAAGGATGCCTCCTGGAAGGCTCCCCCAGGAGGTCTACCAGGCACGGCCAACTGGGTGGAGACCTAGAGGCCGATCTAGCGCTGGCCTGGGAACGCCTGGGAATCCCCTAGGAAGAGCTGGAATCTTTAGCTGAGGAAAGGGATGTCTGGTCCACTCTCCTTGGACTGCTGCCACCGCGACCTCCACCAGGACAAGCGGTTTAGAAAATGGATGGATGGATGTAGTGGATGTCTTACTTCATCCCCATCAACAGAGAAAACCAAGACCTTTCTTCCTTTAGGGAAGGTATTGTTGCTGTGTTTGGAGATGCTGCTGGTGTCATTCGTATTGCCCTTCTCCTGAAGGATGAAACAGAGTGCAACTGGGTACGTTGATGCCGTGCTGAGGCTTGCACGCATGTTCGAACAGAAGCTACCAGTGAAGAATATCAAAGATGTTTTCGTGCAGCACGATAATGCGAGACTGCAAGTTTTCAATTCAACAACTGCAGCAATCACACAGTTGGAATTGACAACAATACTGCGTCCGCCATGCAGTGCCTACCGTGCCCCCTGCCATTTCTTTCTCTTTGGACCGATGAAGCACTCTCTTTGGCAGGACACATTTCCCACGGGATGAAACGGTGCAGCGAAGTGTCTTTCTCTGGCTCTGTGGTAGAGCCACAGGCGTTTTCCTGGACCACTTTTTCTTCAATCATGTGGTTCAGTGCATCGAAAAATAGGGTTTTCGTGGGTAAATATGCAGTCTATCTTTCATGTCATTTATACCTCTGGTTATTGTAGTTTTTAAGAAAACGCATTTAGTGACATTAATTATCTGTATTTAAATAACGAAGAGAAATCTCCCCCGTATAGGCTTTAAACAGACTGTTGAGGCAAGTGCTCTAGGTGAGCATCTATTCAGGCCAGAAAGGTACATGAGGGGGTGGCTGGCCAACACCACGTCTGACCGCTTTTGTCAGATAAGGGTGAATCGACCTAGGAGAGGCCCAGGACTGGTTCAGGTATTCACCACTATTATTGGTCGTGAGCGGAAATTGAACTTGGGTTGCTGGGTTCGTAGTGCAGTGTGCTAACCACTATGCCACCACTCTATATACACACTAACATCTGAGACACACGCATTAAATGTGAATATGACAAACATGTGCAGGACCAATTTATTGGCTTGTGCATAGGCCACGACGTGCAGCTAAACTGCATTGAACCAGAGGGACCTGGCATGAAATCTGCAATAACAGATGGCAACCTGCAGATGCCTGATTTTTTTTGAGACCTCACGAAGACCCCTCATTTAAAGGGGATGTTAAGCTGTTTGCTGCATCTGCTGGTGAATGTTAAATATCCCATGATACCCTTGGCAAGAGTAGGTCGTTGTGTATGATGGTTGTGTTATGACCAAATTAACAAGCCATTTTAAGATAGATTCCTCATATGCATAGTTTTCACATTTAAAAATACAATCCCCAACCCATATGCATAGGTTTTGCATTTAAAAATACAATCCCCAACCCAATTAAGAGGTACCATTTTCATCTTCTGCTCATGTTAAGTGCATGCATTGATTTCATTGTTTGGTGGGCTCTTCCAATGCCATTGGGATTATGTGCAGCGAATTTGTCCTAAAATTCAGTTTTGTTTAAATTAGAAAATGTAGCGGGAAAAATGCCTAATTCGCAGGATCCCATTAAGAGTCATTAAGGAGTCTCAATGTTAATGATGGTGTGCAGCAATTTTATCCCATCTTGCTAATTGCAAGGAGAAAATTGTATTGCCTGCATGTTTAAAAAATTCTTCTCACGCCACCTACAGCAGTTAATGCCCTTGCCTTGGAGCAGAAGGGGAAGATTTGACTATTTCAATTATCTCCTTCATATCAAAGCAAGCCTTGAATGTCATGTCACATTTACTTTCTTTATGTTGAAGCTTCAAGCCGATATATATTTTTCTATGACGTATCTTTCTTCTGTGGTGACCAATGTTATTTATTACAGTTTTACCGCTTTATTTTGGCAAGTATGTATTGCTGCGGGTTTGTCTCTTAAAAAATAATATGTTTTGGTGATGTTTTGGTAAAATTCATGACTTATTACTGAGATGTATTTAGTTGTCTAGTGAAAACACTTATATTAGTTTTAAAATCTCTGTTGATATTTATATGCAACATGTAAAATAATATGCAACATGTTAATAAAATGGGAAAGTATGAAAACACATGTTTTTATTCACCAGCTGCATATGTAATAGATAACTGGCTGAAAAATATCTAAGGTATGCC
Organism: Geotria australis; assembly: GCA_036362915.1. Classification (NCBI taxonomy): domain Eukaryota; kingdom Metazoa; phylum Chordata; class Hyperoartia; order Petromyzontiformes; family Geotriidae; genus Geotria; species Geotria australis. The sequence goes on from JAZEWU010000002.1 coordinate 21,001,347, forward strand.
ATGGATCTCTGGGGACCTGAGTTATTTGTGGTTCATAATACCATTAATATGCTGCAATGACCCTCCATATCGCACATACTGCATCATAATCGGTGTGGCTTCTGCTGCAGTTTGCAAGAGCCCATTGGAAAATAGTCTGTTTTATGAACCACTGGAAGTAGTGTAAATTGCAACGCTTATTCCGTTAGTGTAGGGAGGGCTATCTTTGTGGTGCCTGCCATTTTCTCTATTGTGTACCCACTTGCTTTCCTCCCCGCCGTCCGTATCGACCCTGCACGATCTAAGCTTATATGAATGATAGACTCCTTGTATGTTCAGTAGTTCGAAGAACTCTGGTCTTGCCAAAGAATTACGGCTCTGCTCATCCATCATGGCATACATCTTCACTGCTTTCTCTGGATGCCCATCAGAGTAAACTCGAACAAGGCACGTTTTTGTGCAGGACCTTCCATTGCAACCTTCTCCACACACCTCTGTGCATTTGGCTGTCACTGAAGGAGTCGGTGTAATAGTCTCAACTTCCTCTCCATAGTAGCATTAATGGTGCACTTACAGCAGGCAACTTCTGGGTGACCCCTTTGTTGGTGATAATTTGGATAATAGGATGAATTTGTCCGGTGACTTTTCATTTTCTGAAAATATCTTTAATAAGCGAAAGTTGTTGAAGTGGTGTAATACGTGCTGTACATTGCGGCATCAACAGTGACAGGGCAGTGGTAGCAGCAGCAAATTATGGTCCTCTTTAGTATCTTTATCATCGTCATTCATGGTCTATTACTGTTGGTTTAAGGCCTCCCTTTGTCGTCCTAATCACCCATGATCCTGCCATGCACATCAATTGATCTTGAAATTCTTTTTCCCGTGGTGGTTGACCTCTCTTCTTGAAATCACTTTTCACCGTTCCCATCCATGTTTGAGCGCACAGTGGGAGACTTGGCTAATGCAAAGTGCGTGACTGCAAGAGCACGCAGCGGGAGACCTAACACTAGGAGACTGTGCTAACGCACGGCGGGAGACCACACGCTCGCACGGCGGGACACAACATTAACGCAAAGCTGGAGGCCGTGGGAGTGCAGGGCAGGACACAGCACGAATGGTATCTCCTCGTGATCGTGGTGTTTCTCCGGATACGCCCGTTTCCTCTCGCATGCAAAATAATATCGTATTTACTATAGACATTTTTTGCCGTTGTACAAATAATGTAGAGTGTACGAGGTTTAACCCTTTCTGGCAAAAAAGTTTTCCTGCATGGCTGGATGGTGCATGGGTGACATCACAGTGCACGTCTGGGTGTTGACGTCACACCTCCTCCTTACCTCCCTCCCTCCACCCCGAGATGTGTATCTCGCACGACAGCGCAGGTAGTGCTAGTATTTGTTTAAATGCGCATATAGTCAGATGAATGATGTATATCCTGAAAGTGGATGCTGGAAAAAAAAGTCAGGTGAAGCACTACGGACCACAGAAGGATATTTTTTTCCGTTGGGCTCCATTTACTCATTGACGCTGCCTGTGTGAAAGCATGTGTTATTGCACTGATGTGCACTGACGCAACCCTGGTCGCTAGGCACATTGGTGTAGTGCAGGTGCAGCCATGCAAGGCGCACAACTACTCTGTGTTGGATGTTTCATGAGAATGTTAATGGACATTTCAATGGACACTGCTGCACCCATGAATGAAGTGGATTTGTTTAATGAGAAATGTTCACCACCCCTAGATAAGCCCACCCTAAAACGTGTATTGCTAGTTGATGAAAGTATGAATTTGCGGATCAACTACCCTTATCCACAAAACATTCACTGACGGATTTGGATGAGTCAATGCCTCATGATTGTTGCAGATAAACACAGATAATATGGATAGCAGGCAGCTATTCTACAATGCAACGCATAACAACATTGGCATGGATAATAGGAGTCATGGATAATCCAGCCACAGAGAACAGGAGTTCAACATGAGTTCGGTGATGCTGAACACATTATGTTTTAATGATCTGTACATAAAGACAAATTCTATTTTTACTTATACAATGGCTGACATTTAAAAATACTATTTATAGTTAGCAAAATGTATTTTTCACGTATGACCAAAAAGTGATGTCCATTCATCCAAAAGTCATTTTTCATAATAAAACTGTCAAGCTTTAAACACATTTTCGCACAAATATCTTCTTAACCGTAAATTTTCAGTTGAATAAATCTTCTTACATTTTAGTACAAAGTTACCGCATAACATAACTTACATGCCGGTGAAGGCAATACAACAAAACTGCGAATCTAATGTACCTCATTTTTCATGCAGTAATATGCAACTGAAACAATTTATGTCAGACGGGCTGGCAATTGGGTTGCTTTCGAACTTCTAAAAAGCTGTTATCCCTAGCCACTTCATCACTGCGGTTTTGCTGTGTAGTCGTTTTGTGGAAAATTGCACAAGAGATGTTTCAGCCTGACTCAAATGTACACTCATTACTTCTTGCCCTCATGCTGACTATTGATTTGAGCTACTGACATTTAGTGCACAGTGCATAAAGTTATCCATTAAATGTAAAATGGCATTGCAAAATTTGCAATCCCAAAAATGTGCGCTAAAGCAGAGCGCTTGTGATAATGTAATCTGTTTGTTTAAGCGTGCAGGCACAATACATATTTTCAGAGGGAAATTTATTATTAATTTTCCTTTATGCTCTAAAACATATATGGATAATTAAATAATATACAGTGCTTACATATATATGCATTCAACGCATTTACCGTTAACAATTCTAAATCAAACATGAAAGTGCGTACATTTGTGAAATTTCAAGCATTTAGAATACAGCGTAAAACTTTTGAACAGAATATTATGTAATTCAGTTGAATTCAATATGTGCATCTTAACCATAAGTTCTAAGTCTTCAGCTAAAATGTCAAATAGCATAGTCAAATATATTCATAACACCATTCTTCAATGTATCCCACACATACAACATGAATACTGCACCACAATCAATACATGTTACACCCTGAATTTATAATTATTGTTTACAATAACTTTAAGCATATTTAAATAATCGTTCAGTTGTAATGTCTTTAGCCATATTAAAGCTATTTAAGGGTGTTTTAAATAATTAGATAAATTAAGGATTTTTGCATTGAATAAAAATGATGTAAAAATATAGGGCACAGCTAATTTTACAATGGGTGTTTTATAGCAAGATGGCTTCTCATTTTAGTATCCACTCTTATGCTGATCCTGACTACAATTGTCCTGTTTTAACACAGTTCAGAAATGAAATAAATTATCTTATTAAACATTGTATGGAGGCACTGAGCTATATATATTTTTTCCACTTATGAAACTGAACTGAGCAGAAGGAGGAATACTCAAGTTCTCATAAAGTTAATAAAATATTAACAACGCATTAAGATAAAGAACACGCTCCCATAAAGAATGCAATAAAAAAAACTGCATTATTGCGTAGTCACGTTATGCCTATCTGCATCATGATTTAAGGCTCTCATTTAAAATGTTTTCCAAGTCTACACAAATTACTACTGTTAATTAACATTATGGTTATTTATAACCGCACCATTTGTGGTCTAATTTATATTTCATATATTGCAATATCAGAACAGTTTTCATTTTCTGGGTTGGTGTAAGTTGATCGTTGTTGAATTGTGCTTTTTTGTAATATCAGTAAACACTAGCTAATATTTCTCATCAAATATAATTGTAATTATCAACCTGGGAGGGAGTTGTAAAAGCCTAAATAAGTTGAAGATGACTGCACCTTTGTAAGTTTTTATCTTCGGCTCAGCCTTTATTATGTAGATATAGTTGGGTTCCACCTTAATATGTCAATAGTGTGGCCATTATTTTGGTTCCTAGTGCTTTTTTTATATTGAATTCTCTTTAATGGATAGCTTTTGTTTCACTGACAATCATTATTAATACCTGAGTTTATTGAAATAATGTAAACCAAATAAGGGTTTGAGCATTATTTTTTTATATTTTTATTCGTACTTTTGATTATTTTATTATTTTCTTTTTGGAGGAGGTGCTGGCCGGCTTCGAAGGTTCTGACACTTGGGTATGTGCCTCTCGGCCACGTCTGGCGCGAAGCGGCGCTGGCAATGTGGGCAGGACATGTAGTCTGGGTTCTCTTCCGGTGCTGGAGGTGGCAGATCACTCAGCTTGCCACCACGTGCTAGGACTTGTTGCGCCATTCTCGCATCCCGGAGCGTGCGCTGTAAATTTTCAGACTTGGCTTTCCAGTTGGGTTTTTTTACCTGAACAGAAACAAGTGGTGTACACGTACAGGTGTCATTCATTATGAAATAACTGTAATTAGACAAGTAGTGTGAATTGTGGTTGAAGGTGAAGGTTGTGTGAAAAATAAAGTGTTGTACTGATGTAGGTTTTCACGGCTCGATGTATGAGAAATGCTTTCCAGAGCTGTTCTTTCGGGATAGCCATGTCGAGCACCCTCTGAGATAGCTATGTCGAACGTCCTCAGAGACTCAGAACGGCTGAGGATGCCACCAACGTGGGAGGTGAGACATCGGCAAAGGAGAGAGGAGGAGCGCTCGACACGGCTATCCCATAAGAACAGCTTTGGAAAACAATTGTCAGATAAAGTGGTTTCAAAAAACCAAAGGGCTTGAGAGATTTTCAAACGGCACATAGCAGAAGCATTCAAAGCAGTCGAGTTGTTGGCGAACACCTTGAACTCTAAAATCTTGAGTGTGTGTTGCCAACACCATGACAGACATGGGCAGGTATAGGGGGATGAAACTCTTATGACAAAATCTTCATACTACAAGGTGTGTGTCGTTTTATCGACCTAGCTCAAACTCTTGTTTATTAATGGAAGAGACCTTTATGGACACCCCATAATTTCTGATTTACAAAAATGCTATATCGAGAATGAATTTCACAAACAGGCGACATGTTAATTTGTTTAAAACTCATTGCAACCAACATACGAAGTTGCATTCTGGCCTGTATCTTTGTGTTGCTTAGAACAAGATTGGACAGCTAAAATGAACCTGTAGCAGTTACAGAAGTTTGAAACCATAAATACTGAAAGGGACAGCGCTTTAAGTAGTGGGTGTGGATGTTTGAGGGTGGAAACAATTTGTTGGAGAGTACTTATTCTTTTCTTTGTAGGAGGTACCAATGACACACCACTTTTAAAGCAAATATGTTGAAAATATAAATAACGTTAATTGGTATAGTTTGCCAGATTATTACTAAAACCATGTTATCCTTATTTTACACCTACTAACTTTGCAAGAGCAATTGAACGTCACTATTGGTCAGGAGTTAAAACTGGTGTTGAAACTCAGTTGATATTGTATACATTATAGGGTGTAATTTAATGACTGGGACTGACAAATACAAGTTGTTTGGATGTCAGCAATACTAACTTCCAGCCCATCGTCAATACACTGCTGTATTAGGGGATCCCCATGCGTTGTCAGTCATAGGGATTGTTTAACCATGTCGCGGGTTCCTGAACGGGGGCAGTTGACCTGTCACTCAGCACCGATAATAGCCGTGCCTGGGAATCGAACTCGGGCTGTCGGATATATAGCACAGTTAGTTAAATGTTGAACAACCGCTCAACTCATTGATTTAATTACACTCATTTAATAACTCAAAGATATTGCCGTACCTTTTCTGGGGTGTTACTTTTTTTTTTGCAGAATTTTTCCATGTCTGTTCCTTGGACACGAATCTTTGAAAAGTCAAATACTTTTCTCTTTTTCTCAGTGGTCTTAGTGCAGATCTTGGTATGCTTTTCAAGCCTGTCCTTTGCAAATGTCCGCCCGCAAGTGTTGCACTTGGCGAGATCGAGGGTTTCTGGGTCGACAAGGTTATCAGTCTCATCTGTGACATTCATGTTATGTTGATATTCATAGCCCTGTGTTTCATCAACGATAGAAATTACATCATCTTCAACATCACTGCTTTTACGGTCGGTGGCGTTGTTTGACCCATTAGAAGTTACAATTGAATGTGTTACATTAGATTCCTCTTCATGATGGGTTGGTTCGGAAGTTTTCGTTAAAAATTGTTCCTCTCCCATCCTCAATGGTTTTTTATTGTCATGTTGATTCTCATGTGGTGGTGATGGTGGTTTATGGGATGCGTCAGTCCTTGTTATTGCAGGGATGACCTTGTGCCTGTCCATGAAATGTACTTCTGTAATGCTGTGGGATTCTGGCTCTACATGCCTTGTTTCTTCTTCTTCGTCTTCTTCTGCCATTTGTCTTTCCCTCTGAATGATCTGCAACTCTTCCTGAAATCTATTGAGTTTCGCTAAGATCTCACGTTCCTTTCTTTGAATTTCTTCTTCAATGCTTTCTTCTTCAATGCTGTCGTCTTCTTCGTCTTCCTGTTTGTGGACCATCCAGTGAGGAGTTTGAACGGGCCTTTCTAAAGGAGCATGCACTTGGTGAGGTTCGATCACTTGCTGTTGGTAAGACTGTGGCAGCTGAGGTCGGTTGTCGGCATTATTTTTGGCACCTGTATTGGCATCTTTGGTTGGTGTCGACTGTATGTATTTTGCTTTACCAACATTTGAAATGGGCTTGACATCGTTTTGAAGTGGATTTTGATCTTTCCAGTTGGATTGCTGCTTGGACTTGTCCATATCAACCGGTGGCAATTTTAAGGGTCTATTTGTATAGGGGTCCGTCACCTTTAGCGTATCCCCAGCCTTGTAGTGTGGCAATGCCGGTTGTGGTGTTTGAAATATATTGTGTAAGCTAGAGCTCTTGTTTTTTATTTGCGGAAGAGGCTTGGCTCTGTCAATGCCAGCACTCCGCTTCTGCATGCCAAACTGTGTCTGGCGCAGATAAGAGGGTGGATGCTGTGGAGGAGGCGGTGGCAAAAACTGCAGTGGCGGTCGCATGTTGGATGGAATTCTTGGAAACGTATGAGGATATTTCCATCCTGAAGGCATGTGCCGCATGTTCACATATCTTTGATTGTCGCTGAAGAACGAATTCTGGTACTGGCCTCCTTGCATGGCCATAAGAGTGGCCTCCTTCTCCCTTAGCAGTCTCTCCTGGACCTCTTTTTGAAGCTGCAGCAACCGAGAAGGCTGTTTGGCCATGGGGTACCCAAGCTGTCCCGCCGGCTTCATGGGCTCCACGCAGTTCTGTAAATATATTGGTTGCTGCTGCGGTTATACAGTTTAAATGAAATGAAGGACGTTACTTTACAAGATTGCTTGGCATATCAAAGTTTGACAAATATTTACAACCTTATTGTTTGCATTCCAGCATGACTTATTAGCAATGTGGTATTGGAAATCAATTATAAATAAAGACTGCATGCCAATGGTACTACTATGTTGTATAACGTAGGTTAAATGGCCACCAGAAATAGTCACAGTAACCCAACTTAAGTGGCTTTTTGATGGAATGTGGTAGCATATTGGCTGCAAGGCGAGGCTAAGAGTGCATTGACTCCAAGAGCATACATTACAACTCTGCAGGGGAATTTACTGAATTATTAACAGAGTCGGCAGCATTTGGCATGTGTACACAATACTTTGTAGCATTGAAATGTCTCCAGTTTTAACTGTGCAGTTTTAAAGTTCTTATTTGGTCGAATACAAAGCATAGATGTCTTCCTAAAAAACACACTAAATGTTGTTCATAGTGAATGTTGTGTGAGCTTCGCTTTACCGTGATCTTTGTATGTTTTTAGATGTTGGTTATTATTAATGATTGGCAGCCCTGTGTCAGTCCACTGCTGGCTATACAGTATAAAGGTCTCCCTGCCATGTAGGTTTTTTTTACAATACTATACCAAGCTAGTCATGGCAGGCTGGTTATGAGCTGAAACAAGGACCGGTTTATTTATACACAATGTCTCATCACTGGTGTTGGTTATGACCAGAAATATAATGCAGATTGCCGGATTCATGGGACAGCAATTATATTTTTTGATAACTGTCTAAGTTTAATTTTATCTATTCAAATCAATCAGTGTGTGAGACTTCTGCAGTGCAGTCTAAATCGTTACAACAATGATTAATATTTACGTAGAATGCATTCGTGCTAAATATAGGGTTTTTTCCATTTAGACGGGAACGGAATGGAAAATGAACTGACTATCCCTCTAATTGTGTATCTGTAGTGTACGTTCTTATTGTACCAATTTTCATACTGTGTATGTTCAAAATAGACTTGACAACACATGTTAAGATCTTAAAACACCAAATAGATACATTTTACAAAGTGTCCAATTTGTGGAAAAAAACATGCAAACACCATGGTTTGATAACATTGTCCTTAAACCTTATTGGCCCACACCAGTGTATCAAAACATGTTGTTTGCATGTTTTTGCCACAAGCATGTGTGGCTGCTTGTAAACTGGACACTTTATATAGGTGTCTATTTTAAACAAATCTTAACACTTGCCTCATTCCGAGAAAGGGTAAAACCTAGTATTTTTACGTAACTTGTATAATGGAAAAAACGTGCCGATAGCCTTGACAACACATGCTTGTGTATGTTTAAAACTAAACCCATGAAAACAATTACAAAAATTTTTTAAATGTACACTGTACCAAACTTTTCGATGGATAAAAATCTCCTGAAAGGTTAAAACTCTCATTTCCCAAAGCTTTAGCAATAACATATTAACACCACTATCGACGCTAGAGTTACAAGACGATATGGTTAGTACGCTCTGCTCGTTATACTATGTTACTACTGGTCGTCTCGTTAAATGATAGTTCTGTGCGACGAACGCCGTGCCGTGTCTGTTGGGTTGTCTCCTTTATATTACACCAAACACGATCATCATCACTAAACATTCAAAACACACACAAATTGTACTCACTTTTAAAAGACACTGATGAATATTACGTCGAGACGGAGGGTGCGTGTGGGAGTTTAATAACAACGGATGAAAAGGAGCAAAACACACACTAAACGCTTATATAAAAGTTCTGTCAAAACAAACTAAACAAACTGCCAACTTCCACCGACCAACGTGTGCGTGTGTGTGTGCGTGAGTCGCAGCGCGCCCCGTGTCGCCCAGCAACGCCTTGGCACCACCCGCCAACGCGGTATCGCTACGCACAGATAAAATAGTCCCGTGATAATGAATTACAAATGAATGATTTAACACCCCCACCCTCCTTTTAAACAATTATATTTGTTGGCCACCCGGGATGGTGTGTTCAATTACGTTTGAGTGTGCGGTGAATACAAATTTGCCGTTGTAATTTGTGTTATGGCTGGTCAGAAAATTGTGTTAAGATATGCTAAACGCACAAACTTGGAGTTATGATATGTAAACATTGATGTACGTTTTCGCCTCCCACGTTGATGCCACCAACGGGTGAAGCGAAATGTTGCGAGAGAGAGGAGAAACGCTCAACACGGCTATCCCAAAAGAGCAGCTCTTGAGAGCAATTCTCAATGCACAGTTCTTTGTTGGTTCATTGCTGGATGTCTGGGCCTGTGCACGCTCGGTCGGTCTTGCGCCTGTGTTGATGCGCTGCTGAATGGTGGCGCAAGGACAGTTCACACATCACTCATCTCAATGTGAGCTGTAACCAGCAATCACACTGAGGTTGCTGGGTTCATTGTGCAGCCTGTTTGAAGACTGTGCCATCTCTTGACCCCTATTTACTCGTGTAGTTTTCACAACAAGTCAACTTCGGTTTAGTATGAGAATATGGGCGTTTTAAATCACTTAACATTAGGTTGGCTAACGGCATCTCACTCGGTACAATTTTCGTGTGTGAAGGCCTGCTCTACAGATCTCTCAGCAATAATAATTTAGCATGTGATGTGTACTAAATGCAATAAATAATAACCGACCTCAATTTGGGCAATTGACGGCAGAGAGGTGCCGTCAATTTGTGTTAAGACATTCCCAGAAAGGTGTGTGTGGCATTGTCGCTCACAAGTATTTTCTTTTGTTGTTTGCAGTGCACCATGCTGCAGGAGCTGCCTCCTGATGTGCAGGCGAAGTTGCGCTCAGGGGTGGCACTTAGCACGGCCAGTCAGTGCGTGGAGGAGCTGATACTCAACAGTCTGGACGCGGGCGCCAGTTGTGTGGCAGCACGGCTTCACATGGACGACTTTCGCTTCCAGGTTTGTGCAAGCTGCCGAGCATTCCCACTATTTCTGCCTTATCGATGTAAGTTTTCATGACTCGATGTATGACAATTTATTCTTTTAGAGCTGTTCGTACAGGTTCGCCGTCACGAGGAAGAGAAATAGGCTCACCACGGCGAACCCGAAATAAAATATCTTTAGAGCATTTCTCACTATATCTAGTGTACACTTTTAAAGACAAGTGTGGCTGTAATCATCAAGTGGAGTTTATAATTGAGTGAAATGTGTCTGAATTACTCTCCATAGGTGTTATTTCAGGATAGCTGTGTTGAGTATTTTTCTTGCTGAAAGAACAGCTATGCTACAGCTATAGTGATAGATAGATATTTATTATTACAGCAGAAAAAAAACAAGTGCGCTTGCAAACTATGGAAGTTGGATTCCTGCAATGCAACAAACGTGCGAATTAAAAAGATAGCAATTCTCATACATCGAACCGTGAAAACCTACAGAAATAAACTGTAGTGTCATTCATTGAAAACTGTAAATCATTTAGAACTACTCTGTCCACCTTCCTTGATAAGGGACATTCTCATAAACACGGATGAAATCGGACAAAAATATTTTTCCATCCATGCAGGGACGGTGCTGCTGCATTCGGTTTGGTGTACATGTTAAACAATTTAATTATTCCATACGTAAGCCTTATATTTCGAAATTACTTTACATATTTTATTAGGATGATTTAGAAATTTAGAATTAGGTTGCCTAATGGTGTTATGGAACTGTTATACTGTACCGTATTTGGCATTGAATACGTTTGGGGTCACAGGCGACTGGTTCAATCGTAGAGCCATTATGCCCACCACATTACGACAATGTTGACATGACATCCCTTTTCATCACTAGGGCCGCTTGGTTAATGAGGTGTTGAGTCTCGTCTTTACTCTCCGGATGAATGTTTCAATATTTATGAGGTGCGTGCAGTTGTTTACAGTTTGTGCCTGGCAATCGTGACAAAAAACCAGCAATGGATACGCTATGCCACTCATGCATGAGTAATGTTCCAGGTAAAATTGATAATAATGTCTATGGGTAGATAATTAGTTTTGTCTGTTAAACAGCTTATCATTAAGCACAGAAAGGTATCTACACATAGCCTACCTTAAGTGATACATTTTTCTTGATAATAGTTATAGGGGACATATATAATTGTAGGGAAATGTGTCTTATCTGCAGCCTTCTATTTCATGACTCTTGGGTGGGACTGATCCATGATTATTCCCATGTTGGGCGCGGGGTGGGGTGGGGCGGCGCGCAGCCTGTACCATCTGGTGGTCATCCTAATAACGTTTCCGTTGGGGGGGTTGTTGGTCTAGGGACTACACATGCTTGGAATTTGAAATGTTTGTCTCTTGGGGGAATGAGTGAAGATTTCATAGACGACTGTTCCAGATGGTTCTAGCTTTCTCGGAGATTGGTCCTCCCATGAGCGCCTGTCATAGAGTTTCAGTGGAGGGTCTTACTGAGGTTGCTTTCTGAATCAGTAAGTTTGTATGGGAACTTTAGGAGAAGTAACTGTTCCGTGATATTGGGGAAGGCAGTGTTAGTTAGTGTGGAGGCCTTGATGTTGTGTCTTAGTTGTAGGTAGTGGGAGGCGTGTCCATCGGCGATCCGAAACGTTTCTCTGATCTTTTCAAATGGTGAAAATTATCCTGAGAATTGTCATAGATGTGATACCGTTGTTATTCCAGTGTCTCTCCATGAGGACCAGTAGAAGAGATGTCTGGTCGACTCTCCTTGGACTGCTGTCGCCGCGATCCTCACCAGGACAAGCGGTTTAGAAAATGGATGGATGGGTTTCCCCACATGTAGGCGTGTGAGTTTAAGGAAGTAGGGAGGTTTGTTTCTATTTGTATCTGTTGCCATATCTTTATTATGGTGGACACTGACCATGGAAGGGCGGCGCATGTCGGGGAGTCCTTAATACGAGCCTTTGCATCGCCAAGAATCGAGAAAGGTCAGCGTATTCGCTTTGCCCATTGAACCCAGTGTGGAGAAAGTGTGGCAGTGTGTTGGGTGAAGCTTTTTAGGAAACGGAGGATGATGGCCCTTTGGTATTTGTGGACGTTTAGGAAGGCGCATCCGCCACTTTTCTTTGGTAGGGTTAGTGCTTTAAGGTTGATGCAGGCTAGGCATTTACCCCATATGTATGCTAACAAGAGGGAATTCAGTTTCTGGAAAATAGATATTGAGATGTAAATTGGCAATATTCAGAGCAGGTATATGTATCTGGCGAGGATAGACATTTTCACAATTTGGGATCACGTCCGTTGTCCATGAATATCTTAAATAGAAGCAAGGAGTATTTGGACTAGCACTCCATCCAGTTGTGAAGTGGTAGTGATAGGTGGTAGGGTAATTCACGAGGGGTACTGATAATGGTATTGTAGTCTTCGCTGTCATCTTCATTGACTACTGCAACTGCAAAATATAACAGTTACAGAAGTGCAGGAAGTGCCGAATTCATCTCAATATCCTTGATTTTTTTTATGGTGAATAATAGAAATAATGTTTGTGGGTAACAAGATGCACATTACTATTCGTGAATGTTCTTATCTGTTATGGACTGCCAAGGCAAATGACACATATAAGAGGTGTTTCACTTCGCATTGGTCCCCATGGAGCCACCCTCTCAGCACTTCAAGAATAGTTTATATTATTCTTCCTACTAATTTATTTACATGGCAGTGAATATAGCAACCTGTGGTTGCTACGTGGGTCACATTGACACATTACAACCTACATATTAATTGATGTAAATGAATACCCATAATGTGCCAATCAAGGGCTGTCAGGTTTGTTTCATATGTAGATGCATTTATTTTAAACAAATTATATTTTGTGAACTCAGCATATTTTATTAACATAAAACAATTTGAGGACCATAGCAATACTTGTTCCTTTATAAAATTATCTTTTTATATTATTGTTTTTTGTACAGGACAAATGCGCAGCCTAGTTGATTGCTTTCACCTGTTGAAATGTGATTTTTTTTGTCATTTTGTAGGTCGTTGACAATGGGAATGGAATTACCAGTAATGATCTTCAAGTCCTAGGAAATCGATACTTTACCAGCAAGTGCCACAAACTAAAAGACCTTGAGAACCTCTCCAATTATGGATACAGGGGTGAAGCCCTTGCTAGTATTGCAAGTGTATCGAGTGTTGTGGAGGTTACTTCCAGAGCAAAATCTTCTTCGCGAACGTACACTAAAGCAATTCAGGGCACCGAGTCAGTGATTGTTCATGAAGCAGAAAAAAGCAGACCAAGCCATGGAACGACAGTTACTGTGCACAATTTGTTTTATAACCTGCCAGTTAGAAGGAAGTGCATCCCACCAATATTGCAATATGAAAGCATCCGTCAGAAAATGGAGGCAATTGCTCTGGCTCATCATCAAGTTTCATTCACATTGAAAAACGAAAGCACTGGCACAGTTTCTGTTCAGTGTCAGCGTACTAACAGCATGCTGTCCCGCTTTGGACAGATATTTGGGCATGTCAAGGCACAAAGACTCTCAGAGATAAACTACCAGTCCGACACATTTGAGATATCTGGATACATTGGTCGAGAAGGCCATCACAACAAGAACCTGCAGTTCATATACGTCAATCGAAGGCTTGTGCTCAAAACAAAACTGCACAAACTTGTTAATATCATGATAAAGAAGTTGAGCATTATTTGCAAGCAGAAAATCTGCCAAAAGTGGTCATGGAAAGAACATTTTTTAAGCCCGAGCAAGAAGGAAGGTAATCTACGAAATTCAGAGCTTCATGGGATTTTTGTGTTGAATATAACCTGTCCATTGTCAGACTATGACATTTGCTTGGACCCTATGAAAACATTAATTGAGTTCCAAGATTGGGAAAAGGTTCTGGGCTGTGTGGAAACGTCAGTAAAGGATTTTTTTGAGAAGGAAAATCTGTCTGTTAAGGAAGATATCTCAAGAGAAGACATTAAGCAAGAGGTGCTCAATCGTGACTTTATCGTAGGACATCCGAGCACTCAAATATCAACGGAAGATGCCAAAGATCGTGGTGTTGTTGGAGAATCTCCAGTTCGACAAAACTTTGCTTCGGTTGAGATCGATGGCCCTGAATTTCAGTCACGTAGTGTGAGAAGGAAATGCACATTTGTTAGTGAAGTACCAAGTAATTGTCAAGAAGTAGTCGCGGACTTTGACAGAGTGAATGTTAAGCAGACAGGGATTGAGAGTGCAGCAGAGCAAGTACTAGCAACTGATACAAATATTTATGATGAACATGAAAAAGGAAGAGTCTTACTGTGCAGCTCAAGCAATAAACGTATAAGCACACCTACAAATATGTCTCTTTCGGAAGATGCCAAGCACAACTACGATTCACTGGACAGAGAAAGCTTAGGTGAAACGAGCACAGGAAATAGTGACAGTGTAATATTTGAACCAACAAGCAATGTGTCTACTGATAAAACAATGGATGAGGATACCATTATTGGTGCTGATCAAGGAAGTGTTGGAATTTGTTCATCTAACTCCAGTACAGATGCCATTGTCTGTAGTGTACCAAATGTAATAAATGACACATCTTTTGAACATTCAAATGGTGAACCATCCATTTCACACATTGCAGTGCAGAATAATGTTCAGTGTTTTAATCATTTATTGGATATTGAGACTAAAACTTGTCTTGGCATATCCAGTTGCTTGAATAAAACATGTGCACATCAACTTTGTACACAGAGAAGACACCTGGATGTTGAAGATTTGTCTATCAAAGATACTATTTCCCATCACAATACTTTAAAATCACACGTTGCACAACCGCATATTAGCATCACCGTGCCTGATGAATTCAAGTATTTACCTGTTTGTAGCACTGGAAATCAATCGGACAAGGCAAATCCTAGTTTTTGCAAAGAGAGGAGCATTGGTCATTTAAATATTGTTCAATTGGGTCCTAGGCCTACACAGGAAGTATTTCAAGGTAGGACTGATAACGTTTTGAAATACTGTGACTTTCCACAAAGTGAAATGCTGCACTTTTTTAAAGGAAATAAGGGAAAACAAATTTGTCCAAACAACTCAGAGGGACATATTAAATCAAGAGATTCCAATTATGGATCTCATTACACAAACATGTCTCATCAATTTAATTGTAAACCATTGGCACCAGTACATGATTGGGAAGTATTTAAAGAAAAAACTGATAGGATTGATAATGGAAAAAATTTAGCTGATTATGAGGCCAGTGGTTGCAAACAGAATTGCATGAGTAAAAGTTGGAAGGATATCAGACTCTGTCCAAACAAATCATCTTTGCATCATAGCCTCTCTCAGCCCGACACTTCAGAGAGTCTAAAACGAAGTCTCACAGAAGATATTCGAGTTGAAGGTGCGTCGTGGCCTTACGTGCGCAGACAGTGCTTTCAAACCGCGGCCTACAAGCTGCACACTGACTATTTTGACAAATATAGGCCAGGTTTCCCTTTTCCATCGAACAGCAATGTTAAAAGACCAAATAATCCCATCAACATTTCTTCCATAACAAACTCTTTAGAAAAGTTTAGAAGAGATGCGGAGGAGAAGTGTGCTACATCGATTGTGCGTTCTGAAAATGAAATGGGCAGCAGCAAGCAAGAAAATGCTAACAGAGGTCTAGTGAAGGTGCGCCCTGTATTTCCACCACTAAGTAAGAACATTGCTGAAGGTTCTGCTAATCCTGACGTCTTGGCAAATAAAACAAAAGCAATATCAATTACATGTCAGCAGTTTTTACCAAATTCCCACATTTCATCCAGGTTATTGGATTTGCATTCCTGTGATGCCAAAATAGAAAGAAGAGTTTCGTATCTGAATGCCTGCCCTGAAATTGGCACAAGTAAACACATTCATAAGCGGAAAAGTATTAATCTCAGCAAACCTGTTGGAAGAAATACAGAAGAAAATAACACATCCTCAACTAGTTTGTCAAAAAAGCTTTCCAAGTTAACAGGCAGTACTCATCCCAAACAGCATAAAAAGAATTCAACTTCTTCTTCAAATATACATTCACTCGAAAAGGTGACATCATCAAAATATGTTGAAAAGAAACAGATAATTCAGGGTCACTGCATTGAAGCAACTGATAATGTGATTCAAACTCAACATGAACAAAAAAAGCCGACAGAAATCATGGGAAGCACTGACACCACATCATCATCCGCCACGCTCTTGAGAAAAGACTGTCCTGTGTTTTTAAAGGATTGCATGGCAGACTGTTTAGGGTATCCTAAATATGTTAATGTGGCCGATAAAGGTGATCAACAACCCTTTGACAATGAAGCATGCAAACAGTCTTGCAGTGAAGAATGTCTAATTGATTCTGGTCAAGGTTGCACCGTTCAGCCTATCATCTCAGAGGGTACGAATAGTTCTGAAAGTACTGAGAGTGAGAAAACTGCGGCATTGAAAAATGAAGAATCTCTAAAAATTCACAGATTAAAAGAAAATAGCACAGAAGTCAGCATGGACCATTTGAATAGTGAAAACAACAACAACGCTGATGTTGGGTCGTCTGCACACAATACGCAAACACAATCCAATTGGGTGAGCCATTATGATTGCGCATTGGAAAAAAAGGTGTATGTGAATTTAAAAACCGGATTAAGCAGCTACAAGCCACCACCTGCAGTGGATCTTGAGGTCGCATGCGTCCAAGGGAGGCACACCATGACCGTTATCGTTGAAAGTTCATCTGGTGAGTTGAATTGGTAATGTAATAAAGGATGTATTATGTTAATGTATGTAATGTCAACCATTACTCCCTTTTTTGCTTTACGAAAAAATAACCTTGCTGTATTAATGTTTTCTGCTTTGAACTTTTGCAAAATTTTCACATTTCCGACACAAAGACAGAGTAAAACATAGTCTCGTACTGTCCAGCATAAAAGGTTGTGTGTGTCCCTATTTAGAGAACTCTTTTGCTATAATTTTACATAGTTGGCCATTCACTTAAATATTTGAATATTGAAAAGAATAAAACCGATATTAGATCGTCTGCACATGGCCGTTCTTTACTTAAAGAATGGCCAAAACATGGGAGGGAGTGGGAAAAAAGAGTGGGGGGGAGGTGCAAACATTTGAGGGGGCTAGGAGCTTTGCATTTTGGCTGTGGAGGGAACATACACAGTTAACAAGATGTATGTCCTGATGACGCTGAGCAGTCTACTACTAACTAGAAACAAAATTACTTGCATTGCCACTGGTGCCCATGTCATATGTGCCATGTGTTGAAGTGACAAAACATTGCTCTATTTGCGTGTGAAGGTTATTCCTACAGCTGTCAGCCGTTTTACAACGACTGCGCGCTGCCATTTCTACCGGGATCCAAGGAGACGCGGTTATGTGGCAGGGGCAGAGTTGACATTGGCAGAGACAGGTCTGACTCCACTTTAAGGCAGGAATGGCAGCAGCACTTGGCAGACTGTGATGCCGACGTTGGCAGCAAGTGGAAGGATGGAGAAACGAAACATGGTGAGACATACGTTTTGTTTCCTTTTCAATGTTTTTGTCTCCATCCAACAGTGGATTGATCATGGCTGATGATCAGTAAATTTGATTGGTTCAATGCATTTTTTCATATTCGACAGACAAAAGTTGTACATCGAAGGCATGGAAATCATGTAATGTTATAAACAATGTAAGCTTAATTTGTAATGCCTTCATTCAATTTTATGTTTTTTAGGTGTTGATTCCGGCCCGATTTCAGTAAAAACCATGTTTGCTCAGTGGGAAAATCCAGTGTTTTATCGACCACCAGAAGTAAGTTCAAAGCCTAGTTTTCCATTGCCGTAAATTAACGTTTCTATACTTTGAGTGTGTGTACTACAGTCATGTATAAAACATATTTGCATTACACAGGTAGCGGTGGACGCTATTGCCAATTCAATGAATGCAGTGGCTGTCAAAGTTCATAATGCTCTGAACCCATTCAAGTTTACAAAAGAGATGTTTGCATCTCTTCAGGTAAGAAAATGTTTGACGTATAAATCATGTTGTTTTAATCAAGTATCAAGAAGTTAATTATAATATTGTACCTTTTTTATCTTCAACAATGCAACAACATTTCGCATAACAAACGTCCATGTTATCCTTGTGCACATTTACATTTTTAAAAGTAAATTTTAATACATAAATAGTGATATGTATAGCAGCAACCAAATTGAACGTAATACTGTACAAGGATTGACCCTTAAATATATTGAAAATTTAATTTCATAGGGTAGCTTTATTTATTTATTTATCCCCAACATTTATACCAACCAAACCTTATTCCAATGGTTTACATGTATAGTAAAAAAACAGGTGGAACGTTAAATCTGCCCATCCCGCAAGACACTGCCATAGTAGGTCACAAAGTATGATTGTCATTAACTGATGTAGGTTTTCTTGGCTTGTTTTATGAGAATTGCTCTCCATAGCTGTTCTTTCAGGATAGCTGTGTGGAGTGTTCATTCTCTCTCTTTTGCGACGTTTTGTCTCCCACGTTGGAAGTATCGAAATGTCGAAACGTCGCGAAGACAGAAGGAACACTCGACAGCCCCCTCCACCCCCCTCCTCCCCAACTCCAAATCGTGCCGTTCTCTCCACAGCCTTGTGCAGTGCTTTGCAACCCTCGGGTGAAGGCGCTCTATAAATGCTATTATTATTATTTATTATTTTTATAAGTCATGCTCAAATATCCTGTATGATTATGCTACATTGATTTTAACAGGTGATCCAGCAAGTGGACAAGAAGTTTATTGTCTGCCTCTGTATAGATAAAGCACCTGATATACTACAAAAAGGTAAGCTATACTTATATACCACTGTTCCTTTACTATAAATGTATTCTTCTTCTTTGAGATTCTTCGAAGCGCGATGGTCAAATTACAGTTTCCCATTTCCTTACACAGCCCTTTGCATTTTCATTGTACTCCGCAAGGTCTTATGAGCTGCAGAGGTTCGGTAGTAGAGCACAGACAAGGCAGTGTTCCATAGTATGGTCTGCTTCTCCACATTCACAGGTGGTTGGGCCGGTCTTGTAGCCCCATCTGACCAGAGCATCTTTTGATCGTCCCGTTCTAGTTCTCAGGCGGTTGAGTGTCTTCCACTGAATCCATGGTGCATCTGAGCCAGGAGGGAATTCTTCAGCAGGTGGGATTCCCATGCCAGTTGGAGGAGGGTCACTCTCAAACTTTTCCGTCCAGAGCTGGAGTCTGGTTTCCCCTCGAGATGTTCTACCAAACACTTTGAGGCCGAGCTGAAAGACAACGATGTCCAGAAGCTGACCATCGTGCTTTGAAGAATTGCAAAGAAGAAGGGGCTGCACATGGCTGAGGAAGCTTCTTCTTGACTTCAGTCGTTGGGCCGGGGGTTGACGTCTTGTATTGATTCGGTGATTAACACTAATTGTAACTCTTGCAATACATGTATAGAATTGTAGTGGTAACATTCGTTTACGTAGCATTACTTAGGATGTTTGAACCAAAACACTTTACAGAATTGATGGAGTAGTGATCTGTCAGGTGCATGTTAAACAAATAATATACAATTTGGCAACTTTTATAATTTAGCTTTTTGTTCCCATTGATATCTAACTTAAACACCACCTTGTACTACATGCACTATCAATGGAAAGCTATATCACTCCTAATGACATATAAATGATTGCTTTATAAAATAAATTTAGCTTTTCAAAAATAATTTGTCATTAAAAAATGTCCCTTGAAATTGATACGTATGAATTATCACTGCAACGGCAGTTTAATTGAAAACATTCGCGTTTATAACCTATAAGCGGATGTAATATTTTCATTCTGATAAGCTAATAAACTATCCTCATTTATGTAAGATCCACACATCAACATTTCTCATTCTCCATCCAGAATGTAGTACAAAAGACAATTACATACTAGCTTTTCCATTTGATTCAACTCCCTAATGCAGTTTCAAGTCATCACAGGGTGTAAATTAAAAAATGCGGTTCAATTACTGATATGGCGTAAGTAATAAAGTCCATACAGGGACCCTTTTTATGAGAACATGTTTATAGTAGGCTTCAATTTCAGAGTCGCTTAGGTAATAATAAAACTAATCTTTTTTCTAGCATTAACCCCTTTTTTCTCTTCTGAAATTTCATATTCCATTTAAACAGCACATAAAATGTAATGCATATATTTATAGGTTTATAGAATATTCAATACAGGATTTTACCTGATGAAAACCCATTGAGATTGCATACTTTTTATAAGGAGACATCTATGGCGGATGAAATCAAAGATATGTATGGAAAAGAAACATCTAATGAAATAAGCCCCTTTTGACACGTTGAAAATAAGCACACTTAGATACAAACCTTGCCACATTCATCATTTGTGTATGGAACATATCGCCATACACAAGGATAGAATTGTCCAAGACATGACTCCTTATTTGATATGACTTACAAGGCAGTGCAAAATAATGTGACAAGGTTACTTTTTAAACAATGACCCTTTTTTACGAATGGCAGAAGGGTCATTGACTGAAAAGTTAGCTTACATGTTAATATAAGGTGATGTTAATGGAGAATTTGGTGAATTCTTGAATTGTGTTTGCACACGCTATCATTTCAGACTCTTACTTGCACATTTTTTCATCTTTATCTGCACTATATTAGTTCTATTTGCACTATATTTTGTTGTAATTATACATTTTGTTCTAGATCCGTGTCTTGTTATTGTCCCCCCCACCGACCCCCAGCTTAGCTTAACTTGTAAATATAAAAAAAAAATGTTAGTATGTTTTTTTATCCTGGTATTTTTAAACCCTTGTTGTTGTGCTCCAGTCCATGTATATGCCAACACCGGGGTCTGAGAGAAACGGCATTTCGATCCTCTATATGTCCTGCACATATGGCAGATTTGACAAAAAAGTTTAATTGAATTGAATTAATATGTCGTTGATAAAAAAGTGTCACCATTTAAGTGGGATTTATTTGTTTACTTAAAGGAAGGTTTTAAATGCATTTGTATTACTTTCACAACTTTGTTTTGTTAGGGAATTATAGTTATTAAAACAAATAATCTTTGTATCATATAAATTGTAGCAATGAGTAAGTGTGATTCATTTTGACGTGCCTGCCCTAATAAGCTTCTTTTTATGCAGATCTGAATCTTCTCATTTTGGTGGATCAGCATGCAGCCCACGAGAGAGTTCGACTTGAGCAACTGACAGCTGGTATATAGCATCACATATATTACCATGATGTGCACTACCACTTAGATGTGCCTTTTGGAATAGTTCATACCTTGCGATTGAAAGTTATGGCAATGCAGGGAAATGGTGTGGACTGGTGGATAGTGGTTTGCGAGCTGCACTATAGACTCAACAACCTGACTTTGATTCTAAGCCACAGCTTACCAAAGTGGCGAGGAATATCTGAACTGTGATTGGGCTCTGCCTTCACCTACCCGCACTGATTAGAATGGTGATGTATTGTCAAAATGTGCATGCCATGAGACGGTCTTCAACAGTTGAATGAGAAAGGGCCGTATATTATTGTTATACAAATGGAGGTACCCATCGTTGAATGACGGTCACCACCACCCACGGCTCCCCCATCCATGGCCCGGCCACCCACACATCCCCTCCCCTTCCCCCCTTCTCTCATGAGTGCCTCCCCTCGCACATCTTCTGTAGCCCTCCTAACACCCGGCCCCCTCTCTAGTCTACCTGTCCCCCCACATGTCCCGCTTCCCTCTCCTCAACCAAATCAGGAATCTCACTGCTACAAAAATTTGCAGGAACGACCTCGGGTGTCTAAGCTGATGTGCTGCGACCTGCCGTCTCCTCACTGATCTCCTCAGTGACAGTCACTGCGCTCTAGCCTGTCCGGGAGCTGATACACAAAACTGCTAGATGCACAATTACATAATGGAACACTCAATCCAACATAAATCTTCCAGCTCCCTGTTTCGACAGAATAAAATCCCACTAAATATCCACAAAGATATGCAAACTGCAACGGAGTTTACATGTTTTCTTGCCAAAGACAACCTACCCATCAACCAAGACCTCAACAACCTACCTCGCCACCTTCTCAAGTCCCAACTCCTCTTCTGGGATTGCACTGCTGTCATTGTCTTAAAATCTCCACGCGATCCGGAAGAACGCTGCCGAACAGAGTGGAACAACACGGATGTCTAGTAAAAACACATCATTCGATACCTAGCCATCACACCTCCCAGCGTTGACATTTATAGAAGACACTTGTGTAACCATCAACCACATCAGAACATTGCACACATCTTCATAAATGGAAAATCAAAGACAAGCCACAGTGCGAATGTGGCCATGCAGCCCAAACTATGAACCATATAGTGTTTACATTGGGTGGCAGGTTGGCACAATGGTAACACCTGAGCCTCACCGAAACAAAGTCCTGCCCGAGGTAGTTCCAGTCCCACCTTGGGCGCCTTTCTGTGTGGAGTTTGTGTGTTCTCCCTCTGTTCTGCATGGGTTTCCTCTGGATTCTCCGGTTTCCTCCCACAACTAAAAAAGACGACTTAATTAATTGGCCCATAACATAATATATAGGAGGCAGAGTTTGACAGGTAGGCACCGGCTGACTGCGTGGCTGACTCCCCACCCACGGTATCCTTGCGCCTTTGTACCCATGGCTCATCTATGACCAGCCATGGAATTGGTATGCTTATCACTAGCAGCGCCTAACATATGAATACTGAAAACCTTTGAATCTTCTATTGCAATTATTGATCCATAGTTAACATATGTTTCATCTGTCATTCATTTTATATGAACCAACAAATATACCATTTTGTTTGCAAGAGACACATTAACACGTGTGTGAAACACTTATTTTTCAAATCGTTACAAGGAACGGTGTATGCCATAATAAAATGTTTTGTTTTGGAAAACAAAAGTGAAGAAAACCTTACACATTGTTCTTGTATTTACACGTGTTATTGCTATCACAGAATTGTTTAAAGTGTCTGAGAATTCCACTGATCTTGGAAAAAGAGTGATGAGAACATCACGGGTTGTGCCTCCCATGGCGTTGGAGTTTGATCATCACGAGATCAGCCTCATACGGTATTACATTGCACTCGATTTTAATTATGTTTAAAATGATGTTTTGTCAATATCCTATTTTTTTTATTGGACCGAAAACACCTACGAGGCATATTTGCAACCTGTTATTCAATGTGTGTGCATAAAATATCTTTTAAAATAAACAAAAATATATACTTGCGTGTGCATATATTAATTTCACCAATTGTTACAAAAAATAAATATCAAATTTTGCATTACTTTATGCCAAAATGTTATAGAATATACCTCGAAAAGAACAGACCCTGATTTAATGCAAGATGGAAACAGCTGTACAGCTCGAGGGTTATTGCACACCTGACTCCCATTTTTCGTACATATTTGGCACGGTTCTTAGGTCATACCAAGGGCACTTGGAGCGGCATGGGCTGC
Source organism: Geotria australis (assembly GCA_036362915.1). Classification (NCBI taxonomy): domain Eukaryota; kingdom Metazoa; phylum Chordata; class Hyperoartia; order Petromyzontiformes; family Geotriidae; genus Geotria; species Geotria australis. The sequence continues at coordinate 21,024,968 of JAZEWU010000002.1, forward strand.
AGTTGGCTTTCCCAGCTGAGACCGTGGTGCATGTAAGCGGAGTGCCAGCATGCCTGTTGGAGCGTGAGGCAGGAGAGACTCGTCGCGGCCGGCCAACCATCACGTGCACCATTCTCGAGGTGCCCTGCCATATAAATCACGTGTTATAAAGGCTCTTTCCCCAGCCCCGCTCCNNNNCCCCCCATATGGCCTGCATTTGTCAGTAAAATGGCATAAAACTCCTTAGGGGGATACCATTTTATAAACGTTTTTAATTGAAATTGAAGTCCGCTAATAACCGCTGACCTGTGCGGTGATGTGTGGTGAAACAACCCCCTTGACTGACATGGGATTGGGTGAGCTTCATCTAGAAGTGTATTGGCAAAGGGCTGGAGAAAAAAATAAGGATATAGACAACAAATGCGTTTTTTTGTTTATTTTTGTATGAATGGAGAAAATATACTGTGTATTGGTTTAATATCTCTGTAAACTCTTATTAAAACTGGTATTGTATTGTTTATGTTTTACAGGAGCTGATTAGAGAAGAAATTGAGGTGGCATTTACTTTCCTTTACATGGTTTTGGTGGGAAAATTTTTCAAAATGTCACTGAAGAATTAGCGTTTTAGGATTTAAAAAATCCTTTTTACGATAATTTTGGAGATCAATTAATATAATTTGCTGAGTGCCCTATATATTTAAATAAAAGATTATAGGGCTAGTCCGTATAAGTCCGTCCTTTTCGTTGCCGTGACGGCATCACACCCGACCCTCACCCTTCGCCTTGCGGGTGGTGGTGGGTGGTGGGCCCACAAGGCTGCTTCACGTATCCGTTTCGGGCTGAGCCCGACCGGGTTCTGTGGGTCACCTGGCTACCAGACGCTTGCCGACGGACGCCACCCCCAGACCTGGCTCCAGGGTCATGTGACAAAGGAATTATTTTTTAAGCATTTTGTGACTGTTTCATCACAATTTTTGGTGTGTCTTTCCATCACAATGAAATAAAAGCTAAGTGCCCGATTTGGAAAAAATATTTTTAAAATAATTAATGTATTAGTTTCGTTTTATATTGACTGTCACATTTAATTCAAGGTATCCTTATTTTTTTACTAACAAGGTAATTGGTGTCATCAGCAATTGCAGCTCTGGTAACTTCTCATATAAGATCCTATATGATGCTAGTTTTCCCAGCTGTGCTCATTCCTGTAGACCATTTATGACGTCTTCTTTTGTTGGTTTTATCTTCTTTATTCTAAGACGATTTTTTCACACCCGTTAAATTCTTTGATGTGACCAAAATATCCCATTTTATGCACGTAAATGAATTTTCACAGCCAGTCTGGTTACATGTTTAGTTCCTTCTAAATGCACACCTTTGTGTGATCTGCCACCCATGGTTCTCATGAAATTTTCCGGTAAAATTTCAGCTTATCATAAAATGTTTGAAAAAAAATGCGCAGAAAATGAATACAATTAACATTTCAGTTATGTTTGTGAATAAAGATCTTGGCTGTGTTTGTACTGCTCAGCTGCTGCAACAGACCGGAGGTGCTGGGGGAACGTTGCCTCGAGCCATTATCAGGGTTCTCAACTCCCAGGCCTGTCATGGTGAGGATGGACAAATACTAGCTTGCTGTTTTGTACAAACAATTGAAAGGGCTGTGTATAATATTAAAACTCCTGCACGGAGATAACTAAAATATGTTGTGGGCCAATGTTTTTACGTGCCTGCTTGCATCATGTTATTAATCTTGTTGGGTGAACTAATTCCATTAGGCAAAACAATTAAACTTTTTGTTGTTGTGGACAGGTGCCGTGAAGTTCGGGGACGACCTCTCCTGGGATGAGTGCACAAGTTTGATGAGTGATCTCGCCAAGTGTCAGCTGCCCTTTCAGTGTGCCCATGGACGCCCAGCCATGATGCCTCTAGCCGACCTTCACCATCTGCCTGTAGTGTGCAACATGCAGGTGGTGATCAAAACGTGTTTTAATGCTGTAATCTTTAATTTTGCTGTTAACGTTTAGTATATAAAATATCCAAGCATAAATTATCTAATACTGCTGATCTATCTGTACTGTACTGTAACATGTTCACGACATTTCCTTTAATAGTAAAGGTGGAATAATTTTTCTCACATGAAATATTAGTATGCATTTTGTCATCCATATGGTGTTTTCTGAAAATATAATTACAGTATACCTAAAACTAACTTTATATAGGATTTAATCAGTCTTGAAATTCCACCAGATGGCAGCCTTCACTGCTTTAATATGTTTTTCAACATTTTACATCTTGGAAATTAACAGAATAGAATGTAAAAATACAATTTATATCTCTGTGAATAGGGCGGCACGGTGGTGCAGTGGGTCGGTAGCCCAGTGGTTAGCGCGCTGGGCTA
>JAZEWU010000002.1:21027371-21090065 GCA_036362915.1 Geotria australis
GCTGGTCACCCACCCCCTCGTGTGCCGTGTCGACCTTCATAGGTGCTCGCTAACAGCACTTGTCCCTACAGTCTGTTAAGGCTATATAGGTGATCTTATCGCTGCCGCCTCACGACAAGAAGACCCCGGGTTCGAATCTCGGCTCGGGTGCCTTTCTGTGTGGAGTTTGCATGTTCTCCCCGTTTCCGCGTGGGTTTTCCCCGGGCACTCCGGTTTCCTCCCACCGTCCAAAGACATGTTGCCAGGTTAATTGGCCTACTGATTAAATTGCCCCAGGTGCCCTGCGATGGACTGGCGTCCCATCCTCGGTCTTGCGCCTTGTGTCTGCCGGGATAGGCTCAGGTTCACCGCGACGCTGTACAGGATTAAGCGGTTTCTGAAAATGGATGGATGGAGATCTCTGAATAAAACCATAAGGGTGGCAACTCAAATGTAGAATAAAATAAGCATTGTTATAAAACGTTTTAAGAACAATAACATTTACCCAATTATTTGTCTTTACAGAAATCGGGCAAGCCGAATATATCAGCACTGAGAGAACGGATTGCCCTGGCAAAGAGCAGCAAGAGCAAAGACTAAAATGAATAATTTACGTAACATACCAAAGTAGCACTTTGGTATGTTATTTTTATACTTGTGAGTATAAAGTGCAATACAGTATGTATCTAAATGTTAAAGAGCGGAATTTGTATCGCTCATTTAGAACAATGGTTCTTAACCTTTGCTACAACCTTTACTATAACCTTTACTACTTTGGTTTTCAAAATATGTTCTCGCACCCCTTATTAATATATATATGTACATCATACCATCCATCCATTTTCAGAAACCGCTTAATCCTATACAGGGTCGCGGTGAGCCGGAGCCTATCCCGGCAGACACTGGGCGCAAGGCAGGGGAACACCAAGGATGGGACGCCAGTCCATCGCAGGGCGCCTGGGGAAGTTTAGTCAGTACGCCAATTAACCTGGCAGCATGTCTTTGGACGGTGGGAGGAAACCGGAGTGCCCGGCGAAAACCCACGCGGACACGGGGAGAACATAATACAATAAATATAAAAATCTGACATGTCTCGCATCCCCAGCAAGGGCATCTCACACCCCCGGGGGTGTGTGTACCCCAGGTTAAGAACCACTGCTTTAGAGAAATGCTTGTTGAAATGTAGCGGTAACGAGTAGGTGTTTATGATTTTAAAGGATGCTTCCCTTTTCAGTTATTCAACATCCGGATTTTTGCGCCTTAGATTCTAATATAAAATAACAAATAGCTAGTATTCGTTTATGAACTCGTGTTGAGAATACATTGTTGGACAATGTAATGTCATCACTGTTATAAGTTAACATTCCCATGGTATAAATGCATACATTTCAATATCGTGCTTGATATTTACGGTATACACATCCAATTACTCCTAACGTTTTGTTTAGTTTTGTTAAGAGTTATGATACTGTTTGCACTTAACAGTGTAAAAAAATCGTTCACAAAGATATGGGTCTTTGCAGGTACATTGAAACATAGTTTTGCAATATCAGTCGTGACTTAACCGGTCCCATTTGTGTCCCCCACCCCACTCTTGGTCAACCTGCACTGACCATCATGGCAAATTATAGTCGGAACAATGCACATGATGTGTGGTGGCTTTGATCCAGCAATATATTGACACACAGCTGTAAGGATTTTGGAAGATGTATTAATCACCCATTGTATTTTACATGAATTAAGGAACATGCCGAGATAGCGCACAGTCATTTTGTTGTAAAGGTGGGGGTGAATTAGCTGTTGACAAAGATTTAAGCGTTGGCTGACTGTAATTTATATTTTCAGTGAAAGGGCTTTCAGATACATATGGTGTAAGTGCAATTAGATACGAAATTAATATTGCAAAGATGTGATTTATTCCCAGTGTTTGGAAATTTCAGCAACTCGGATGGGTATGACAGTACCAGCTGCTTGCGTACCTTAGCTTAATTGAAATAGTGCTTTGTCATTGTGGACTGCCTACTGTGGAATTTTTTTGGCGTGAGCCAACAGGAAAATGGGAGTATACTGACATGTTCACTGGAGGTTGAAACTGTAGTTTAAATACAGTAGTGGAATTGCATGCACATAATTTACCTTCTAATACAATCCTGAACGTGTATAGTTTTGGAGTATGAGTTAATCTTGCAGTATTTCGCTTTTTGGCACACTTATTCCCCATTTACACTAATTTACGTTTATGGGGAATAACTTTATGCATGTCTCGACACGTGCTAGCATTAAATATGAGAATTAAATAGAATACGCAGATGTTTTATAAGAAACTAGTCTGTGTTGAATCTATAGGAGAATAAGAAAGCTTTGATTTGTTTTTATACAAGAGATGGCATTAATTTAACTAAAAAACGTGAATGAACATTCTGCGCTATTGAGGTGGTGGAGAGAAAACATGTTTATCTGTTATGCTGATATGGACAAATTGAGACCATAACCTTGTGCTGATAGGGGGGGGTGGCAGAAAGAGTCGTGACATAAAAGCAGCAAAAAGCTCATAGGTACCGAGCAGTATGTACGCATTGTATATAATTGTATGTATAATACCTTGCACTGTTCAAATGTCTGCAATTTAGACAATGTTACATTCATTATATTATTTACCAATTTTCCAATAACGTATATTTTTTCAACATTTCAACCTAGTCACTATACAATTTTGAGTTCGGTATGTTACTGATAAGCACCTTGGCAGTGTTGTATCACATGGACCCCTGCTTCCAAAATAATTGAAGAGTTTGGAGCACCACATTTACCGGCTCCTAAAGCACGCTTTTGTGAACGTGTATTTCAAATCGGCTTTGGGTGCACTTGACTTAAAATGTTACGACTCCTGCATGTATTTATGTTAAGACAGCCATTTCAATAGATTAAGTGGCGCATCAGTGCATTCTGCCTGGTATTTTGATACGATTAGTGATTATAATGGCTTGTGGACCTCGTTGAGTGTTGAAAATATTCCGTAATGTTTACTTGCTCTGTACATTATTTAAATTGGAAAATACGAAATGTCACTCAAGAAAAGAATGTTTTTTAAAGAACCAAACTGCATTTTAATACGTTTGTTCAGTGAAGAGACGTTCTCAACATGTCGAGATGTTTTCTCGTGGGATATACACAAACTTTGGACGAAATGCAGCAGCTGCTTATGCTGAACTTTGGCATTTGGTCTGATAGCGTGAAATGAACGGTTTATTACTTACTGTATTCATTTCTTCAGCTGAACTGAATTTTTTTGAAAACCTGAAGACTCTTATTTCTGTTACTTGACAGTTTGTACTAAACGTTATGACTGTCAAGGAGAATCCTTTAATAAATTAACCATGCGTTATCTCTTGTTTATTATTATCACATAGATTGTATTGTTGGGGGCGGCACGGTGGCGTAGTGGGTAGCGCTGCCGCCTCACAGCAAGAAAGTGCTGAGTTCGAATCCCCGGCTCGGGGGCCTTTCTGTGTGGAGTTTGCATGTTCTCCCCGTGTCCGCGTGGGTTTTCGCCGGGCACTCCGGTTTCCTCCCACCGTCCAAAGACATGCTGCCGTTTTAATTGGCCTACTGAGTAAATTGCCCCAGGTGCCCTTCGATGGACTGGCGTCCCATCCTCGGTATAGCCCTGCCTTGCGCCCTGTGTCTGCCGGGATAGGCTCCGGCTCACCGCGACCCTGTACGGGATTAAGCGGTTTCTGAAAATGGATGGATTGTATTGTTAATACTCGTGACGAGCAGCCTGCATGTGCTTTGAACGTGTGTGTACGTCCCTCCAGCCAACCAGCAACCCTTTTTTCTAATATAGTGTGAGTTGCACTGTGCTTGTGTATTGTAGTTGGGCGTGATGCTGGTCACCCACCCCCTCGTGTGCCGTGTCGACCTTCATAGGTGCTCGCTAACAGCACTTGACCCAACAGTCTGTTAAGGCTATACGGGGGATCTTTGTCTTTGTGTATTGTAGTTATGGCGGTGGGGTGGCGCAATGGTAGCATGCGCTTCTGAATAATTTTCTTTTCGAATGAATACATGCGACATTGAACAAATATGCGCGCGTTATACATTGTAATTATTATTATTGGCTACATTGTGTGTGCCACATGGAATGACTCCGATATTCAGTTTCGGACCAGATGTTTCATACCGCACCCTGTGTCCCATACATTTTTTGAAAGAAAAAACTTCCTACAACGGTGATACAACGGTCATCTCAAGAGACGAAAAACACGAATACAACATGGAACTCTGGCAAAAAAGAAAAACAGAGTAGCATCACCCCTAGTTAGAGAAATAACCTCCGAAAGGCAAAATCACAGAGCTACTCCTGAGATCTCGTCAACTGAAGCAAATTACTCCTGACATGATGCCCATTCCAGCTGCTGAAGTCGCGACACTGAGATTGAAGCGATTGAACGGGCGTCTCGTAGGATTTAGCAGTGGCCGCAAATGTATGTGGCGTCTCACTGGCATGATTCTCCATGGGTATATATTTTGTCAAAACAAAAAGAAGACGCAAGACCAACCTCGACAGAGTCTCTCCCTCTAAATCTGTTAATGTAATTTATCGTCACTCGCGTGTCTCTAGCCCAAGGACATAAATCAAAAGCACAGACGCATTTCATAAGGATGTACAGTGGATTAACAGAGTTTATTAAAAGCAATCGTTGCTTGCTACACGTGTGGTGAGGTTTCCGTGATGGTATTATATATTGTTTACTAAGATAGGAGTTTTCAATCCTCTCAATTCAGTAGCAGTAGTCCCTCCATCCAGCAGTGGATTGATTATAGCTGATTACGACGAGTCGCCGATATAAAACCCATTAGGACTGAGTCTCTTTTTTAAAGGTAGACCTGAATTCGATGTTGCAATATGCATAGTCAAAGACAAGGATCCCCCGTATAGCCTTAACAGACCTTAACATACGTATCTTGTATATATTGTCATTATTGTCAGCAATTCGCATATTTGTTGTGTCGTAGGAGTCCCGTAAAGAGCTTGCAAGCTCACTGGGTATTGTTCTACTGTAATAATAACATCTCTGTATCTGTAGGGGCAAGTGCCGTAGGGGCACCTATGAAGGCCGACACGGCACACGAAGGGGTGGGTAGCCAGCGCCACGCCTGGCCGCCTTTGTCTCCCTAGTGGCAATGTTTACACACCGTGTCAAAGAGCAGCAAAGATGTTCTGCTTGTGGTGGAATGGTGGTGTCGGTCGAGGTTTTTAGTGCAGGGCTAGCGTTGCACAAGAGCGTGTGCCAGTCCTTCATTGCCCATCTGTAGTCATAAGCACACTTAAGAGCACGCTTTCATTTTCCAGATCGTAGTTTAGAGCGTGACTGTGGCTTTATAGCCGAAAGACAGCTCCGTAAATGGAGTGACCCATGCCTGTTGGGCTCACTGTGTGATCTAAGAAACCGTGAAGTTGTATTAAATTAGTTTCAAAGGTGAGTTGGCCTGCTGACTAAATTGCCCCCGGTGCCCTGTGATGGATTGGCGTCCCATCCTGGGTATAGCCCTGCCTTGCGCCCTGTGTCTGCCGGAATAGGCTCCGGCTGACCGCAACCCTGTACAAGATTCAGCGGTTTCTGATAATGGATGGATGTGAGTGAACCTGTTAGTAATGTGTTGTTTGGCGTTTACGTTTTACGTGAATGATTCAGGCAGTATTGTTGACAGTGCTTGCAAAACTCATAAAAGCACATTTAGGCTGCACAAGTGTGTCTTAGTGCCCTGTGATGGCCTGGCGTCCCATCCTGGGTATACCCATGCCTTGCGCCCTTTGTCTCCGGGATAGGCTCCAGCTCACCGCGACCCTGTACAGGATTAAGCGGTTTCGGAAAATGGTATGGTAAGTGTGTTAAACTATCAGTAAAGTCGTATTGCCTGAGGTGTTCAAGTGTATCTCAGGACTGGTTGCCTTTCAGCTTCGCTCTCCTCCAACACATGAGATTTCTATAACCTACTAATGGTTGTGCACACGAAAGAAAATCGACGAACCCATCTTCATTATAAGTACCCGCTCAATTCTGCGTAGGGTCGCGGTGAGCCGCAGCCTATCTCGGCAAACACACGGTAAAAGCAGGGCTTATTACCCAAGAGGTAGCCAGTCCATCGCAGGGCAAACGCCACACGGGCACCCCAGGTGAACATCCATCCATTTTCAGAAACCGCTTAATCCTATACAGGGTCGCGGTGAGCCGGAGCCTATCCCGGCAGACACTGAGCGCAAGGCAGGGGAACACCAAGGATGGGTCGCCAGTCCATCGCAGGGCGCCTGGGGAAATTTAGTCAGTACGCCAATTAACCTGGCAGCATGTCTTTGGATGGTGGGAGGAAACCGGAGTGCCCGGCGAAAACCCACGCGGACACGGGGAGAACATGCAAACTCCACACAGAAAGGCACCCCGAGCCGAGATTCGAACCCGGGACCTTCTTGCTGTGAGGCGGCCGGGCTACTCACTGCGCGACCGTGCCGTCCTATTAACTCGTTATATGACCATCGTATTGATCAATTATGTGCAATCCTGTGTGTAAATGTTATTTGTTTGGTTCATTTGTTATTTTTATACTTTTATTTATTTTTAATTATTTAGTCAATTCGAATGTTTTATTGTGTCGCAGGAATCCCGTAAAGAGCTTACAAGCTCACTGGGTATGTTTCTGCTGTAATAATAAACATCTATCAAATTAACATCTATCACATAAGGATAGCTTGTAATGACTGGTATTCCTTGGCTGTGGAGCTGACGCCGGACTGTTATCAGCCGGAACCTTTTTGTCCGCTCGCGGAGTGCGGGGCGGAATGTTTCGCTGTGCGGACGCATGTGAGGCTGAGCGCAAGTTCCTATTCTGCTCGCGGCCGGGAGCGCTTCATAATAATCACTGATTTTAAGTGAAACAATGCTGTACTTAAGTTAAACTATGGTTCTCGTAACACTGAGCGTCTGATAAAGAAGAATAAGTCGGCGACCGTTCGTCTTCAGTTGCCTTTCGTTGGTCAACAGCGAGGTAGAAGCGCTCGCCTTAACGTGCTTCAATTTATGTAGTTAAACAATTATGTGTAATATTAGTTTAACATAGCAACTGTACAGTACGCTGACATTTATGTACGGATTATTGCTCGTTTTAATATCACATGGGTAGTTTATGTAAACACTTACGAATAATACTGTAACGTCCCGCATATAGTACTGTACACTATTGGGTCATGAGTTTAGCAGTGTAATATCACAGCTAACTCAAGAATTGCCAACTGTTTATCTACCGTATACTTTAAAGGCAGTGTGATTGCCGAATTAGATGTTTTTGTTCAGCCCAGCATCGCCAAATGTGCTCACTGCCTTTAACTAGTTCAGAAACTCGACTCACCATACTGTCGAGGGCAGTAGTTACTTCAAGTGTAACGTCTCCAACATCCTTATCTGGAAAATTGTTCAAGATCCGTGTAGAAATCCAGTGTCATGGATCTTTAGTGCCCCTCATTTTGACGGTGACGCCAAACATTGCATCTGTCATCCGATTGTGTTTTTCTTTTACAGGGTGGCTTAAAGTGCGCTCCAACTTGTTTTTACCTTGTCCCCAATGTGTACTGTTTATTCCTATACCTGTTTAGTATATGCTTTTAAAATACTGACCTCTATTTAATGATGGTATGTCTAGTTAATTAAATCAGTTGCATTTGGTCTATATTCTAATACATCCTATCCCACATATGTTTAACTAATAGTTTACACAGCACCACCATATGCACTACTTTTGAACGGAACAGTTTAACCATCATAATCTTGATACATTACATATAAATCCGTGGAAAGAATATGGAAACATTAGCCATTGATTTTTCAACACTGCTATAAATGGACTCCTTAATAACCAGTGCTATGTAAACTTGCAGGGCTGTAAACCATCACGTTAGAACAACAGTATCAACAAAAGGCAAACCAGCAGGGACAAGATGATGAGATACTGGGGGGAGATCCCAGTATCTCCCAGCCAGTCCCTGCGCAGTGCTGTGGAGCTGCTCCAGCCCGAGCCCCGTGCGGCTGAGGTACGGGAGCCGGCAATGCTGCAGCCTAGTGCAGTTAGCCCGGCCCGGGCCACAGACTCTGGGGGCCCTGGACTTCACGTCACACACACCATCCGCCTACTGCAGTACAACCGGCGTCTGCGTGGGCTTATCAGCACGGCCCAGCAGCAGCAGCAAGTGGCAGGTGAGGTGGTGAAGAGCGAGGAGGTGGAACCATTACCCCCGCTGCCGAGCCCCCCACCGCTGCCCGAGGAACTTGTCTCTGTGGGCACCGAGCTGGGCAGTGGCAGCCTCGGTGGCTCAACACTCAGAATGCGGCTCCGTGACCCGGACATGGAGATGAGTGATTTTTACAGGTCGGTTCAGTCTTAATATCACATCTTTATTAAGGAACACTTTCCTTCAACATTGGAGACCGAGTATGCTAATGCTCATAATATTTGCCATGTGATGAGCCATTTTTATACAGTGAATGGTTGAACGTTTGCCGTCCACATCTATAATATTACACATAATGCTTATGCGCAGAGGCTGTGGAGAACCAGTGATGGAGGTGAGCTCTGCTGAGAATCGTCAGCTGTTGCACAGAGCTGTGGCAACGGCACTGGCGCATGGCGGCTTTGATACAGCCATGGAGTCAACACTCGAGACCCTGACGGACATTACACATGAATTTATGCTTAAACTGACGAAGCTGTTACGTGTAACAGTCGACCGGGAAGCACAGACAGGACAGACAGGCTTTCCTGATGCCGTAGAGCAAGTGTTCCAGGAGACGGGGCTGGGCAGCATTCTGGATCTCCAGGAGTTCTGGCAGGAGCGTGTGGTCGACTACCACGCTTTTGTGCTCTCGGCGAGCAGGCAACTGGCAGAGGAGTACGAGAGGCTGCTTAACCCTGAAAGGTGAGTTCCTGTATAATTGAAAGTCATGTTAACGATATCAACAAATAAAGAATTCACTAGTATAATGTTGTGCTCTATGGACTATAGCAGTACTCGTTACAATGGGTGTAAACCAATATATTGTACAAAGTTGTAAGATAATACTTGTCTAATTTAGTTATACATACTTTTAATGCCATTGATTTATTGATAATTGTTGTTTCATAAACCTCCCCTTTTTTGATGGTGTTAGGGTATTGTCCACGATGCTGCGCGTGAAGGAGGAGCCATTGGGGGAACAGATTAGTTTCCCCGTGAGTGAGGAAAGTGAAACTGAGCAAACGGCCATTGATCAACAGCCATTGCAGTTGGAAATTGAGGGTCCGGAACAATCCAGCAGCAATGCAGGTAGAACTGCGAAACACATCATTGTCATTCAAAGTTAACTCTATGAAGCGTTCTTGTCTCCTTGCATTTCATATAATTTGTTTAAAATGTATGACGAGTGAACTTACAATGTTCTTTTTTTACATTAATAGGCACAGACAGTGGAGGGGATGTGTCACCTATATGGAACCTGGTGCAGGTGAAGGCAGAGCCTCAGGAATCAGATGAGCCTCCTCCAGGTGTGTTGGTTGGCTGTGAAGGTGGCTTTGATGAGCCAATGTCAGCTCTGAGTGAAGGTGGCATTGCACTGACACCCAATACCACTGCTTCAGATGGCAGCCACTTGTGTCCCACACCGGACAGCATTGCAACCGCATCTCCACCTATGTTTGGACAAAGGCAGCGTAAAAAGTTAAAAAAGATGTGAAGCATCTGATATTTTTTAACCTTACAATGGCACATTATACCTTTACCATGCATATTACTTGGTGGAACCTTGTATCAACTGAGATGTATGTTTATTTCGAAAAACTGGCGGTCTCAAATTGTTGCATAAAAAACTGCTCTATTTTGTGAAGCGAATTTGTGATTTCACACTTTGTATACAATCTATAATGTGTGCTATTTATGAGTCATTGTTTCTGGCAATTTGGTAAAAGGAATTCCAGTGAATTCCTACATGGTAAATTATTTTGATGACAATGGAGCCACTGACGTCCAATCAATCCCCACTTAGAAAAATACATTTTAACTGCATAATATATCTCGGGTCTAGCGGTTTGGACTATGGGCACCTTTTTTGCCAGTATACAAATAATGTAGACTCCATAAGGTTTCCACCTTTTCTGGCAATGAGAGACGTGTTAATATCTTAATACACCAAATGGACACATTTTTGCAAAGGTTCTAGGCTGCAAGCAGCCACACATGCTTGTGGCAAAAACATGGTAACGAATTCTATGATAAATGCATTGTCTTTCAACCTGATTGGCCCAACACTAGACTGCTTTCGTTGGAGCCTAGTCTCAGTGCTTAGCCAAGTGTTGCCAGAAGGCAAGCAGTTTTGGACATATTTCAAACCGGTGAAATGTTTACCATCATCATCGATATGATAAGTAGATTGCACCCCCATACATGAATAGGAATTAATAACGATACTTTTAAGCTTGAAAGTATTTTGTCTTTACCTCAGCCAGAGTTTGTGGGACCTTTGCGGGTTGTACTCGGGTGTCAGTTACTGTAAATGGTTTAGCTGCTCTCTAGTGCCTCCTCATGGTTAATAGCAATTGGTGCTTTGTGGGCCAGGTTTGTTTTGAGTGCAGAGAAGGACTTGTTAAAAAGGATGTCAAAGTAAATGGAGCATGTAATTCCAGTGCCATTTAAAGGAAGGTAATTGTATAAATGTAAGTGTCTGACATGTACATTATCATTTAACACAACTCAAGTATTATCAGTGTCATTTTTATATTGCTGTATTTTTATCTACTTGTAGAATGTAGCAATTGGATTAAGGTTTTGTCTTGTAATTAATTATTAACTTCGTTATCAGGGAAGTTTAATAAAATTCAGTTTTTTGAGGGTGCGGTAACAAAATTCATTTTACACTTTGTTGCTCCGCTTGACCTAAAACACAGAAATATTCATAGTCTGGTGTGTTGGACCGCTACGATGCATTTTCAATCTGTGTTTATAAATAAAACAGTATGGAATGAATGCCGACAACACATTTGACATGCTTCATGTGTTTTGTATTTATTGCTTTGAACCGATTTTTCATAGAGATTTTCTTTAAACCGTGCCATTTTTCTATGAGTAATTGTCGTAAATAAATCCTTTTTTTTATTGTTCGGATAGGTGTATGAAAAGAAATAGCCAGATGATCTGCATTGGCATTTGTGCTGTAAAACTCTGGAAGAACATGGGCGCGGATAGCAGTGCAGTAACTGTTTTTGACAGTAGATGGTGCCCAAAATCAGTCTGCCGAGCCCAACTGCTGAAGTAAATATCCTCAGCTTAGCACATCTTTATAATGCTATTAAAATCACAGCTATGATTTTAATGTTGAAGACAATTTCCGCGTGTCTGTAAAAAAACTGGCAATTTATTTCGGGGTTTGTACATTTACTTTGTCGAACTAGTGTTAAAACCAACTACAGTGAACACATTTCCCTGAAGACCACATTTTAGTATTTGTACGTAAACTGCGTTTACAATGCCTAATGTGGCCGATTGGCTGTGATATACGAACATTGGTGCGCTGTTTTGTAACAGAATGTCAGTTTGCACCGTACTTCTAAAAGGCTACAGGCAAACCTTAACATTATTCTATGTACATACGTAATATTTTGTAACATGGGAATGTGCATATATATGTACATTCTTAATTCTGTACAGTACTGGTGTTCAATCAGTTCTTCGCATCTTGAAGTAAAACATCGTTATATGTAGGAAAATGTAAGATAACCTTAAGAATGGGAATGCCATGACAGCCTACATTTCGCGATGCAACCTGCAAGAGGAGTGCTGAATAATTATATAGCAAGAAGGCATGTTCTCTGTTTTTAGTCGACATTTTTTCGTCTTGAAAGAACATTTATTTAAAACAGTTCCTCTCCAAAATGTGGTCCCTCTCCAGCACATTTCTGCCATGAAACCGACTATCATGGTTGCACATCCTTTTATGGTACATTACAGATTTCAACTAACTGTACTGCAGCTACATTTTGTATGTTTATGTATCCTAATACAGACCGGCAATCTAAAAAAACAGGGTGGCAATGGTGGTGCAGTGAGTCGCGATGCCAACTGGCAACAAGATGGCCCAAGGTTTGGTTGCCTTCCTGTGTGGAGGTTGGATGTTCTCTGCGTGGGTTTTTGCAGGCTAGTCGGGTTTCCTCCCACAGTCCAAAGACACGCTGCTACTGCCTAGGTTAATTGGCCTGCTGACTAAATTGCCCTCGGTGCTTTGCGATGGACTAGCGGCCACCCGAGGTATAGCCCTGGCGTGCATCCTGTGTCTGCTGGGATAGGCTCTGGCTCATCGCGACCCCATACAGGATTAAGCGGGTACTGAAATGAATGAGAATCTGAAACAAGCAATTGGCTATAGAGTACTGCATATGGAATATTCTACTGTGTTGTTAGTTCATGCACCAACACCGTTAAAATCGGTTAAGAATTGGTATTTTTACATTGAAGTGTACTGTACTAAATTTAGTATCGGTACTGTGCAGTATTGGGTCAGTTGCGCATTTATGTACATATCACACATTTGTGAAAGTGATTAAAACCTTGATTTTCTTTTACAATTGTGAAATATGTTGTTTTCTAGGTCAACTTGGTAAACAAGTTTATAATTGGATTTGTGTGTTTAATCTAGAAAAAGGGTTAAGTAGGTATTTTTTACTGACAGCATGCTGCTATGAAAATGTGCCCGCTTGCCTTTTATAAAGCAACAGAATAATGTTGCGGCAATGTACAGCATAGAGTAAAACAAATTTCAGCAGTAATCTGAACAATCTTCTTCTTCTTTGCGATTCTTCGAAGCGCGATGTTAAATTACAGTTTCCCATTTTCTTACACAGCCCCTTGCATTTTCATTGAACTCCGCAAGGTCTTTTGAGCTGCAGAGGTTGGGTAGTAGAGCACAGACAAGGCAGTGTTCCATAGTATGGTCTGCTTCTCCACATTCACAGGTGGTTGGGCCGGTCTTGTAGCCCCATCTGACCAAAGCACCTTTTGATCGTCCCGTTCTAGTTCTCAGGCGGTTGAGTGTCTTCCACTGAATCCATGGTGCATCTGAGCCAGGAGGGAAGTCTTCAGCAGGTCGGATTCCCATGCCAGTTGCAGGAGGGTCACTCTCAAGCTTTTCCGTCCAGAGCTGGAGTCTGGTTTCCCCTCGAGATGTTGTTAGGGGCTGCACATGGCTGAGGAAGCTTCTTCTTGACTTCAGTCGTTGGGCCGGGGGTTGACGTCCATGAAGGAGGTGGCGTTCATCGCTAGTAGCCTTTGTCATCTCGACTCGACTGGCCAATACAATGCGCAAACTCATTATGGAAATGTTTGTAATATTTGAGTCACCACCTAACCTCTTAGCTGTAAGGCAATCTATGTTTCCAATCCAGTGCACGGAAGGTTCATTTACTAGGCTGTGTAACAACAAATAAAAACGTATTTTTATTCGTCCATTTAATACATGTATTTGGCAATCAAGGCACCCTGAGAAGATGTTGACAGTTTTATGACATCAAATATGCGTTAACATAGATCGTAGGTTTACATGATTCTTAAAGTTAAGTTTTCACGGAAAGCATATACTATTTTTAAAAAGTGTTTTGTAAGATGTATTGGAGACATTTTTAAAGGTGCTTGCAATCCTTCCTCATGTATGTTACCATATGGGGATTAAACAAGTTACTTATCTAAAAGCACACATTACCACAAATGAATTATACACGTTATATGTAAATACATGTATTGATTGGCTCATCTGTGTGGAATCTATGGCAATGCAATTATTCATTCATTCATTCATTTTCAGAAACCGCTTAATCCTGTACAGGGTCGCGGTGAGCCGGAGCCTATCCCGGCAGACATAGGGCGCAAGGCATGGCTATACCAAGGACGGGACGCCAGTCCATCACAGGGCACCGGGGGCAATTTAGTCCGCAGGCCAATTAACCTATGCATGTTTTTGGACTGTGGGAGGAAACCGGAGTGCCCGGCGAAAACCCACGCGGACACGGGGAGAACATGCAAACTCCACACAGAAAGGCACCCCGAGCCGAGATTCGAACCCGGGAATTTCTTGCTGTGAGGCGGAAGCGCTACCCACTACGCCACCGTGCCGCCCCGGCAATGCAATTAGTGTAATTTAAAATAAAATGTACAAAAATACATGTGTTGCAACAGAAACGAATAATATATACATGTAAAGTTGGTCCAGTATTACGGTATATGGTTGTTTTTTAAACAACTGAATATCTGGTTAGATAACGAACAAGTAAATGCATCGGTATGTAAGCTTCGGGCAGACCTCTAGAAGAGTTATTGAAAGTAGACAAGGCTCAACGTTACAACATAAAAGTGGCCAAGAACAGGTTGGATTTCTTTTAGATAGCCGATTTAATAAAAAATAGCAGACCAATCTGCCTCGAAAGAATGTCAATTGGTATATATTATTTGTTTTTGACATGGAATGGAAACATGGACATTGACAAAGTAAATTGGACATTCCTGAAAAGTGCATGCCTGTAATTATGCAGACGTGTATTACTCTGCTTGGAATTACACTGAGACAGTTATACATGTATTACAGAACGTACAAATTAGAGATGTGTTAAAAAAATGGGCTTGGTCAGGACATATAGCTGGAAGAAATGAGAGGGAACACACCCAAGAGGCCATCCACTACCACGATAGAGATGAAATTATAACATCTTGTGTGCATGGATTATTGCATCGCAAGACCATAGATTGATCATGGCTGATGATGTAATTGTACGACCTTAACAGACAATCTGAGCTATTAACTAATTACTAATGCTTTGTAGTGTAACAACTTTGCCCAGATGGATGCCTTAATAGGTTTATTATACTGGCATACAAGGTCTCTGAAGGGCTTTGTGGCTGCAAATGCAGAATTTAAATATTCTACCATGCACGATTAAGCGATTAACTCATCACTGGCATACAAGGTCTCCGAGTGCATTTATCCCAAATTCGCGAAGACTGATGATAAAAGCTGATAGATTGCAAAATAGATGAGTCAACATTATCCAGATTAATGTTCTATGTACTTCCCACATCATCGCAGTATACAGTTTTTGCAACAGATTTGTTGTGATGTAAATTTCTGTATGAATAATAACGCTATTTTCTATATTTTTGGAGATGTATGTGTAGTATAATAGCGGTTTTTAGAGCACGCTAAACCAGGATTAAATGGGAAATGTTTAATTCGGTTGGAAACATGTTTCTTTTTATGTTTAGCCACATAATACCTATTATGCATAACAATGCTATTATTTGGATAGTGCAATCGTTTTCTTATGCAATGAAGTCGTACGTTATAATATTTATCCAAGTTGAATACCTTTTGAAGAACAGGAATGAGCATTAAAATAGTTGACCAAAGATATGCTAGTACAAATACATGTAGGATTAAAATATAGCAGTTATATCGACATTGACCCCCTATGAACACTGCAAATATGAACACTATGATCACTTTGGAAAATATAAATTAACTTAATTGTGTTACACAATGTAAATACATATTTGCATTTACCTGAGAATGAAATGTTGAGAAAGCATTGCAATAAATTCATCAAGGGAGCAAGATAGATATTTGTGTAATTGATTTTTTTTTTGTAATGGTTTAGATAACTTTGTCCACGGCTGCCTGAGAATTGTTCTTAAGCTATCATCAGAAGTCGGATGATACCAACAACATGGCAGGCGAAATATCGCCAAGAAAAGAGGAGGAACGCTCGATAAGGCTATCCCGAAAGAGCAGCTCTTCAGAGCAATTCTCATAAGTATAAAAACACACTGCTTCATTGCTTATATGAGCAGGACGACGATTGCTTTTTAAATATAAGTGGATGTCTTTCTAAACTTTATTTACCAAAATTATGTGTCATGTTGCCTGGCATTTAAACCACTGCAATACGTTTGAATTCTCGATAAACAGTAATGAGTGTTTCATGGCCACAAAATATCGATTCTAAGTAGGTAAACCTCTGAGAGCATATTAAAAACAAGTCATGATAGTATCCCTCTACCATGGCTGGCTCAGTAATAGTGACTGCTGATGAGTCCTTCAGCACTTATGGCAAAGCTACAGACCTCCAAGTATTGTAAGTTGATAAAATTGTACCACTCATAAATTAACTCGTAGGCTTTCATGACCAATGTTATTCATAGTGAGGCTCTGTTTATGAGTTTAGGTCATGTGAAAAAAGGTGTGTAAGTGAAGTGCACCCGTCCATATGTTGGAGCAAATGAGCGAGCACAAATGATGCTGAGTGGAACCTCAGCGAAACGTCGGTGCCATCTTTTGAGGTAAGTGATGCATGTGCTCGCTCATAAACAGAGCCTCACCACTCAAATGTTTTACATCCATTTTTAGATAGGATTAAGTAGATTTTGAAGGCATCTTTCCAATAAGTCAATATTTTTCTTTACATTTTTAGAGTTAACCCTTCTACAGTTGTACAATATGTAATTGCTTAATATAAAAATATATAAACATTTGCAGCAACATTGGTCTTTCTGAGAATATGCATTTTATTTCGAATTATGGTATATACTAAATGTTTATGGTGTAATTAAATTGCAATACAATCATGCAATAACATTATATTTTTGTATTTTCTAATTCGGTAAGATTCCTCGTGTCTTAACGTTTGGCCTCATTAAGAATGAAACCTTAAAATAGTCTTCCTCAACCATAAAATAAATATAGATCAAAAACAGCAGTTCATGAATTTCTCAAACATCACCAGCAGCCAGGAAGTGTTGCTACCTTATCCTAAGTAATCTCGACTGACGTTGGTTGTCAGCCGTTCATGATATATTCCCTTTGAAGCACCTAGCCACCACAATATTCCCATTTTGTATCGCGAGTTGGCAGCAAGCAATAGTGTGTGTGCGCCCCATAGCATAAGCTGTTATAAGTGAGCAACTGTGCCCTTCAGGACTTTCGACAAATGTTTCACCACTCCAATAAATGCATAGGTTTGGAAAGTGTCTTACTTAGGATTGATCATTTTGAGCGGTATTTTTTAAAATCAGAAATGACATGTAGTGGAATCCTACTAATGTGAGACCCTGAGGCAATGTTTTGCATCCTGCCCGCTCGCTAACTAAATTACTGTGCACCATAATACTTCATAGTGTGCCTATGTCACATTTTATAGTGTTTTTTTATTCGGTATACATTTCATCCGAGTTGTTAAGAAAAGTGAATGACACTGGACGTTTGTGAAGAACTCAAGAGACCCTGTGGACCATCAGCATGGCTGTTGCATTTTTAAAAACCGTATCGTGAAGAAAATGTTTATGGTTGTGTAAATGCATGGAGTTATCAGACAGCTTAAAAAACATTCAAAAGAATGTATCTTGAATGATAATATAGGCATTAAAATGTTTAAACATACCACAGGTATGTGTGGTTCATGTGTAAATTATGCCTTTCAGTTGGTGTATATTTGGTAGTTAAACATCTTAACACTTGAATTAAGCCTGCATTTAATCATTCAATATCTTGAGACTGGTACAAGGGTCCTGCAGCCAGGAATGCTTAAGAAAATATTGCAATTAAAAAACCTGAAATGGGCCAATTTTTTGGTAAAAAGAGTAGGATAGGGTGAGATAGGAGGCCTAGGTGGGGTAAAAGGCATTTTTTGTAATAATAAACATCTATATATCTATCTATGGTGCTGACTGAAATCAGGCCACCAGCCATAATGAGGTGAGGAGCAGATTGACGCCCTGCAGAGGCTCCTGCTGCTGGTTTTTGCAGCTCAATAGAGAACCGTATGTGGGCACCAGGACGAAAAGGCCTTTTGCCACACTTAGGCCTCTTACCTCGCCCTACTATAAGTAAAAATTAAGCAGCGCAGTTGGCAATGCACTGATATCTACAGGCTATTTTCCACTTTGAGGAATATATTTTTTCCTAGTTCTTTCATAATTTCTTCTACAGTTAGAAAATCAGAGATTGTATATTTTTTCACCATCTATCTTCAAGTGTTTATTTTTCCAATACAATATTAACTAAATAAATGCTTGCAGTATTTGACAGAATACCAAAACATCGATCTGTAGAATAATTTGTATGACTAAAGTCACGTCCAACAATTTTGACATACAACAATAACACATTTAAAAGCATAAATCAGGAAAAAAGAAACATACACAGTATGTGCATAAATGGAGATTACTGAAGGGTGGCTGTGATCTACCATATGAAATAAAGAGTTAGAGCAGTCCGGAGGTGCTTGTTGAAAATTTATATTTTATCATGAAGAGCAATTTACCTATGTGCCTAAAGAAGAACATTTTCAAAAGCTGTAAGGTATGCAAAGAAGCATAGTGGAGATGCATGCTGGAAACCCCACCACACAGAACGAGCAACACTTGGATCAAAGATCAAAAGCAAATTACACACCACATAGGCTTGGGTACGACACGCAGCTAGAAGGGATGATAGTAGATGAACAGGACTGGTGATTGATCGGCAACCAAAGCAGAGGACAAATGCTGTTGGTAGTGATGAGATGAGCTCATGCGCAGGGGTGGGTTGGATTGTGGCATCACCGGAGCATACGGGATGGTGACAAAGTGAGGGATATTTTCATGCACAAATTTCGATATGGTCAGGGGAGACGCTCGTAACATCATTTGTGTTTACATCTACTATCCAGTAGTTCACTTTTTCACGTAATTTTGCAGCGCTGCAACTTCCTGCTCATGGCACTACTGGCAGAAGGACCTCCACGAAGACGATTCTACACTTGCCAGACATCTTGAAAGAAGTGGGGATAATCATACTTTATACCTCACTTACCCATATATACTGCTGGGTAGACAGAGGGTGGGGGATTTTAAGCGACTTACTCGTTTGAACTGCTGCACAGGTAGGTCGAATCGAACCGGCAACCTCAATGGGATATCATTAAAATGTTCACATCAGAGTTTTTCAAAAATGTTCCAAAAAAACGCCTGCATGAAAAATCCGCTAATGTGATTTGCAATCATTGCATTCAGGTTGAATCATGCTTATGGCCAAATTGAAATTCTTCCGACCAATATTTTACTTTCCGCATTACGTTTACAGCACATGTGCACTAATGGTTACATATTTTTAACATAATTAGATAAAATCTTAAATTTATATATATAGCATATATCTTCAATGTTGCAATCAAAGAATTAATGTCATTTTATTTCTCTCTGGGGAAATGTTCCTCTCCTTGATATCATCTCTTTATGCACACTTGTTTATACAGTAAATGACAAATTGCTCAGTGACCCGGATGTAATATGGATAATTTTCACGCGAGTCTAATTCCCTGTGGCACTGCTGCTCCAGACAAGACACATGGAAACATTTGCAGGCTTAGCGGCTGCAAGAGCTGCCTTGGATAGTGTTGCTTAAATTTATGTCCTTCGAGCAAAGCTTATGTACCGTGTATTATTTATGCCCAGGAAAGAAAAACAAGTTTAGTGTTGCATTGGGTGAATGTTTCACGGGACTAGGTCTTCGAGATTAATGTTTAGAAGGTGCTTCGGGTATCTACTTGGCAGTCTGTATGCCGGGTTAGAGGTTGATCACTCTACCCAACATTCTGTACTCATGCTCCCAATAGAGTAATGTGCTCCACAGGCAAACGGTGTGGATTTACAATGTTTACCAAATGTAACGTAATCCTCTCTTTAAACTAGAACCTTAGTTTACCCCATCCTCACCTATGACCCACCTTCACAGAGGCATTGGAGTTATTCTGATCAGCTTCCTGTGTTAACAATGCGTTGTCATGAGACAAAGAAATGTTAATCTGGAACTCTGGAGGAGCATTGCACCGCCCCATGTAAAAAGTGTAGCTCACGGAAGGTGATATCACAAACTACTCCTGAGATCCATCAATCCATATGAAGGATCTTGCATGCCTTCTTTAAAGATGATCATCACACGAGTCATGCTCAATTTTTTTTTATCTCAGCTGAAATCCTTATCATTTAATTTGATGGGATTTGTTTGTGTGTGTAGCCATTGGTGACAGGGTTGAGACCATCAATGTATAAGATGCCTGTGTCGATTTTAAACTATGGTTTAGCAGACCTGGCTCAGTGTTGTGACCCTCGAGCCACCTAGCTATCTATTGTAGGAATGGCTTTGAAGTTGTGGGAAGAGTAGCCAGGGAAACACATGTCAAGAAGCCAAGGGGCCCCTTGAAGACTGTTGACTGGGCTTTAAAGTGTTAAACATGGTGCCCAGCCTTTCGCCACACCTGATGGTGGCGCTGCTGGACGTAGTACAAAATAAGGACGATTGTTGTGGTGATGGCGCTGATTGTGGCAGTTGTAATGTGATAGCGGTGATCGAACAGATGGATACGATGATAGTGTTAGGGATGGTTGTGGTTTTGGTAGTAGCGGTTGATACCTTTTGTGGTGATTGGGTGCCAGGGTGGTGCAGTGGTAACATCTGCGCCTCAGAGAAAGTCCTGCCAAAGGTGGTTCGATTCCTGCCTTTGGCGCCTTTATGTGTGGACACTGTGTGTTCTTGCCCTGTCCTGTGTGGGTTTCACAGGACAGGGCGAGAGGAGCTGCTGTTGTTGGGGGCCTTTGCCCTCTATTTTCACTGTACCTCCTTGGGCTCATAACTTAATAAGTCTGTTCTTCTTCTTCTTTGCGATTCTTCAAAGCACGATGGTCAGCCTCTGGACATCGTTGTCTTTCAGCTTGGCCTGCATGGCGTTCATAATGTACATCAAGCAGCCAATCACTCTCAGCTGTACTTTAAATTATATAATCAATATTGTAGGATGACAAGTTAACAAATATGTTTAATTAAATAACCTTATTTGATTGAAACATTGTCATAGTGACTTATGGCAATTATAGCATTGAAGATTGTGGTAGTATTCCTTTTATATGGGCACTATTGTAGATGACAAAAAGCAGATCGCCTAGTTTATGCCTTGCCACCTGTTCTGGTTTGACCAAGATCATCCGTTGGTTAAGCTGTCTGTCCTGGGCAACTGTCAAATTTTTCTGGGCTGTTAATAGTGGTGTTATTTTTTCAGTTGCATAAACAGAATACACCACTCAAGACTATGCATGTACATGTAGTTCTCTACTGTGCTGGTAGTGTGAGATATTCCTCTTCCCATAATATTTCCTTTTTTTTGTACCTCAGAGGTGACAAACCTAATTAGACCACTAACATCATCTCACAGGCTGGATCACAGGCAAATAAACAGTTACACTTGCATTCTCATTCTATACAGCTGTGAACTCAAAGGGTATCTGTGAGTGGAAGTCAAGGACCTGAGCACAAGCTGAAAAATGCACTTAAAGTGCAATGATATATAACAGCATCCAAAGGTGGCTAATATCGGCACTAATGTAGGTGAACCGTTGCTTTATAGAAACCTGTGTAAGGGTATAGCGACAGGGAAGCCAGAGGCGGGGTCTAAGGACCCCGTTGCTCCGAATGGCTGGGGTACGGCCTGGCAACAAGGAGGCCGAGGTGGGGTCTAGGGACCTAGTAACCTCGAGTAGCCATGTGATGTTTGTGAGCACCGGTCCTGAATAGGACTGGGGGGCTATATAAGGAGAGCCACGGACAGACATCGAGGTTGGTGTCTTGACGAACTGCGTGGTGTGGAGACGTGTAGACGACCCGTGCGGGATTGCCTTGGCTTCGTGGCAGCGCGCTTTCCGGGTGAATAAACCTGACTGCAGAGGAGATCATCGTACGTGTCCACTATGAGTGTGTACAAGGATGAGGAGGTGACTTTTAAGCACCCTGAGTTGCTTGAGGAGAAAGAGGAGAGGAGGGAGAGGAAGCTGAGCCTGAGGAGGGTGCGGAGCCCAGCAAGGACGCTGGCGAGAATGGCCCGACCTCCCCTGAGGCCCCACGGCCGGCGCCGAGCGCCGGGGCTCGCCCGGTGCCAGGACAAGTGCAGGACACCTGTTTATGTCAATCCACTACTGGATGAGGGCCTCCTCATCCAGTAGTGGATTGACCCTGTGGGCCATGAGGGATATTCAACCATACTTCCCGAAGCTGCTCAGTTAGGGTTTATGAAAGCTTGGGAGGGGAGTGGAGAACATTAATGAATTTTGCTACATTGCTGTCTACTGCCCAAAATGGCCATTAATCCTCTCTGTAGCGCATGGCGTGCTCCTATCCAAGCCCTATCCAGGCGAAAACCTGCTTGGCTTCCAAGGTCAATTGTATGTTGGATGATTTGGTGATATGCCTGGTATACAGGAGAACATGGGTTCCATACAGACCCTGGCGCCTGTATCTTTGGAGTTTGTATATTCTCCCTGTGGTTACATGCATGTTATTTCAGGTCCTCTGGATTTGCCCTCCAGTTTTAGAAACGTGTGTTTAGATTATATGGTGAACATAAATTGTTATATTTGATAACAGCCATTTTTATGAGGTATCATGTGAGGTTAAGTCGCTTCTGAAAAATAGCTAATAGTTCAGTGGGCTTTATCTGTTAAATGAAATTGTTTAGTTTAGTACAGATTCACTTGAGCAGCAACGACACACTGATCCCATTTTTTACGTCACCAGATGTGCTTATTGCTTGGAAGACTACATTAAATTCAACATACATGAGATGGCGAAGTTTGCTTTGACAAAATGGAACAAATTTTAATGGTCTGAAAATTTAAGTACTCGTGGGTATCTTCACGTTTGCATTTGTGTTAAGACTTTTTATAGTCTGCAACTATATTTTAAGGGTTTTAAATATGTGGCTCGGTAGTTGAATGATATTGACCACTTGCTACAAATCAAAAGATGAAAAGCATTAGAAGCCTTGTGACTCACAGGTATTGGTAGGGTTTTTAAGATCAAATAGCAGGACCATGTTTCATACAGTGAACTCTGCAATAGGTCAACACAGGCACCACTTAGTGCAATAATTCAGTGAGAATTATTTTGCTATGTTGGCTGTGCCTATATAATGCCAAATAGAGGGATCCATGGGGTCACATTAGTCAGTGAACTGAAATAAATATATAAAACAGGATAGGTTACAGTGTAGGTAGGACAATTCTGTTCAATGAGAAATTGGTGTGTGTGACCTTGGAAGATGTTCCTCCAATACAAATGAGCAGTGGGGCCACGTTTCCAGATCGTATAAACTCACAGAATGAAAAATCTGAACTTGAAACGCTACAGGAAAGCTTTGAAATAGAGATAGTAACAGGTGTGCCAAAGTCCAAGGTTCTTTTTATGCAGAACAAGCCACGACTAAGGTCTAGAAAATAAACAATAACTTCCATAGCTACTAACGAACAGTAGGAGAGGATGTAGGCCTAAAAAAAAAACTGATGGAAATGATAGCATGATAAATTCAAGATAGGATTAATTGTTGCAAGACATATGTACAGGGAATGCAAGATGCTACCATTCAAACAGCCTGCAAGAAAAGGGTTTGTTTAGATAACAGCCTTAGAACCAGATAACGATAGTACTCGCATAAAGTGTAATAGAAGGAGGGGCAGCACGGTGGCGCAGTGAGTAGCGCTGCCGCCCAACAGCAAGAAGGCCCCGGGTTCCAATCCCCGGCTCGGGGGCCTTTCTGTGTGGAGTTTGCATGTTCTCCCCTTGTCCGCGTGGGTTTTCGCCGGGCACTCCGGTTTCCTCCCACCGTCCAAATACATGCTGCTGCATAGGTTAATTGGCCTGTGGACTAAATTGCCCCCGGTGCCCTGTGATGGACTGGCGTCCCATCTTGGATATGGCCCTGCCTTGCGCCCTGCGTCTGCCGGGATAGACTCCGGCTCACCGCGACCCTGTATAGCATTAAGCGGTTCCTGATAATGGATGGATAGAAGGAGGAAGGTGTCAGGGCCGGTTCAGCCAGCTGGTGAATCACGAGAGTTGTCTGATTCACTGGTAAAAAAGAAGCAGCAGGGGGAAAGTACTCAGCTAAAATAGCAAAGAATCCTGATTTGGAAACAGAGGGCCAGGTGGCTCAAGTATCCTAAAGCTATCACCGTAGAGATAGTTCGAATCTGAGCAGCGACTTCTGGTTAAACTGCTTTCTCGGTTGTAGTGAATTGGCTGAAATGACTGCAAAATCATGTAAAATTTGCCACGTAAGCGGCCATATTCTAGCTCTGAGAATAAACCAGTTTATTTTATTTTACACGTAGAAAATGACATACTCCACACTTAATAGCAATGAGAAAAATAGTTTTGTGGTATCATCTTTCCAGGGCTGTTTCATGAAAAGGAGCACTGTGAGAGTTTTAAATTCATCTCATTAAGCTTTTGGCCTAATTAGAATATAATTAGAATGAGCAAAAACTATTTCTAAAAGCAAAAAAAAACCTACTTATATTCCTGGCAAGGCACCAGGAATGTAAAATATCAATGCTTAGATGTTCGATAGGGTGACCGATAGCTACAGAAGTGACAGTTGAACCCTTTGGCGGTAACCCGGAGTACGCCAAATCCGCCGGGTTAAAATAGGGTTTTTTTAGGGGGGAGGGCACCGGGCACCCACTGCTGCCAGCCCCCTGCGGACAAAGAATTAGGTACTTTGTTACTCTGCAAGAGCCATGAGCGGCAAGCGATGCGTAGATACAGTAACTGAGGAGCTGAACAACCGAATGCATGCTATTCTGGGGTACGCGCCAACATTAATAATAATAATAGCATGTATAGAGCGCTTTTCACCCGAGGGTCACAAAGCGCTGCACAGGGCTGCGGAGAGAACGACAAATCGGCAACGACAGAGAACGCCAATCAGAAACAAATTATTATTGTTTTTGGGGTTTTTTTTGGTTTGTTAACCTGCAGCACCGGTAAAAGACCGTGACGACACAACAATAGATGTAACAGAGCCCACGGTGCGAACGGTTGTGTCACAATCCGCGCCGCTCATGATTCGCCCTGCATGCAGGCCAGAAATCAATCTTTTCCTTTTCCGAAAAAAGTTGCTCGACAAAACATCCACATGATGGGGATTCATTTGCGCCCTTCAGCGCCTTCAACTGACCAATATTGAGTGAGTTATGACGATTTCGCGACAACCGGATTATTTTGGTACTCCGGATTACCGCCAATGGGTTTAGTTGCTTCAAAATGTGTAAAAGGTTATACTATTACATGGGGGAATACGCAGGGCTAGATTATGGTTAGAGGAAACCGAATGCTCATTTCGGAATAATGCAGTACCCTAATATAAACTCCATCCCTATGGCCCTAACCATAGCCATCTTAGCCCTCAGCCTAACCACTTTGTTTGAATATTAATGTAATATAGGCGTCACATTAAATATATCTACTGGATGTACACAACTGGAAAACATGTCTGTGTATGTAAACCTGTTGGCAGTTATTTAAGGAAGGATAAGTGGAGGTTGAAATTAGTGTTTTATTTACTTTACTGGGCGGCACGGTGGCGTAGTGGGTAGCGCTTCCGCCTCACAGCAAGAAGGTCCCGGGTTCGAATCTCGGCTCGGGGTGCCTTTCTGTGTGGAGTTTGCATGTTCTCCCCGTGTCCGCGTGGGTTTTCGCCGGGCGCTCCGGTTTCCTCCCACAGTCCAAAAACATGCATAGGTTAATTGGCCTGCGGACTAAATTGCCCCCGGTGCCCTGTGATGGACTGGCGTCCCGTCCTTGGTATAAGCCATGCCTTGCGCCCTATGTCTGCCGGGATAGGCTCCGGCTCACCGCGACCCTGTACAGGATTAAGCGGTTTCTGAAAATGAATGAATGAATGAATTTACTTTACTGCTCCACACCCTTACATGTATATCAGTAACCATAATGTTTCACCTCAACTAAATAATGAAGGGAGCTGTCATAGTGTGAAGTTTAGCACTAGATATCCCTTCTAGAGATTTCCGTTCGATATAATATCCCAGCGTTACAGTTAAAATAGTGTGGGAATGCCCACCTCTTCCAATACGTTTGCTCGCATTGGAAGAGTAGACCAAGTATTTCCTGCAGCCGCCATTCTCAACCGGTGGGTCACGACCCATCAGTGGGCTGCAAGCGCCACCTAGTGGTCTGTGGAGACCAGACCCAAGTGGGTCAAGCGGGCCTTGAGTTACAAAAGGTTGAGAACCCCTGTCCTAGAGCTCATTCGAGTCGAGATCCTTCTTCCAGCAGTGATGTTGCCATGTAATTCACACCTCTACCTTTAAACTGAGAAACAGGAAAGTGTACCACGGGGTGATTTAAGCCTGGCACTGGTGCCTTCCCGTTGCTGCCGGTGACCAATCAGAGCCATATTTTCCGTTCTCTGTCGTTGTTGACATGTCGTTCTCTCCACAGCCTTGTGCAGCGCTTTGTGACCCTCGGGTGAAAGGCGCTATATAATGCTATTATTATTATTATATGAGCTGGAGCTGTGTGGTTTGTACGTCCAAATGTACCAAGCGGTGCCTTCATTACTAAACCTCCATTGGAATCATTGACCGATTCTTAACTTTCGAAGGTGGGAATTCATTTTGAACATGATTATCAGTTTACGGATCATAGTTTAACAACCCTAGTCGAGACTTATGAAGGAGAAGCAGCCAAAGGAGGGAACACCAGAGTGGGTGTCCACTGAGGAGATGGAGCAATGAGATCAGTTCTTGAGCAGCAGCTAGATACATGTAGATTGTTGCATCATAGCTCATAGCTGATAATTTAATATAATTAGATTTTAAATAAATAAATAATGTACTTTCCAATTTGACAAACTCATGCAACAATATTTTGAAGGTCTCTACTTACTAATAATTTAAGTATACCACACGTGTAATAATTGGTAACATAAAAACATGAATCGTTCTCATTTAGAAAATATCTGTCTATTGGATTTATTCCAGAGCCCACAAACACCTTTGCACTGAGAACTGGTGTAAAGTCACTTAAATAGTCATTAATTAGTAGTGAGTCCATGCCCAACACATGACCCTTGCCAAAAAATCAAAGCTGACTATAACAGTCATTGGAACAAAATTGCTGTTACAACCTCGCTTGAATTAATCATATGACACTGGCAACTAGAATTGACCAGAACCTCTGGTCTTTAATACATGAGTATTCAATATACAGCACTAAATAAATTATGACACATCATATTTTAAAACTAAGGTTTTGTGTATATATTTATGCGTTGTTCAAAATGTTAAAGGTATTTATTTGGTGGATATATTTTTATTGGCTGTACATTTGCAACACACCAGGTTATTCACCAACGAACCATACATTAGATGTGTTTTGTTTCCCAAAGAAAATGATATGCATTATGCAATGCTAAAGCACAAACAAGCAAGAGCTTTAAAATGTGATCGAAATCGATTCTACTTTTGCATATTGTAAATGTGAAGATGAAATTTAAATGGAAAACGAGTATAAAAACGCGCGACTAAACAAGCTTTGCTTGTGCATTTAACTGCTTTAAAACAGTGACTTTACAGAATATTCCACTGCCTTACATCATGGCAATGGAAATGAGTTTCTGTTGGAGAATATACGCTTGAAATTTGGATTCAGAGCCTTAAAAAGGCAGTTTTAGTCCGTCGATCTAAGAGCATTTCATGCTGTGAGCTAATGTCCACAGGCTACTGGGCTAAGCCCATCAAATGTATTGCTCTCCCAAGGCTGCTTATTTTCAGCAGTGATGTGGCGGTACTGTGATGACTTTTAGTTTATTAAAAGGGTCTTTTATTGACAATCAAGCACCATCAAGAAAATTATAGACAGATGTTACATGCAGACAACACCAACAGAAATAAACATCAACACAACAATTTTATAATGCCATAAATATTTCCCTTTGCCATATCATTAAATGTAATATTTAAATTCCATACATGAAGCAAGAAGAAGAATGATCAGTTTTGTACTTTTATTTTGAGAGAAAGTGCTCTAAGAATGTATTAGTCAGTGGACAATCGACCAAATGACGAACTAGGCCAGGACATATATTCGGATATTGATTTAGGCATTTGCTTTTAATGGAAACACATCTACTGTATCACTTGCTCACACGGAAACTGCTGGCACACTGTAAGCCATATAGCACGAGTAATCAACACAGATGGATCCCATACACCATTGCGAGCCATGTATTATATACAACAGATGTTTAATTCCAGCCCGAAGGAAGAGTAAAATCTGGCATTGTCTGCACTTAGCTTGTTTACTTTACACATGGCCAGCAGGTCCCCCTGTGAGAAAAGTGATGGTCACAACGCGCTGCACAAGGCTGTGGAGAGAACAGCATGTCGATAACATCAAGACAGATAAACTGAGCTCGGGCTATGCCAACATTCCGACGCCAGTCCTTGGAGAGGTGAAATACTGGAGTGATGTTACAAATGTTGAATTGCCATAAACCAAAAGCAAATGGATGTAATTCGTGCCCAAAATGGAACTGTCCACAATTCCACCCAAAACGAAGACATTGCACGCCATGGCTTTACAACACACGGGATTATGACAGTGACACTAACTTCAACACATACATGATATGCCAGAAAGGACATTTATGCTATTCCTCAAGTGAATAACTTCTTCTGAGAGATTAATGAAGCTTATGTTGATAAAGCTAAATGAACATATACATCAATTCATTATATTAGAATACACTCTAAATTATGATTTTATGTGGTATAATAAATCAATTATTGCTGTGTATGTGACGTTATGTCTGTGAACATTTCCACCCATCAGTATCCTTAACCAAAATTCGTAACAATGTTAATTGGAAATACTGTGGACGTCTGTAAATAATTAAATATACCCGTCTTTTTATACAAAAAATCATTTTATATTTACTGTGAATAACTCATGTTTATCTCACAGTAGATTGAAATTGTGCTATGTTTTTGCTCTATTTAATTACAGTACAACTGAATTTCCAATTACAAAGATTAAAAATACAAAATTACCACCCGCGGTTTATGATGTCTGTTCGTTTTCTCATAGATTACATTTTTCCAATGCCTTTTCCAGTCCATGCATTCTTGTCTTTTATCTTTGATCAAAATGCCACACATAGATTGTAAGGTACAGTTGTATCAAGGGCAGACAAGACATCAAGGGAACACCAATACAAACCATACAGATCCTTCATCTAAGACTGATGCTATACTCACTGGCAGTAAATAACCCTAATCTTGTTGTTACATCTTAAAAGATCAGATATCTATGCCTTAAGAAAACAAAAATGTCAAGGAACTACGGTATATACCATGTGCATTTGTTATTTTGTCTTGAGTAAACCTTTAAGATGACTTTTTGGATTGATATATATTTATACACTATATCATAATAATGCACATAAAACAAAACTACAGTATTTCCACTTTCTCAATGTGATTAGTGTTCAATGGAATCCGATACATTTTTACGCCTTTATTACTTAAGCAGTTTGTACACATCTCTTAGAGGCATTTAATGTACTTATAAATATTTTAGCAAGTCTAATGTAAATGTAAATTTACATTTCCCCCGTGAACAAAACATGCATTTTTCATTTACCAGTATAAAGTCAGTGAAGTATTTATTCAAACATTTTGTTAAACATCTTACAGAAATAATAATGATGAGGGAATGCCACCTACCACTGTGGCTGATATCAGATTGATAATACAAGGTGTATTATTCCACAGTTGTTATGATGAAAGCCTATTTCTCCACGCATTACTTCGAGCTTCTTCACATATTAATTATATTACAGCAAGAATGCCCTGCCTGCCTGTTATAACCACAATTGTCGAGCACAGAATGTCCCGTCCAATAGCCTCCTTTTGTCATAATTCAGAGGCTCACACAGCACCCATTTCGTGCCCAGCCCATAAATTACGTTGGACGCCACCTCAGCACACCATTTATTATCGGATGTCATGCTGCACTGTGTCATGGCACTGCGTGTACCATCTACCCTGACTGCAACCACATATCTCGACCAGGTGGAGAAGCAGCCATAAAGTAATTAGCAGGGCCATGAAACACTATATTGCCCCAATAACTATTTTAAAGGTAGACTGGAAATAAAATGAAAGGTAATATTATTTTAAAATTACAGTAAATCCACATATTGCACTGCACGTGCTAGTCCTACACACTTAAAATTATGTATGTGGTTGAATATTGTTATGTGCATAATAAATCATTGAAATTGTTTTCTATGCCCATCACCGTTAGTATTAACCACTAGCGTAGAATAGTATGCGTATAATGCACAATAATATAATACACTGATGTAATGCAACTGAAGTGCGTGGTTTGATATTTTTTATTAATACGTTCCAACTACGGTTGAAAGCATTAGCTCTGTCCATCTGCCAGTCTGGAAAATTGGGTCATGATAAAATCCACAAGGATAATCCAATATAAATTAAATTGCAATATAACGTTGTACTGCTATCAGGGACTTGCCCTATATAAAAAAAAACAGCTACATATATCAATTAGTTACCCAAAAACCCAGTGATAAAACATCCAGTGCTAAATGACTATTTCAGCCAAGTGGATGACATCACGCATCATTAGCATACCATGGCTTCACAAGACGATATTGTGACATCCGTGCCATACAGCAAGATGACCTCACCCATCAATGATGTGTGATGTCATCTTGCTGTATGGCACGGAAAGTAACATTATTGCCAGTATTTTATTTTTTCCTGTGGCAATATGTTCAGAAAATAAACGCCAATCTCAAGGTCTGATAGCCTTGACGAGAGGGCTTTAAGAGAGCGTTTGTGTAGTTTTGCTTTTCCTCCTTCGAAGGAATGCAGAATACATTGGTTAACTATATGGTCCACAGTTTGGGGTGCATGAAAGATATGTGCACATCGACCTGTTGATATTCAAATGTAGTTGATGGAATGTGAAAGTCTGCAAGTGTGATTTCTTAAATACTGGATTTTTGAACACCAATCCACGTTGGAAATAATCGCAATGTATGCTTATTCATGATTTTTCTTGTTGCTTATTGTTCCACTGATTAATTACACTTATTGATATGTAGCCAAAAATGACATTGTGTTCGCTATGTTGACGCTGTAATACAGTATTTTAATGCCTAAAGGAAAAAGAGCAATGCATTGATACTTTGTGTTAAAACACGATGCCCTTTTCAGAAAATGCCCCCTTTGCTTTGAAATCACTGCAAACAAGTGGCAGGAACCTTAAAGAAGTAAAAACAAAAGGGCACTCAGTTTATTCGACAATTTGCCTCGGCACTACTGCCTTGTGTTATATTCCAAGGTGACATCAAGTTCTATTCTTCTTTTCCAAGGTGGTATGTCAAAATCCTTTTTTTCATATAATTACCCATACTTTTGCCCAACATAAGAACATTTCAAAGATGTGTTTGTAGACTTTGCATCTCTTACTACAGTAGTGACGTTTTCAATATGTACAAGTACCTTACATGTACAATAATATGCAAGTGTACATGGCAGCACATTGTACATCATCATTAAATAAAACGGTAAATATATCGGCATTTATGAAGATATAATAAGTTGATGATAATACTACTTTCCGGTTCTTTGTCAATAGATTTCTGGATGAAGGCCTTCCGTGCCATGTCGATCATGGAGTTTGACAATACAGGCATATCTCTTTTAACAAAGCCTCGGCCACCGAATTTTCGTTTTACGGACAAGAAAAAAATATTCTGATGTAGATTTTCACGGCTTGATTCAGGATGGAAGAGAGGTAGAGTGCTCGACACGGCTATCCCGAAAGAACAGCTTTGAAGAGCAACCATCAAAAATACTGATTAATAAATATTCTATAATGGTAAGTATAGGACTTGCACTGCACTTCCAAGGCTCCTGTGGACCATACATTGTCTATAAACATCCATCCATCCATTTTCAGAAACCGCTTAATCCTGTACAGGTTCACGGTGAGCCGGAGCCCATCCCGGCAGACACAGAGCGCAGGGCAGGGCTATACCCAGGATGGGACGCCAGCCCATCACGGCGCCAGGGGCAATTTAGTTGGCAGGCCACTTAACCTATGCAGCAGCATGTCTTTGGACTGTGGGCGGAAACTGGAGTGCCGTGTGTCCACGCGGACACGGGGAGAACATGCAAACTCCACACAGAAAGGCACCCGAGCCGAGATTCGAACCCGGGAGAGGCTTGTTGGGAGGCGGCAGCGCTACTAACCGCGCGACCGTGTTGCCCACATTATTATTAGTAGTACAGTATTATTATTATTATTGTATGTATTTAATAAATATTGCACAGTTATAATGAACCATCTCTTACGTTTACTGCACACTGGTCAGCATAGGAAAGTGAAGGAGGCTGAGGACTGGTTATGATGTCAAGTACGCATTCTCATTAAACACCCATTAATTGGCTGATAACAAATAAGACGTATATAGTGGACTCCATAACTTGGGCAAATGTTGGCACCGGCTCTCCGCATGGCTGTCATCCTGTGAGTCTGTAGTTCTTCACACCGCTGAGTCGTTTTATGTCTGTGAGAGTGCGCAAATACTGTGTGGCACGTTGAAAGGTGAAATTATATTTTATGTTATCCATGGCCAGATATTATAAGAGCTTAGGTTTCTGGGTTCATCGCACAGTGTACTAAGTGCACCACCACTCTCCTGCTTCCATTAAACTATTTGAATGTATTTACATCTCTTCCAAGACCCTAAAGAGGAGCTGACTACAGCTTCTTCTAGTGGAGGCCCTTCTGCCAGCAGTGGCATGAGCAAGAATTTGTAAGTCTGCACCTAATGTACCTTTGCTAAAGTGCATAGACAATGATGACATTTGCTAATTTAATTCCGCGAATTTATCAATAATGTTGTCTTTAATTCGACATGCTCTGCAATCACTTGTGGCAGCAGCCTGTACAGTAAAATTCTCTCATTGGCAGCAAAATAGCCAGATTGTCTCTCAACGTGAGATGTTATTAGTGATTTTTTTATTTTAAATTAGCATGGCCCAATTAAAATTAAGCACTTAGAAAAAAAATGGGAAAGGCTGATCTGTAATATGTAATGAAGTATTGTAGTCGAGTACGTAAAACAGGATTGCAATCGAGTATGTTACCACTACAAGTAATCATTGCAGTAATTGTTTCAAGATTAATTGTGGATTTGAGAATGTATTTTACAGCCGTGCATTTCTAATTAGTTATTGTAATTATGCTGCAGCGTTATATAAATGCTATTATTATTATTATTCATTTATCTCTGAAATGTATATTACGTGCTGCATATTTACACATACAGATGTTATATATTTGGATGTGTATGTCCTATTCACATGTAAGCAAGTATCATCTATGTTCTCCACGTGTGCCAGTGAACGTGAGGTCACTTGGCACGGTTTCATGACGTCGATGGCATCATTGGCCCGTGTCCCGCTGCGCGTGGCTTGTATGGGGGTTGCACTGCAATGCACTGCTCCCTGGCACCCCTGCCTACCTGATCAATCGTTTCCAACGTGTGCAGAATGCGGCTGCTAGAGTCCTCACTGGCACACCCATCCATGATCACATATCCCCCAATACTGATGTCTCTCCACTGGTTACCTGTTAAATACAGGATCGAATCCAAGATCCTCCTTCTCACTTACAAGGCCCTCACTGACGCAGCTCCGACATACATCCGTGAGCTACTTCAGGCACCCTCCTCAACACAACTGCGATCCTCCAATACACGCTTGCTGTATGTTCCCAGGTCGCACCTCCATTCCATGGGTGACAGAGCCTTATAGCGCGCTGCTCCAAGACTCTGGAATGCCCTTCCACTGGAAATTCGTTTAGCGGAGTCCTTGACCATCTTCAAATATCGTCTCAAGACTCACCTGTTCCGTCTAGCTTTCAAGTCCTCCGGCTAGGATTACTGATGCGGCTCAATGCTGCCTTGCCAGGATGTTGGCTCTCTTCCTACCTGCGTCTTCATGGGAACATTTATTCTTTCCTCTGGCTTAGACTGTTGGTGTGGGTCAGTGGTGCTGTGCCGAGACGCTGGCTCTCTCTCTCTCCCGATCTGCGTCTGCTCGGGAACATCTGTTCCCTCCTTGTTTGTTGGAGAATTATTAGTAGTTTTTCTGCTGTCTTTATGTCCTATGCCCTATAATTTATCGATATTGCTTGACTCTCAATTAATCTGTCTTGATGTTGTTGACAGGCCGTTCTCTCCACAGCCTTGTGCAGCGCTTTGCGACCCTTGGGTGAAAGGCGCTCTATAAATGCTATTATTATTATTATAAGACGGGGTGGCGCGGTGGGTATCGCTGCCGCCTCACAGCAAGAAGTCCCCGGGGTCGAATCCCAGCTCGGGTGCCTTTCTGTGTGGCGTTTGCATGTTCTCCCTCTGTCAGCGTGGGTTTTTGCCGGGCACTCCGGTTTCCTCCCAGAGTCCAAAGACATGTTACTGCAAAGGTTCATTGGCCTGCTGAGTGAAATTGCCCCCGGTGCCCTCTGATGGACTGGCGTCCTATCCTGGGAATAGCCCTGCCTTGCGGCCTGTGTCTGCCGGGATAGGCTCCGGCTCACCGTGACCCTGTATTGGATTAAGCGGTTTCTGACAATGGATGGATGGAAGAAGCAAGACGTGATTTTAAAAGGGTTCCAAATAACCGAATACGAAAAAAGTAGTCGCTGTTTTACTGATTATCCACTTCATCGACTTTACGTTTTTGTATTTTATGTTTTTGTGGTTCGTTGCGTCAAGGTGTGATTTTTATATTTTATTTATTTTTGTCAATTCGCATGTTTGTTGTATCGCAGGAATCCCGTAAAGAGCTTGCACGCTCACTGGGCATTTATGCTTTACAATAAACATCTATCTATCTATCGACTGATCGTTTCAGCTTTACGCATGGCACGTCTATGTCATATTTACTTATAGATAATTAACAATGTTTTCGTGTTGTGCCAACAAAGTGCATTACGGCATTATATAATCGTACATTACGATGCAACTGATGGTCTCGCAATGAGACACAGTAGAGTGGGCAACGATAGAACTGATAACAATGCATTCAAAGCAATGCAAGCACTGTCATAGTGGGGCTTCACTTTAAGGGTAGAGTAAACAAAATGGATGCTGCCTCTCCAACAGTTCTGCCAATGGTGTGTAGAAACACATATTTTGTAGTTCGTTGCGTAAAGGGCCTTTGGTCCAAACACATATTTTATTTCTTTGACAGCAGGTGATTACAGCCCAACTAACTACATCCATCTACAGTACACCATTTCAGAATATTAAACAGAAATGTCACTCTAAACATTCCAGGAAATATACATTTACATTAAAGTGACATCTTTATTGCATTTTTATGTGCTCCTGTGACAAAAACATCACTCCTGCATATGATTTGCACACTTGTACACACACAGGCAGAGTTGCAGACAAATACATACATAACAGCCATGCATATCCCCTCATGATCCAGATGAACTGAACTCAATCACAAGGTTGAGGCTACACTGCTTACATTTGAGCTGTTTTGGAGGATATGCCCTAATTCGAGCCAATGACATAATCACTGGAAATGCATCCGATCGCATCAAACGTGGATAGTGCTTGTTCGATGGGCGTGATCACCATGTGCAACATGTTACTAGTCGGCATTGTGGGCAGTAGAAGGCATCGCATAACAATTCATTGTTGCTCTGTATTCCTACACCTTCACAAACCCCTACTGACCGATATGGTGTGAAGTACGGTCAATAAGCCTTCATTGCTAGAAAGGCATGGGGAGGGCCTAATCTAGCAGTGGATCGGCAAAACGAGCTGTAAATGTAGTATAACCTTTTTGGGGTGGAAGTCTGGCTCTGCACTGTAGACAAAGCAATACCACCTACCTTGCATACTAACATTCCTGTACTATATATTGACATTTTACCTGATGGTCATAAGCTGACCATCGCGCTTCGAAGAATCGCAAAGAAGAAGACCGGTACCATATTCGGTTTGTGGGTTAACGGGGACAGATGAATGTAAATTAGATTTAACCTGCACGACTTGAGCAGTTGTGTGCAAACAAGCAACCTTTTGGTTGGAGTTGTTTTTCTAAAGCGCAACCTCAAATCACCATTATCATCATTAGCTATAATCAATCCACTGCTGGATGACGACATCCCAAAACCGTTGCCATGTCTCACGGTTCTGCGATGTAATAATCCACCTTGCAAGTGGACACAAGCTGATGCAATCACCCCATCCCCTTGGTAGAAGCTCACTTGGAAGCATGTCATCCTTTGCTGCCACTCTCCCACTATTTTTGACAATCGGCCATAATCTCCACGTTTTTTTGGCCACTTTTTAGTCGTTACATTTGTTCTTCCAAATACTTGTTTTTAATGCAGCAGTAAATAACTTATAAGGAGACAAATTACTTAGTGGCATTTTCCACGATGTTTTCAACTCATTTCGATGTTAATTGAATCCAATCTTCTTCTTTGCGATTCTTCGAAGCACGATGGTCAACTTCTGGACATCGTTGTCTTTCAGCTCGGCTTCGAAGTGTTTGGAAGAATTCGCAGGCAACACCAAGTATTACCTGACAGGGATCGCGACGTGAACGCTTCTACCTTGATCCCCAATGATATATCTTAATGGTGCATATTTAGAAATCTATTACGATGACATTTTGGTGAACAATTTCCACAATTGAAATTACACTTTTAAATGTCAACATTTTAGGTGCTGCATATGGTGAAGGCTGCAGTAGTTGACATGAGTCGAAGGATGGCATATTAATCCATTGCCTTCTGCAATAATCCAATGTAGTGTAATCCTTTCATCACTATTCCTATGAATTTCCACATTTATAGCTGTCACTCAAAAAATGCCCGAGACTCATTTTTTTTCATACAGAGATTTCAAGCTTAAATTGCATTCATATTTAGCACAACAAGGATAATGCCTTTTCATCCCCTCTGGCCTACTCGTGTTCACGATGGATTAAAAGGGTTGAATTGAGGCCATTCTGGTTCACCCAGTGCGACGCAATGCAGTTTAGTATCGCTTCGAAAAGATCAACAAAACGCTCAAATTGGTTAATTTACAAACAAAAACTATATTTGTCGGAATATGATGATATGATAATATACAACTGATTATACCTGAAATAATGTGATATTCTTAGCAAACACAAAACGTTATGAAAAGGACACAATCAAACCGATGTATATGGCTCAAGCATATGTTGCCAATTGGACGCATTTGTCAATCAAGATGTTGCGTGTATATTTATTCCTAAACAACAAATATTGCTACACACGCATACAATGTCTCTAATGATAGAGAAAGCGCATTAACGTAAGTGGAGAGGCATTGCGATTTACTGGCTGCAAAGCTGCACGACCAGAATGTTAATGCCCTTTCCTCTCACCAATTTAAGCATACAACTCTTGCAAGGTACTGCATTCGAAACATACAGACAGTATTTAATGCCTCAATGCATGATAGTTGCTGTTTAAAGCTGCTTTTTCGGGATAGACGTGACGAAATCTCCCCCTCTCTCCTTTGTGATGATTAACAACTCTTAAACAAATCCAAAAAACCCAGCCCTGTAAACAACCCATGCCTGAGGGGAGAGTTACCGCCAACATGAACACTGCCAAACATTAACACTGCTCCCCTTGCATGCCGGCAGAGGACCCAATTGCAGCTATGCATGTTACTTATACTTGTTGTCTATTCATATGCTATTACTACTTATGATTATGTCCTCGTATTCTTGACTTGTTTTTCTTTTTAATACTTAATCTTACCTGGTTACTTGAAACATTGTGCAATGTTATGTATTTTGGACTATTTTATTTTTTTAAAAAATGTGCAATGCTATGTGTAAATGTTTTGTTGTTGGTATAAATTTGGTAATTTATTAATCTTGTATATATTTTAATTGTTGTCAGAAATTCGCATGTTTGTTGTGTCGCAGGAGTCCCGTAAATAGCTTGCAAGCTCACTGGGCATTTTTCTGCTGTAATAATAAACATTGATCTATCTAATACTTAAGTTTGTATGTTTGCACATAATTGTTTTGCACAGAGTTGAGAGAGAGAGATAACGGGACCAAAGAATCTCACCATGTCATGTACCTTATGTGTATGTGATCAATAAACTTGACTTGACTTGACTAGAGTCTGCATTGCATAGAGGGGCGGAAGGGACAACCGACCCCCGGGGGCATTGGCAAGACCCTGGAAGGAGGGGGGTGACAGAGGTCACAGGGATGCGGGTGGAGCAGTGAGCTGCTTTTGACATCAGGACGGCACGGTAGCGCGGTGAGTAGCGCTGCCGCCTCACAGCAAGAAGGGCCCGGCTTCCGGTGCCTTTCTGTGTGGAGTTTGCATGTTCTCCCCGTGTCCACGTGGGTTTTCGCCGGGCACGCCGGTTTCCTCCCACAGTCTAAATATATGCTGCTGCATAGGTTAATTGGCCTGCTGACTAATAATGTCCCCAGTGCCCTGTGATGGACTGGCGTCCAATCCTGGGTATAGCCCTGCCTTGCGCCCTGTGTCTGCCGGGATAGGCTTCAGCTTACCGCGACCCTGTACAGGATCAAGCGGTTTCGGAAAATGATGGTGATGATGACAACGCAGAGGGAAATATACACCCAGAACTTCCTCAGAACGCCTGAAGATGCCTTCAACGTGGGAGGAGGTCGTGAAGGAGAGAGGGGGAGCGCTTGACACGGCTACCCCGAGAAGATATGTTTAGAAAGCAATTGTGTACCATTACTAAAGATTAGAAACCCTCACGAATGCCATGCACATTTGCTTTATGAATAACATTGCACTGACATAAAACATTTGACACAAGCAAATGCACGCACATACAAGGCAGGGTATGGTAGCGATTGTGTTTGTTTGGCATATGAAATCAAAATAAAAACATGCATTAAAAAAATAGCTTTTATATTAATTGCCAACTAAAATCTTGAATCGTTCGTAAATTCACTCGTTTGCATGGTCTGATATCCATTACTGATTACATGTATATGTGCTACAGTATATCCACCACTTGTTACACGTATATGTGCTTATTGTGTTATGATTAGTTAAGTGAATTTGAAGGGAAATAGCAAAAAGAAATACGTTGCAGTGTTGTATACTGATTTATGACCTACAATAGCTGAGCTAACACTTGCAGCAATGGCCATCATTCTGGTAAACCAGGCAATTCATTGCAATACGCAGCTTACCATAATCCGCATAATAATAATAATAATAACATTTGCCCGAGGTATTAATTATTGAAAAACACAAACACATTGGTTTGGAAAGTGAAATATTGAACATCAGTCTACGAAATACTTTTTTTCCCGCACAATTACGACAGGCACTCACCTTTTCCCACCCCACGCGTGTTCGTTCTTGAATGTTTAAAGGCAACCCAAACGAACACATTCACTGATACTTCTGGTAGTTGTTCTTATTATATTGGAGTTATTGTAACATGATTAAATTTCTAAACTATATGATGTGTGATTTACAATGTCCTACATTTGGATTCACACACTTTACACATCAGATTACATCAATATAATT
Organism: Geotria australis; assembly: GCA_036362915.1. Classification (NCBI taxonomy): domain Eukaryota; kingdom Metazoa; phylum Chordata; class Hyperoartia; order Petromyzontiformes; family Geotriidae; genus Geotria; species Geotria australis. Next base: position 21,066,947 of record JAZEWU010000002.1, read on the forward strand.
TTGTGCTTATTATTAAGGCAAAAATTAACTCAGCTTCACAGCAAGATGGTCCGGGATAAAATTGCCGGTTCAGGTGCCCTTCTGTGTAAATCAGAAACTGCTTAATCCTGTACAGGGTCGCGGTGAGCCAGAGCCTATCTCGGCAAACACAGGGCGCAAAGAAGGGCTATACCCAGGATGGGACGCCAGTCCATCACGTACTGTGGGAGGAAACCAGAGTGCCCGGCGAAAACCCACAGGGACAAGGGGAGAACATGCAAACTCCATATAGAAAGGAACCCGAGCCGGGATTCGAACCCGGGTACTTCTTGGTATGAGGCGGCAGCGCTACACACCACGCCACGTGCCGCCCTTGCACATTACTTTCAAACATAATATTATTGAAGCAAATTGCCATTGGTAGCAGAGACGTCTCCATAAGAGCAAGTAGCCAAACTGCTGAAATGTGGCACTTGTGGCAGATCTAACATGATAACGCTATAAGAGTTTTGCGATGGTAGAGTGCTGTCAACCGAGTCAAAACTCTCAAGTCTGGTTTGAAGTTCAACATGATGACCCTAGGTTCTCTCCGTTGTACTCGAAGTTTGATAGGTCGACCGTCCAAGACTCAAGAGGGCTTTTGGCATTCAATCGCCATATGCATGTGACTCACGAAGCTGGAAATGTTCCAATGGTACACACACATATCAAAATCATCCTATTATCTCATAAATCATAAACATATACTGAACCACAATGAGTTCCACCAACACAGAATACTTACACATTAAATTGTGGACCAATTTTTACGGAAGTACACTACATATGTGAAAACCAACCAGACCCATAGCATGTGAAAACATCAAAACAACACGTAGAGAGCCCCTTTCCATTCCCATTCAGTGCGGGTCGTAGGGTTTATTTGACCATATTTCAACACACTGATCAGTGCTGGTTGGATATGGTAAGGCGCACAGGGATGGAAGGAAAGGGGTGCAATACAACGATGGATTTGTTGCACTGTACTCGACATAGCCTCGCAGCCTATTATACATGAATTAGTGGATGCATGGTGATTTTCGCATTCCCGTCATGGACAGGCTCCACTCTGCTTAGCTTCTGAGATCCAATGAGATTGGGTACGTATCGGGTGATTTGTTCATCGCCTCACGACATAAAAACATCTGCACAAATCTATCATATGGAGTCGATTTATCGTCTGTTTGCTGCTGTGTCATTAACTTTCCAAAATTAGGCGTCCCTTGAGACTCCTTGCGAAATAGCCCATACCACACCAGTGTTCTGTGATACGTAATAAAATATCGCACACGATCTAATAAGTGTTTGCTTCAGCCGGATAACACCGCCGAAATAAATTAATATGCTTCATTGCAAAAACAATTTCGTATTGAGTACGTGCATATCGTATATAACATTAAAAACATGTCTTAGGGGATTTCCAAAGCGGAGATGGAGCAATGAAATCAGCTCATGTGCAGACGATAGAAGGATTATTACATCACAGAAATATGAGAGGCCTTTATCCAGAAGTAGATTGGCTGTGGCTAATGATTTGTAATAATAATCGCATTTATAGAGCGCCTTTCACCCGAGGGTCACAAAGCGATGCACAGGGCTGTGGAGAGAACGGCATGTCAGCATCAAGACAGATAAACTGAAAGTCAACCAATAGCGATAAATTATAGGACATAAAGACAGCATAAAAAATAATAATAATTCTACAACAAACAAGGAAGGAACAGATGTTCCCGAGTAGACGCAGATCGGAAGAGAGAGAGAGAGCCAGCATCCCGGAACGGCACCACTGACCCGCGCCAACAGTCCAAGCCAGAGGAAGGAATATATGTTGCCGTGAAGGCGCAGGTAGGAAGAAAGCCAACATCCTGGCACGACAGCACTGAGCCGCATAAGTAGTCCTAGCCGGAGGACTTGAAAGCTTTACGGAACAAGTGAGTCTTGAGACGATTTATAACTCTCCCATGTGTTTTCAGGGTATAACGCGTGTTGTTTGGCACGATGTCCATCCTATATTTTGATCCACATATTGGGAGATTCTTCTGAAGCTTCTTCTGGTATAAACCGAAAACACGAAGACATCTCTCTCAACACTCGGCGGTGCTTCTATCAAAAGCGTGTCGGAAAGAAACAAAAATCGCCCTTCTGTCTCAAATCTTTCAGACTTGCACAAACACTCGGCTGTGAGGTTAAATTCACGTGAGAGTGTTCTTTTTCTCAAATACTGACCTCTTGACAGACACTGAAAAAAAAGCTTCCCGCGGTGCTCTGTGGGATTTCTGGCAGTATCTGTGGGGTACAAGTTATCACTTTGGATCAGAAATAAAACAAGATGGGCTTTGTCATTTTATAGGCAATAGGAATGGCTCCATGCAGCATCGATCTCCTCATATTGTATTAAAGTGCATTTGTCGATCCACTGCTAGATGAAAGCCTCTCCATGCCATCTCAGTCGAGGGGATTGTTTGACCTTCAACATACTCGTCAGTAAGGGTTAGGGAATGAGGGGGGATTCCAGCTATGCTTGTTCCTCAAATTACTACTGTGCACTGTATTTTATACTTTAGCCTAAGTTTAAAACAATTCGGTCTGTGGTAACTTTAAATAAAGACAAAAAGTAAGGCAGATTATGACAGATGGCTTAGGGAATGGAAAGGTCACATTTATAGAGTTCTTGCAGATGAATATTAATTACTTGCCACGGAGAATAATGTGATTTATTGGTTCAAGCATTTGTAGGCACTTTTAATACTCTTTTAGGTTCTTGAGTTCGAATCCAGACAGCCACCCATGATTAAACCTGGTCTTAAAATGTATGTAGTGAGTTGATATTCCCATCCACCACTAATGATTGCAAAAAACCTACCACGTAACATTTGGTTTAGGCTTTAATTTGGATAACTCTAGCGTTGAAAATAACAAAAAAATGTTGTAATACTCACAAAACCATAATACATAATTATAATTTTACATTTATAACGCGCACATATTCATTCGACAAACGTAAAGTAAAACGCATAAACAGAATTATTCCTTGCATTAAAATATAACAATATCTTGTAGTCTTATCAATTCTCAGAAGTATAAATTTGTAAACGTACAATCGTTGGTGAGAAATTATATACGGCATATTTAATCTCATTTCATTTCGAGGAAATATGGGAAATGCCTGTCCTCCAATATTATCCATGCCCCCTCATATGTGAAAAGTGTTAAACAATGTTTTCAATTTTAGTGAATAGATTTTTGAAAGATGACCAAATAATCCATACATCCATTGTCAAAAACTACTTAATCCGCGGTGAACCGGAGCCTATCCCGGCAGACACAGGGCGCAGGGCAGGGCTATACCCAGGATGAGAGGCCAGTCCATCACAGGCATCGGGGGCAATTTAGTCCGCAGGCCAATTAACCTATGCAGCAGCATGTTTTTGGACTGTGGGAGGAAACTGGAGTGCCCGGTGAAAACCGACGCAGACATAGGGAGAACATACACCGCGACCCTGTACAAGATTAAGCGGTTTCTGAAAATGGATGGATGGATGCAAACGCGACACAGAAAGACAACCAAGCCAGGATTCGAACCCGGGTTCTTGCTGTGAGGCGGCAGAACTACTCAGCGCGCCCTCATGTCGCCCCAAGTTCAAATAGTGTTCTCTTGAAATATAAATATGTGTATCATTTAAAGCTTCTAGTTAATTATATTTCTGCTAAATACGCACACATTTGTTTACAAATTTATCACACGTAGCATAGTTGCAAATGATCCGTTAAAAGCAATGCTCCACATTGCCCTCATCCAGATAAGCTACCAAAATGGCTGCACGATAGATGTGAATTATAACACCTCAGAGAGAGACAATGAGGAGCTTTGCAAAGTTGCACTAAGATGATTATATATTCAAGCATTTTCTAAAATCATGGTATTTGACCTTGAAATTTCCATTAAGTCAGTTTAAAAACATCGTAATTACGTGTATTTTAAAGTGCAACTCCAGTGAAATCAAATTGGGAATGAAACAGTTAATGAAAAAGTACAGTTTCAATCAGCAGGCACAAGATAAACATTGGTATTTTTTCATAAATAATAATAGTAAAGATATTTTACTACCCTTTGTAAATTCACCATGTAAGTTGGTGTGGATTGCTGCAAGAGGCCTGATTTTCGCCATGGCTAGGAATCAAACTCGGGGAACTGAGTTCAGAGAACAGTGCCCCAACCGCTGCAGCCAAATGTAGGCTACCTAATAAGCACATCTACTTCCTGTGACGATAACAATACTTTTTAGCATGCATACAATTAAATCGATGAGACATTTTATACATTTCAGAGGCATGGCTGGGACTTGAAATCTACACTCTACAATGAGCAACCTGCTCCTCTACTAAGCGAGTTATCATGGCCCCTTAAATTACATTCTAGTAATTATTTCAGTTCTGCAAACCTTTGCAAGTAATTCTTTTCTTAAAGGTATTCCAACTGTGAAATAAATGGGCAAGTTTGAAATTGCCTAATTTTCACTATCACCACTACTATCACCATCCAGCTCAGCACGAGGGTGTCCATGAAATAAAATTACTTTTTTGTGTCTGGGAAATTACAAATGGGAGATATGTGCATCAGTCAAACAATCTGGAATGTTTCTCAGTTTGTAAAAAATAATTCCCGTAATTTCAAATGAAAGATTTGGCACGTCTACTTCTGCTCAATGTAGTTCCATCACTTACAGTTCTTACTGAGGTACTCAAAGAGATATTGATAACCATCACTAATCTGTACTCTTACTCTAATACGTGTACATCAATGTGTGACTGCAACGAGTGATAGCATTCTTGACGAGCCTGCTCATAGGTGTTTCAATCTTTAACATTTTCCAAGCATAACCTTTTTGCAAAAGTTTGGATCATCAACATCATATCCGCAGAGAATTACATTATCGCACATCAACTTTTAGCATGCTGCCTGCGAGCTCCCTGATTGCGTGTGGCAGGAGATCACGGAGTTCTGCTGAATACATTATGCACAACGGAAGAAGTGGGCCACCAGCAAAAATGAGTGACATACAATTTGTAGTTGTTTACCTTATCGGTATTTTATGCTGAAAATTGGATCCTCAAGTCAAGCTGTCAAGATAAGGGTATATACAGAAATATATGTATTTTAGTATACCTTTGCATGACACAGTGGTCCAGTAATTGCACAATTGTTTAAATTTGACCAACTTTATGAGAAAAGGTCATTCATTTGTGATAGTAAAAAACCAACCTCTTGCTAACCAAAGGATATTTTTTTATCCCTCTTTAAGGAATGCAAAATCTGGCATGGGATCTTCAGTCATACAATATCAATCTAATAATCCTCTACTAATATTAGACCCATTACACTTGGAAGTCACTTTCAGGTTCAGTAGTCAGGATTATGGCTTTTCTGCCAGGATATAGTGGCGCATGTCTGTAATCCAGCATTGTGGAGGCTAGGGTTGGTGGATCACACAAATGTTGTGAAACCACATTACCAAGGGCATTGAGGTTCCATACGCTGGCTTCCCAGCAGAAGACGGTACAACAAATGTGGACCCCACTTTTTCCATCTTTATGGGATAGAGTGTTGCCTTCTTAAACGTGTGTGTTTTCTCTAGGTGCTCATTAAATGGCCAATAACACCTTAATATATAGAGGACACCAGAGCCGATGGGGGCCATTTGACACCTGCTCTGTGTGGGCTAGCTTCTCATGTGTCTGTGTTTCCTAGTGCCTGAGTCGTTCTGTCTCTTTCAGAGACCAATCGTATGCAAGCTACAAGTTGAAATTTATATTTTAATTGGTGGATGGTTAATATTTGGAAGCTTAGTTCTTCAGCACTAACATTCTTAATCCCAAAAATACACAAAATGAAATGTAGTCACTGTGATAATATGTATAACATATTTTTTGTGAGCTACCTACAATAGAGAATTGATTGCATAATTGAAAATGCAATCAATACTGTATATTCATTCTGTGCTAAACAAGCTTCTATACTCTTAAAGGATTGGCCCACATGAATTATGAACCTCGTAAGAAATGTGATATTCATTCGATTATTAGAGTGTTTTTACCAATAAAATAAATTTTCATTGGTTTTGTTTTCATTACGCTACACACATTAAATGATAATACTGTCAAGTTTCAGTCATTGCATACAATTTTTATTATTCCCAGAAACACAGTTTGTGGGAACAAAAGCTACAGAATTTTGAAAAGCGTTTATGAATGAAGGGCGGCACGGTGACGTAGTGGGTAGCGCTTCCGCCTCACAGCAAGAAGGTCCCGGGTTCGAATCTCGGCTCGGGGTGCCTTTCTGTGTGGAGTTTGCATGTTCTCCCCGTGTCCGCGTGGGTTTTCGCCGGGCACTCCGGTTTCCTCCCACCGTCCAAAGACATGCTGCCAGGTTAATTGGCATACTGACTAAATTTCCCGAGACGCCCTGCGATGGACTGGCGTCCCATCCTTGGTGTTCCCCTGTCTTGCGCCCTGTGTCTGCCGGGATAGGCTCCGGCTCACCGCGACCCTGTATAGGATTAAGCAGTTTCTGAAAATGGATGGATGGATGGTTTATGAATGAAATGTGAAAAAAACCATTTTCAACACTTGCATTGGCCGATCTGTTTTGATGGTAATTTGAATGTGCATTTGAATGGCCCGTTATTATTGCTCATAAATGATGTACGTTAGTGAAACGTTGCGTAAAATAATGTGATGGTATAATAGAAAATTCACAAAAGTAAAATACACGCCGTTTATATTTCCGCACTTATATTTAAACTTTCCAGCTGTAGATGGCAGATAAATCTAGGTGGCGTCAATATAAGTGATGTTGAGATCAGCCTAGTCTGAATGTTAATTCGTGCACGGTGCAAGCACAATGAAGCACATGACTAAACAGCCTCTTATGAGTCACCCACCCATTGTGTGGCGTTAAAAGCAATATAATTTTTTTTATCATTAATCCAGAAAGGGCAATGATTTAGATCAAAGTGGACTTGTAGTGGAGCAGGTGTCCCTTTGAAATTAGATTGACATTATTTTATGAAATGTTCCACAGTCCACACAGCCGGAACGAATTCTGTATTCTCCGGGTTATAAGATGCACCTTTTCCCTAGTATTTTGAAAGCAACGTTGTGGGTGCACTTTATTATATGGTAAGTTTGTACGTGTGTGACCAGATTTATATAACTTTATGGACACTGCGCACATGTTTGGGGTGTATCTTACTTTATGAAGCATCTTATAATCTGGAGCATATGCTGCATCAATAATGACCAACCTTTTTGAACCCGTTGGTGACCAAACAACCGTAGAACATTTTCTTCCACCACCATGGAATGAATAGAATATGTAGCTGCAACAGTTCTCATGAACCACTTTCCACAGCCTTACGGATTACCAGTAGTCAACAGACCACAGGTTGTGAGCAAATGCTTTGCAACAACGCTTTCTCATCACAGCTAACATGTGCAGGTGGACTGAGTAACTGTAATGGAATGGCTTCATCCACCAGATGGGAAAATGCGGTCCATGTGGATTTCCAAGAGTAGGGCGTGGAGGGTGCTAAGTCTTGACAAACAATTAGAGTTAGGACATCCAATTATTTAAGTGATCGATTACTCTACCGTTTTCAGGCGATAGTTGAACTGTTACATGGCAGGACCACGAGGGATGGCGACGGCTTGGGGAAGCATTCATCCAGCTGTGGATTAATTTGGCAGAGGCTGATGTAAACACAAGGGGGAATGGCATCAGAGTGGTTAAAGCGAGCATTATGAACCTCGCATCCTGAGTGTTGATTCCCAGCCACGGCTAACGTGAGTGGCAAGAGCTATCCGACCGGGTCCTGGGCCCCCACTGACCAGTGTCTTGCCAAAAGACCCCCACCCCAACATGAGCACCATGGCGTTGGACTGCCGTCACTCAGCACGGGTTAGACAGAGGACTGAATACAATTACGTGAACAAAAAAAACACACGAGAGAGTGAGAAAAAAATGTGAGCAACTAAGTATGTGGATTGCATGTGAAAAATGAGCAAAGAACGTAACGCCAACGTAACAACAAGCGAAAAAGTTATTATTTATTGTCAGGAGGTTTAACTGTAAACAAACGTGAATATGGAAACACGCAAAAGCACATAGCAATTGAATCCATGGATTATGCACTCGCTCACACATGCACACATGCTCATGCACACACTCCAATTACTCTGGTGCTGCAGCATAGCATTAAACTTTAAAATAAGTAAAACAGTGACACGCTGGCTGCGGTAATGCCTGTGCATTCTCGCTGTTGGGTAACCCAAGTCATCCCTGGCTCGGTTTCCCCTCCTACAGCCTGGCTTTAATTTAAAATAATGATTCAGACAGGGACTGACTGTTCACACCTTCTTATTGGCTATTGAAAATATAATTTGCCTCAAAAGATAAAAGAAAGTTACACAACCTTAAAAATGTAACACGAAGGCTGTCGTGAACAATGTTATCCATAGTCTAGGTCTTTTTATGAGTTAGGTCACGTGAAAAGTGTATAAGTGTCTTAAACCCTCCTCCAACCCGTCCAGTACGTTGGAGAGCGAGCCCATTACACCTCCAACGAAGGTACGACGTTTCGCTGATAGTTGTGCCAGTTGGCACAAGGGATGACATCACAACCCCCCAGCAGAAACCGTACCCCACCTCCCCTCCCATCCCCCTATAATATAGAGGGCTCAGAGAGGAGAGAAATGGGACTTACCAGATCCTTGTTCCTGATGAAGCTGTTTGCAACTATCAGCGAAACGTCGTACCTTCATTGGAGGTGTAATGGGCTCGCTCTCCAACCTACTGGACGGGTTGGAGGAGGGTTGACAACACTTATACACTTTTCACGTGACCTAACTCATAAAAATAACTAGACTATGGATAATTAAAAAATGTGTATTTTTGCCAATCTTGTCTAAAAGTATACTCACCTGCGCATTAGTATTGGTAAGCTTTTGGTAAGTTAGCTAATGGTCGGTTTAAAGGTTTTGTAGGTGTTAAACAATGCATATGGAGAGAGTAGCAGACATAATAACATTTCCTGGGAATAGCAATACGTATTCCTAGCACATTGCCTCCCGTAAAAAGTTTACTCCTCTGCTAATAAGACTTTTTTGAGTGGTTTGAAAAAATGCGGGTATGCCCCAAAACATATTTTATACATTACTCCATAACGAGATTTTATTCCATTTAATACACACGATACCTGCTAGATTATGTTTCGTACTGCACTTACTACACAGCACTGTATATATTGTAGACGATGCTGCTGCTGTTTAATGTGTATCACTCTGGTTTTGCATTGGAGAGATATCCTGCTCTGTTCAATGTCTCCTAGGGCGGCAGTTGACACAATGGGGAAAATTCCTTAAATCCGCCATGCCTCTCTCCACCCTGTGTCATACATGAGTACACCACACTATGTCTGGTCAGCGTGGAAGAGGAGGCCAAATAACCTCGCTTTCTCTAGTTGAGGCACTTCCGACAGCAGTGGCATGAGCAAACAATTGCTGGGCTGCACCTTTTTCATTTTCTACACTCTGTAATATATTCTGGCGCATTGAAGTCCAATATGTACTGCATCGGGGCGGCACGGTGGTGCGGTGAGTAGCGCTGCCACCTCACAGCAAGAAATACCTGTGTTCGAATCCCGGCTCGGATGCCTTTATGTATGGAGTTTGCATGTTCTCCCCGTGTCGGCGTGGGTTCTTGGCAGGCACTCCGGTTTCCTCCCACAGGCCAAAGAAACGCTGCTGCATAGGTTAATTGGCCTGCGGACTAAATTGCCCCCGGTGCCCTGTGATGGACTGGCGTCCCATGTGGGGTGTAGCCTTACCTTGCGCCCTGTGTCTGCCAGGATAGGATCTGGCTCACCACGACACTGTACAGGATTAAGCTGTTTCTGAGAATGGATGGATGTATCATACCATCCATTGTATTGCTTATTGGTATGTATAGCAGCACATACTGCTCCACTTTAAACACTGGTAAAAGCTTCTTGCATTTTGTACTACGCAAATAGATAAATACTAATTCAATTTAAAATTACAAGGATTAAATTGTGAGCTTATAATGTAAATGAATGAAAAGGTCAGGTCTTAATGTTTCCAATTAAATGTTTCTGAATTTGTGTCCACACCATTTGAAATCAACATATGACCTCATAAAAGTAAAAACATGCACGGCACCTGTTTTGGTAAAGTTGTTCCTTTTAATTGTTGTATCAACATAATTAAGCAATCGCCATTTTCAATGAAATAACTTCTAATTACACTGCAATATCTAAAACCACTACCGTTGAATAACATTTCACAAACCAAGAGCTCATTGAATAACATTTCACAATCCAAGCATGAATATATTATGGTAGCATCACCCTGCAGCTCACATCTAGCTCCACAGAAAGTGTTTTTATATCATCACACTTGCCCTAAACAGTTGCATGATAGCAGTACTATAAACATTTAACACCCTGGTCCATTTTGGCTCGATGGGTAAATGTGCTAAGTTATTCCTGTCAAATGCTAAGGGGCAGTGAGTTTTCCTAGAATCTTTTCTATGCACTTAGCGGCCATCTTGGATGGTTCCGAACGTCTTTCACATTGACCTTGTGATATTTGATAAATCGCTTTAGTTTGATCAACCGAAGCATATGTCAGGGCAATTAACCTATGCAACATATATTTTGACTGTGGGAGCAAACCGGAGCACCCAGCGAAAAGCCACACCGACACGGGGAGAACCTGTAAACTCCAAACAGAAAGGCACCTGAGCCAGGCATCGAACCCAGGAATTCACTGCCACCACCATTCTGCCCTATTTATTGTTACATTTCTTGAATTATTACTGCAGCGCTTTGTGACCCTCGGGTGAAAGGCGCTATATAAATTGAATTATTATTATTATTACTTGTAGTACTATTATCGTTCACACGTAGTTGAAACGCATTGGCACACCCCGCCAATAACTAGCAGATTGTCATCTCTTTGCTGTTGTATAAAAAATAATGTAATCGTGATTTTAAATTGTTGTATTTCACAACTCATGAGCAGGTTAGATAAAAATCTTATGTTTGTAGATAACGTGTGAACGAATAAGATTGCAATACAGATATATGATCTTACCGAGAGAAATGAAATATTCATATTTACGGTTCAATGTCCATGTTGGGCTGGCGTCCCATCCTGGGTATAGCCCTGTCTTGCACCCTGTGTCTGCCGGGATAGGCTCCGGCCCTATACAGGATTAAGCCGGTGCTAATAATAACTGAATGCACGGTACAAAGCTAAGCCAATTAATTGTGTGGGAATCTGCTACCTCTTCTTATAAGTGGGGTCCTAGGACCACTTGTTGGTGAGGCATCTTCTTCTTCTTTGCGATTCTTCGAAGCACGATGGTCAGCTTCGGGACATCGTTGTCTTTCAGCTCGGCCTCGAAGTGTTTGGTAGAATTCGCAGGCAATACCAAGTATTTATTACCTGACAGGGATCGCGACGTGAACGCTTCTACCTTGACCCCCGGTGAGGCATTAATAGGCTACATATTTACGTAATATCGCACATATACGTTTTTATGTGTGGGGGTTTGATCAACATGTATTCTTGTCCAAAGGTGCGTGGAGTGGTGCTCATAAGGTGCGTGGAGTGGTGCTCATATATATGGGTGGGTGAGTGAGTTGGTGGGTGGATGTATGAGTAAGTGTGTGGGTGAATGAGTGTGTGAGTGGGTGAGGCCACGTGGCCTCAAGGTCGGAAACGCTCGCCACTCCCACGCGCCCGTCCTAGAACATTCCTCGCTCGACACAGCCAATTAGCAAAAAGGGTTGTCACGTGGAGGGAGGGAGGCGTGTGTGAGTGAGTGAGTGAATGGTTCTGTGTGAGGTAAGTGAGTGGCGATGTAGGTGAGTTCCTCACGTCACCTGTTTGGCCAGGTGTCTCGTGTGGAAGTTGTGTTTTTGTTGTTGTGGGTGGCTGCGTTTTTTATTTGCTGTTGCCTGTGTCTATGCGTGTGTTCTTGTGCTTCAATGTTGATCGTTTGATTTGGATTGGCGTTGTTTCCCCGTCGTGTCTGTCTCTCTGTCCCTATGTCTCTCCCTGTCGCTCACCCTCCCTCCATGTCTCCCTCTGTGTTTGTCTTCAAGGAAGTGACGGCCATCTTAGGAGACGCTGGCAGATTTTTGCCGCTCTTAAGAGTGCCAGTTTCACGACCATTCAGTATATTCGAAGCAACCTTAATCATTTATTTCTGTTGCTTTGGTTTTTATTGATCGTTTTTTCTTTCGTTCTTGAGATGCCGTCCTCTTCGCGGCCCTTGTGCAGCGCTTTCAACGTTATTATCGTACGCGTGAGCCGACCACTATTGACTTCCCACTAAGTATTATTGTACTCATTTAATTGATGCTAGACTTGCAGTGGTTCTTAACCTGGGTTCGATCGAACCCCAGGGGTTCGTTGAGTCAGTCTCAGGGGTTCGGCAGGGGTCAAGACACACACAGTATAGCCCGGTTCACACTAGCAATGTCGGGCCGTTTTTGTTGGTTTTCTTCTTTGAACACAGTGATTTTGTGTGCAACTGATGCATGGTTCATTTTATGCACTAATAAAATATATACCTATGTTTTGAAGAAAACAAATTTTATTTTTCCAATTACGAAGGGTTCGGTGAATGCACTGATGAAGCTTGCAGGGTTGGGTACCTCCAAATAAGGTTGAGAACCACTGTGCTAGAGGGAGGATGGGCTGGGTCAATTCCTGACGCGACGGTGCTTACCTGGCAGCCCTTGCTGTTCGTTCTTTGAGTTGTTTGTTGTTATTGGTGGTGATGGGCCCCAGGTGCCTCAACCCATGCTATGTCCTGATGTTGTTCTTCTGTCTGTTCATGTTTTTCTGTGCTACTCAGTGCCCCCCATCCCTGCAGCCCCCCTGCCCCCAGCCCCCAACCCCTCTCCACCTGTCACCCGAAACGTGTTTTGAGATGCAATTGCATTTAGACTTTACTTCAATTTAAAAAAAACAGTCCAGTATTAAATTCATTGTCAGAAACCGCGTTATTCTGTACAGGGTTGTAGTGAGCCGAATCCCATGCCAGCAGACACAGGGCGCAAGGCAGGGTTATACCCATGATGGGACACCAGTCCATCACAGGGCACCAGGGGTAATTTAGTCCGCAGGCCAATTAACCTATGCAGCAGCATGTATTTGGACTGTGGAAGGAAACCTGAGCGCCCGGCGAAAACCCAGGCGGACACGGGGAGAACATGCAAACTCCACGCAGAAAGGCACTGCGAGGCGGCAGCGCTACTCACCGCGCCACCGTGCCGCCCCAGCACAGTATTGTTATTGCTCAATTTAAACTCAAAACATATTGTGAGTAAATGTGAATGTGTCACCCAACTGAATACACGCATATGTGGTGCACAATGTGTAAGAATATAACTTTGTACTTATGTACCTAACCTTGGAAAAAGTTACCTGCATTTTATTTGTCCACTATGGATTGATGTTTAATTACCTTTTGTTTTAATAATGCGCTAGAGTAGCCATAGTTTGAATGGAAAGCAGACATCACGTTACTTTCTCAATGTCCGTTTTCTCTTCATGAGCAGTTGCGTGACTATGCGTGCTCCAAACAATACTCCAGTTGTACTCCACTGCCCTTGGAGGCAGTGGTTTCAGAGTGGTCGCAAAGCACAGTGAAGGTGGAACTTCCGAGCACGCTTTGGCTGTGCCAAATAAGGCCAGGCAAGCCTAGCCGAACTCAGCTGATAAGCTCAGCAATGAATATAACGCATTATATTGCATTCAGCTTTATAGCCATATTCATCTAAACAATGAAAATCCCAAAAAATGTATCGTGCGTTTGCAGGACCAGATTGTGACTGTACGGTTCCACCTCACTGGTAACATATGGGCATGCATATCACTTGGGCATTCATGGAGGCAATTATGTGTTCCTCAATGTAAAGCTTTGGTTTTCAAATTAACCTTGTAGGTACGGTCCCAACCACCTATATTTTCCATACAACGTGCACTAACTGTACATCATAGCAGGCCATAAACATGAAATGGCTTATTGGGAGAAAGTGACTTTCAACAATACAAGTACATTAAGGTGCTTGGTGAACTAGTGGTACAACAGAGAGGTTATAATTTTGAGAATAAATTGTCTACAAAAAGTTTGTACTAGCTGAGTTTGGTGAAGATATACAATGTGATACACAATATACAAGCGTGGCAATAATGTTACTTTTATTTTCATAGCTCAATGTAACTAATAAGCGTGCAATTATAAAACATGTCACTACTTAAATTACATACGTGACTAATTTCTATAATGCCCATGTCGGATGTAATGCGCATGTTGGATACGATAAATTAAACTGCAACGAGATATTGTATCTCGTTACAGTGTTGGGGTGTTGTGGTTAGCGTGCCTCTTCAATGTAGCGTGGAAAGTGGGATCAGTACCTCTGGATTGGCAAACTGGGGTGGTGGTCCCAATCTTTAAGAAAGGGGGCCAAAGAGTCTGGAAAAAGCCTATGACCATGTACACTTCGAGGCCGAGCTGAAAGATAACGATGTCCAGAGGCTGACCATCGTGCTTCGAAGAATCGCAAAGAAGAAGAAGACCATGTACCCCAAGATTTACTGTGGAAGGTACTGTGGTAGTATGTGGTGCCGGTGTCTCTGTTGAGAGCAATCCGGTCTGTCTATTCCAAGAGCGAGAGCTGTGTCCGTATACTTGGCGTGAAGTCGAATCCGTTCAATGTGGCCGTTGGTCTCCACCAAGGGTGTGTCTTGTCTCCGCTCCTGTTCGTGATTTTCATGGACAGGATCTCAAGGCGCAGCCGGGGTATGGAGAGTGTCCAGTTTGGGGGCGTGGAGGTGGCATCGCTGCTGTTTGCAGATTACGTTGTTCTTCTTGCCTCATCCGATTGTGACCTCTGACGGGTACTCGAGCGTTTTGCGGCTGAGTGTGAAGTGGCTGGGATGAGAGTCAGCATCTGCAAATCTGCGGCCATGGTCCTCTCACGGAAAAGAGTGGGTTGCCCCCTTCAGGTGGCTTGGTCCTAGGACAAAGCTCTCGGTTTACAGGTAAATCTATGTCCCTATGCTCACCTATTGTCATGAACTTTGGGTAATGACCGAAAGAACGAGATTGCGGATACAAGCGGCAGAAATGACGTTTCTCCGCAGGGTTGCTGGGCTCACTGACAAGGTGAGGAGCGCAGAAATCCGGGAGAACTTCAGAGTAGAGTCGCTGCTCCTTCGGGTTGAGAGGAGCCAGTTGAGGTGGTTCGGACATCTGGTAAGGATGCCACCTGGAAGGCTCCCCCGGGAAGTCTACCAGGCACGGCTCACTTGGCTGAGACCTAGAGGCCGACCCAGGACCCGCTGGAGGGATTATATCCTTCGGCTGGCCTGGGAACGCCTGGGAATACCCCAGGAAGAGCTGGAATCTGTTGTTGAGGAAAGGGATGTCTGGTCCACTCTCCTTGGACTGCTGCCACCGCGACCCTCACCAGGACAAGCGGTTTAGAAAATGGATGGAGATATTGTATGTGAAATATACTAAAATTGGCTGTTGTTGTGGGTATGAATTAAAAGAAGACCTGTGTTTCAAGAATGTTTACATGATGAACTGACACTAATGAGCATTCTTGAAGCAGACAGCAGTGTTAAAGGTCTTTACTAACAGAATATCTAAAAATGTCCACAGTAGATCATATAAAAGTAATACGCACTCTGCACAAGTATTCATTGTTACTATACGCCAAGATTGATAACAATGACCACTTTCGAATGTAATAAGAGTGCTGCATTTTTTTGTGTACATTAAATTATATCCGTAATGGAGCATTGTTTATCAGGGCCTATAGTTACCTTCAAACTATTAGGAATAAACCTTACATAATTGGCAAATGCATGCGGATATATGGTTTGGTATAAATTAAAGGGAACGGATGCATTATATTTTTGTATGTATTTTTAAAGGTGTACAGTAACTGCAGGTGATTCTGAAGCCATACCACTGATTTGCCATATATGCCAAATGTGGGATGCTAAATATAAAATCTAATTGTTCAGGACCTATGCGCCCAATGCATTCAAAAATAATGATGTCCCTGGGCAGTGTGGCTCACGGCTGGGTTTCAGGTTGAAAATTGTAGGGTAAGTGGTCATGGGACATAAGATAGGGTCCTGTGACAGTTTGCATCCTCTTTTACAGTTCTTGGTAGTTAGACTCATGCAACATATATTTGTATGTGAGCTACTACTACTCAGCCTAAAAAACAATGTGTGCACTAGTATCTATGGCAGTCATTACTCATTATACATACTTTATGACAAGATTTACACATATCAGAACGAAGTGAATACGCTGAAAAGTTAATTTTAGCAATGCTCTATCAAACTAAACAGTAACCCAGCATACTGTCACTATAAAAACCGTGTGAAATAATAGCATAGTAAAATATTGAATCTACATCATTAAATCTTTACATTTTATAATAACACACACGATGAAATGAGAATAACAAGTGTTATTTTGTAGACAAAAAGGGAATATTAATATTTTAATGGTTGGTTTAACAGGGTTTATTTTACATGTACGTACCTTCAACATACTTTTACAAGTCTGTTTTAATTTGTGCTTATTCGTACACTTAACTTCTAGGCCTAGGGTGCTGTGATTAAAGCACTTGACTCACAGTTGAAATGTGATGAGCTCAAACGCCTTTAGGGGATGACTCATCCAGTCATTCTCTCCTTCACATTCTAACCAAAAGTCCCATTACTGCACTGGGATCGGTTGCTCACTCTTTCCTTTCTCTATGTACCTCTATTCTCTGCCTGTTGTCCAGTCACTACCCCTATACAGTTTCTAATTCCACGAGTAGTTCCATCTCACCATTCCACCCCTCCTTGTTCCCTGCACCAGCAAGTCCATAGGCCTTCTGATTGCATATTGTCGCTTCTCAACACTGGCCAAAACCATCGAAGTTTCTTCTCCCTCACCTTCTCTGAGGTTTAAAACGTCTTGATTCCGCTTCTTTTTTTCAAGAGCTATTTCCAAACATCCATCCCAGCTCTCTGATCACTGCCCTCCGTTATCTCTTTCGTCTTTGTTCCTTAGGGCCCACGAGCCAGTCATCCTGTGGGGTTCATAAAATGAGTGTCTGTGGTTGCACTTTGAAGAGAATGGTCCCTGCTATGTGAATATAACACTTCCACCTCTGATTTCGACAACGAAGATCATTGGTGCTGCATTGCTTGTGCAGGGAGACTTTGACTAGACCTTTAGTGTACATAACATGTCTGAATATTTTACTCGAGCAGATTAGCATTTTTATCTTTTATTTCGAGCGCTCCCTCCTTCGCGACGTTCTGCCTCCCACGTTGGAGGCATCCTCAGGCGTTCTGAATGATGCCTCCAATGTGGGAGTCGAAACGTCGTGAAGAGGAGAGCAGGAACATTCGACATGGCTATCCCGATAGAGCAGCTATGGATGAGAACTGGTTCAGATCCAACTCGCCACTAACAACAAGGGCACGTGGGATAACAAGAGCACGGGTTAAAGTGCTTTGAGTCAGTTTTTATCTAAGCTGGAAGGATCCGTTGAGCTATGTAGATATTTTTTATGGGTTTCCAGAGGGGAGGGGTGAGTAAATTACAAGATCTCAGGTCACGGGGGCAATTTAGACAGGACAATTAACCAATGCAGCATGTCTTTGGACTATATAACATACTGTCGGACAATAGGTGATATTTTCAGAAAGCACAAAACTACATTTAGTGCCTCCACTGATAGCAGATATATTTTTAAATGAATAGTCTCAGAACTCCAGAGGATGCCTCCAACGCGGGAGGGGAAACGTCGCGAAGGAGGGGGAGGTAGTGCTGCACACCGCTATCCCAAAAGAACAGCTTTGGAAAGTAATTCTCAAGGGATGTAAACTATTATAACTATCTTTATTATGTAAATATATTTTTCCAATTCTGTAACCGCTAAAGGGACAACAATGCAAGAGAATAGGCATGTTATCCCAAAGTATAGAAACGAAACACTGCACTCTGTCAAAAGTGATATCAATATAAAATTACACTGAATATATTTTTTCAGAAACATGACATATATACCCACCCAGATACAAGATAATGCCTTTTATCCACGACTATTTTGCCCGTGACTTCTGTTTTCTGCGACATCCCGTAGGTATGTTTTCCCGGCACGTTTCTTTTCCCCATCATTCTGTACTTGATTTTTTTAAGCGGTTTGTGCAAGGAACTTAACGATGGCTTAGTGTCATTAAGGTTAGGTATTCACCAGATAATCCACGCACTTCAAAACATGCCTAAATTCATCATCAGCACTTCCATTAGATAGATGTTTATTATCACAGCATAAAAATACCTAGTGAGCGTGCAAGCTCGTTACGGGACTCCTGTGACACAACAACCATGTGAATTGCTGACAATAATTTAAATATATACAATATTCCTATATTACCAAATTTAAATCAACCACCAATATGTATGATAAGCTGATGTTTTGGGCAATCACCCTTCTTCAGATTAGAAGAATAGCTATTGCCCCCAATTCCTCCCTATTACATATACTGCAGGGTATTATATTTCTATTTTCAGGCAGCGCTGCTAATGACTGCCAAAAGGTTTGTTTATGCCTGCGCACAAAGGATTTCACTGCCGCTGCCATCTCAGTAAATACGCGTTAATGTTTGAACTTCTTCTTCTTTGCGATTCTTCGAAGCACGATGGTCAGCCTCTGGACAGCGTTGTCTTTCAGCTCCTCGGCCTCGAAGTGTTTGGTAGAATTCGCAGGCAATACGTAAAACGTGCATTTGTAGGCACGTTGAGGTAACATCTGAATGCATTGAAACCAAGCCAATAGGTGACGTTATCCACGAACCCTGCAGTAAATAAAGCGCCCCCCCATCTCTCGTGGGAAGGCCATGATAAATCAACGACGGTCGTTTTGCGGTCATTTTCTTAACTGTGCCTTTAAACCCTGTGTCCCATGGTAAACATTGTATAAGTTTGGTCACTGCAACCACGGTGTTACTTTAACACGTGACATTTTTAAATAGTCTTTTACGTTCATAATTGCATGCATTACGTATCACATGCAATATTATTATCTTTATTCAGTAAATATCCATCCATTTTCAGAAACCGCTTACTCCTGTACAGGGTCGCGGTGAGCCGGAGCCTATACCGGCAGACACAGGGCGCAAGGCAGGGGAACACTGAGGATGGGACGCCAGTCCATCGCAGGGCGCTTGGGGAAATTTAGTCAGTACGCCAATTAACCTGGCAGCATGTCTTTGGACGGTAGGAGGAAACCGGAGTGCCCGGCGAAAACCCACGCGGACACAGGGAGAACATGCAAACTCCACACAGAAAGGCCCCCGAGCCGAGATTCGAACCCAGGCCCTTCTTGCTGTGAGGCGGCAGCGCTACTTAAGTAAATATATCTTTCCAATTATGTTACCGCTAATGTATGACAACATTTTTCAGCTAAACCATTCAGAAGCCGTGATGATGCGTCCAATGTGGGAGGAAAAACATCGTGAAGGGGAGATGATGAATGCTCGACACGGCTATCGCGAAAGAGCAGCTCTTCAGAGCAATTGTCATACAATTCACCCGTGAAAACATGCATGCATACATTATTTGATTGCCTTTGGGTGTTTAATAATTGTTATAATCCCAACTTTTAAAAATTATTAACCAAGGTTTGTTCCATTTTTAACATGAATATTTCTGTGTCAAGTAGAAGAGGTCATGAACGCCGTACAAACTTAATTGTTTTAGGAAAGTAGTCCTATATTGTTTGCTCTTTTCCACAGACAAAAAAAGCATAGCATCGCGTTTTGGAATAGATAAAATGTTCTCTCAATGGACTTCCTGCAACAGTGATTAGAAATGATTGCTATCCTGTGCTGGAAACGATGGCAAATTTGAAATGGCTGTGATGGAGACTGGAATCGTGACTTAGTTCCTAAACTAGAGAGACTGGCGGTTCATATGTCTGTGTTTATGCGAGTACTGTATACTTTTGGCAGTGCTTATCTCCTCATTTAGAAACTGTCAGGAAGATACATAACTTTCTTCGTGGTAAAAAAGGCAGTTATTTTCATTTTTGGTGAACATTCTTAAAAGTTTAAAAGTGATGAAAGTTTAAAATGTGCCATATATTTAACGGAGGAGACTAACAGAGTGACATGCTAGGATGTAGAAAAAAATACGATGTTTGAAAAAAAAATTAAAGTAATACTTTTAAGCATGTACCGTCAAATAACATTGGAAGTCAGCTTGTGTTCAATTTGACAAATGACAACTATACCACAGTAGGATATACTTTACTCATCTGAAATGTGCCGAAACTTTCCAATGCTAGAAATATCTATACAGTATAAACCGTTATGGCTACACCTCATTTGCCTTCAATGCATGTATCTGTATGCATCGAAGGCAAATGTCCTAACAGAAAACTCAAATGTGTTCTCAATCAGTAACAAAGTAATTTTGAACGAGATGTTTAAAAGCACCATAAAAGTAAACCTTGATAAATCAAGCAGTGAATGGTGTGGCTGCAGCGACCAAAACTAAATACATCATGAACTATTCAAATGCCATGCTTTTAAACATATAATACCAGTGTTTTTTTCATCCGTATGAAACGAAATTATTGAAATTAATTAAACAACTCAAGTGAACAGTTTTGAAGATTGGTTTTTATTAAACATCGCCTTTTTATAGCCCTTTCAAAGGACGTGCTGCTAAGCAGAGTCTCCCGGTCAGTAATTGCGTGGATGGCTCCACAAAGGAAATGTAATGCTGCGAAAAGAAGTAGTGTTGGCAGCTCAGTTGGGGGCACTCTTGCCTTAGGGCTGTACCTAAGGACACCGTCATGTTGAGGGTATTGTCTTCAACTGCTAAATGGGCTGAGACCAATAAACTCTTTGCACTTTACAGTCTGATGTTAAATCTTGTGCAAGCCTGGAATGTTAAACCTATCATGTCAACACTGCTAGCGCAATGCTCTGACACAGTCGTAGCATTAGACTTGTCAGCGACTGAGCTACCCCTTTACAGTTTTGCATAAAATGCACGTCGTCCTATGGACTACGGTTAACACGAATGAGCCTGCTGACATAACAGGCAGGGACTAGTTTATTTCTCGGCTTTATGTTCCCTTAAATAACACCTATAGCATAACTACGTATATAATGTTAAAGTTAGATTTTTGGTTTTGTTCAAGGTATACATTTTATGAAAAGTGCTGGTTAATTACAGTAACATTGTGCCAACATAAAACAAAACGAACGTTCTATAACTCTGCTAATGTAGAGTTATGACATGTTCTAACATTTCTTTAAAATCACTGCTTGAAAAAACATTCTATCAACATTTCAACCGCATTCAGCACTAATTACAGAAAACATTAGCACTAATTAGCATTAGTCTATCGAGATAGTACATAGTTAAAACGCTGCTCAAATGGACTAGAAAATTAAGCCACATTTGAAGCAACGTTAATCATTATTTTCTCACATATTTGAACTTATTGTATGAATTGCAAAACATATTCTTCATAAAGCATCGTTGTTTTAAGCCTCACTGTTATATCCTAAGAAATAAAGATTTCAGTCTAAGTGCGTACCTACTTAACCGTTACATGAAACACGCAACGAGTGTCTGAAACCTTGGAGTCATCATCGATCCTGAGCTGTTGTCCTCTTCACATTCATCTCAACTCTGCAGGACCTGCTGCCTCCACCCCGTGGGGCGTATCACCCCCCCCCCTTTTACTACTTCTAGCCCCATTCACTGCTGAGACCGTTATCCATAATGACCGTAACTTTCTCTCCATGTTCTCCGATCTCGCTGCTCCGTACCGTGTGTCGTCCAAGACCAGGCGTAGAATGTGCATCATTATTTTGATCCAAATCGGTGCCAGATTGTCTACAAGGTCATGCTCACTGTCATCCAAATCCTCCATGGACTCACACGCACTTATCCCTCCCCTCTTAATTAGCTCAACATCTTTACATGTGCTTTCCGCTTCAGCAAGCAAGGCCTCTGGCAAACGCCAAATGGGAGCCCGTTCTGTTTCTGCTGCTGCCCCTATGGGTCTGGAAGTCTTTTCCTCTGGCCACTCACACTGTTTAGATCCAGGCTGAAGACATTCCTGTTATTCCTTGAGTCTGCATAGTTTTACTGTTTTATAGTCTTCATTCGCACCTTCATCATCTTATTGTCTTCTTCCTCATATTGTCTTTGCCAACATTTTTTTTAAAAGGCTCCTCGTAAAATAAGAGCAATTTGCATGCATCGTCTTGAAATGTGGTCACATTACATACTTTCGCAATCCAAGTTTTATCACATTGTATAGATTTGCAAAGCAAAATTATAACTGCAGTAAATATCTAATATGCTATAATAAGTATTATTCTCGGGCAAACAGAATCATATGTTTTGTAAACAGTATTTAACAGTCTAAACCATGGAACTAAATACAATTTTTAAACCACTTACATGTGTGGTGGTTTATGAATGTTTAAACGTCAACTACTGAACTCTGTAGCCACACTGTCAGTGGTATGATTCATGTGATAGTTTATTTTAGTGCAATGTTTCTCTTCGTTAGGAGCTTAAGAAGCCTTTTCTAGTTGTAGAGTGGGCACGACAGTTGTATATTTCACATCACAAATGCAGAGATATTTGGTATTGGAGGTACACGGAAATGTATGGACATCATAAAATATTAAGCGTGCAGCATTGCATCGATGCAATCTATTAATATTGATTCTTAGCCTCAAAATGTGGATCGAATAGCGTGTGGCCACTGCCTATACCACAATTTAAAAACAAAAGTATTGATTTCTGGATTGTGATCCTTAATCACCACAATTATCTGAATTGTCAGAGGCAGGGTCTTCTTCTTTGCGATTCTTCGAAGCACGATGGCTAGCTTCTGGACATCGTCGTCTTTCAGCTTGGCTTCGAAGTGTTTGGTAGAATTCG
>JAZEWU010000002.1:21102842-21117869 GCA_036362915.1 Geotria australis
TAGATTTGGTCTGTTTTGGGTGAGTGGCTGTGTAAGTTTGTGGCTGTGTGGCTCGGTCGGTGACTTGTGACCCTCGGGTCAAAGGCGCTATATAAAACGCTATTATTATTGTGTGGACCGGTCCTGGGCCTCCTCCCCTAGGTCGACTCAGCCTCAAATTAGTACCTGGTGCGGTCTGTAAACATTGCCGCTATGGAGACAAAGGCGGCCGGGCGTGGTGCTGGTCACCCACCCCCTCTGTGTGTGCCGTGTCGACCTTCATAGGTGCTACTCGCTAACGGCACTTGACCCTACATCCTGTTAAGGCTTATTGAAGGGATATTTGTGTTTGTCTTTGTACTATTTAACTTGCAAAGTTATTGAATATACCCCCTGTTTCCCCCTCCCTCCCTCTCGTGTTAATTTAATACAATGTCTTTTCTGTCACGTTTTGTTAAATATAATTTGTTGATTACTATAATCTCCTTTTCAGGTATTTACACTACACCCTTACTGTGAAGAAGTCGTGTTGTATAAAGCAGTGTGTACTTCAGTATAATTTATAGAGTATAATAATAATAATAATCTACTGCCAGTTTCACGACCTTAGGGGACGCTGTCAAATTAGGGGACGCTGGCAGATTTTTGCCGCTCTTAAGATTGCCAGTTTTACGACCTTTCAGTGTATTCGAAGCAGCCTTAATCATTTAATTTTTTGTTCCTTTGGTTTTTATTGGTTGCTTTTTTCTTTCGTTGTTGACATGCCGTTCTCTTCGCGGCCCTTGTGCAGCGCTTTGTGACCCTCGGGTGAAAGGCGCTATATAAAATGCTATTATTATAATTATTATAATACAAGAAATGACTGCATCGTAAACAAGGTGTGCCTTTCCTAATGTAACCAGTGTTAACTGATGAGATAGTCTTCTTTGCGATTCTTCGACGCACAATGGTCAGCTTCGGGACATCGTTGTCTTTCAGCTCGGCCTCGAAGTGTTTGGTAGAATTCGCAGGCAATACCAAGTATTACCTGACAGGGATCGCGACGTGAACGTGAGTTGCACGTATACACGTTAGTTGGGGAATTATGCGGTTGTATTAGCATACACACGCCCCGCGAACAGTGGCTCACGCCCGCCCGTAGGTACAGTGCTTTAGTCGGGAGGGAAACTTGGCGAGGTTGCGTTGTCTTGTCGCTCCTAATATTTCGTTAAAACATAATGTTAAAATGTCTAATGAGACAGTGTACATGTAAGAAACATTTATAGTGTTTGTTTAATCGTAAGATGTGTTGCACTGTCTGCAGGCGAGCGAGAGAAGTTGATGATTTGTGGGTTTGCGCGTGGGCGCTGTTTCAAGTATAATTTATCTTTACGGTTTTTGATTGCGTATGTTATGGTTTTCAGAAGTGATAACTTTATAATAATTGTCTAGGATGTTGAGTGTTTGATGGTCGGGTTGAAACGAATTTTGTAGCATTAGCGTTTTGACTTTAATGTTTTAGGGTTTTTGTGGCTTAACCATGGTTTTTGGAGGAAACCACGCGGTTCTCTGGAGGCAGCCATCTTAGGCGAGTCGGATGTGGTGATATAATATTTAATAATCTTCGTTATATTTCGTTAACATGTTAAACATTACATAGTTTATATGTTTCTTTTGATAAGAGTCGGGAGGGAAACTTGGGCAGGCGAGAAGAAACGTGTTGGTGCGGGTTCAAGCTGCGGTGTTGGGAGAGATTCGGCACAGCTGACCAGAGGCGTGAGGTCGAGCACGAGAGGATATTTAAAAGAACAACGCAGAATTTACAATCCGAATATCCTCCAGTGCATTCACACACGCGGCTTTCACCTGGTCAACATTTTAGTTAGCCGAAACGCCAGCCTGCGGTCTCTCGTGCGATCGGCGGCCATATAGTTGGAGAGACAAAGGCGGCTGTGCAGGCCGGCTACACTCACGTATGGGCAGCAAGACCTCATGAGTTGCAGAATAGCTCACACTTCAGGAAGAGATAGATAGAGGGTACATGTTTATTATTACAGCAGAAAAATACCCAGCGAGCGGTGGGCGTTCGCTCACCCTACCCGCTCATCCCAACCGCTCACCCGCCAGGCTCACCCACCCGCTCACCCTATCCACTCATCCCCCCTGCTCAGGAAGTGACGGCCATCTTAGTGGACGCTGGCAGATTTTTGCCACTCTTAAGATTTCCAGTTTCACGACCTTTCAGTGTATTCGAAGCAGACCCTTAATCATTTAATCCTTGTTGCTTTGGTTTTTATTAGTTTTTCTGTCGTTGTTGACACGCCGTTCTCTCCGCGGCCCTTGTGCTGCGCTTTGTGACCTTCGGGTGAAAGGCGCTCTGTAAAAAAATGTTATTATTAACATCGTGTATAGACGTGATATTGAGAGGGATGCTGCACTTATTATTAGGGATCAGACAAAAAACTGGAACATTTAATGTCCTGGAAAGTATTACAGATATTTGGTGCAGAGCTGGATAGTGGTGGAATTGTGATGGCATGAAACCTTCACGTGACATTTGTGGCCATCATTATTCATCATCAACTGGTCAATGCTCAATCGCAAGACCAGCTGTGAATCATTTTTGACCCTTGATGTCTATGTTTTATGATTATAGATTGTTGGTAAATACCAGGGCTATTGCAGTGTTTTATCGATGCATTATGGATGCAACAACAAAAGATGTTGACTCCAACTAAAAGCACATTTCTTAAAAATCTGCGTGCCACAATGGTGTTTGCATCTGAAATTGGCGGCAACTAAGCTAATTGCCTCACGATTATGGATTGGAACAATGTATGCTCGAGTAGGTTATGATCACAAACTCATTGATTGCACGTGTAAGTAGGTTCAAAAGCATTGGGTGGTGACGTTGCAACTGTCATTGCACAGAGCAAAGCCACGTGGCAGCTGTTGACGGGTGTGGCCCGTGAGTGGCCAGTTTGTGTTTGGAAGGTTGACACGGGGGTTAGAACTCAGGGCTGAGATCACTGGTTGGTCAGGACGAGGAGGGAGCAACGAAAAGAGGAAACCAGATAGCAATGCAAATATGCAACCTGCGAATGGGGCAAATTCAGGAGTTTTAAAGGAGGGGAGCCCCAGTGATCACGGCACGAGATTGGAATAGAGGTGATGATTGATTTTTATGGTGAGGGTCGTGGTGGCAGAATTATGAGTGGGATGGACCAGACCTTGCTTTCCCTAGAGAGAGACTCCAGTTCCTCGTGCGGGATTCCCAGGTGTTCGCAGCCTATAGACACGGTCCCGCTAAGTGTGTCCTAGAGACAGACTCCAGCTGCTCCTGGACGATTCCCAGGCATTCGCAGTCAGGAGAGACACAATCCCACCAGCGTTTCCTGGGCCGACCTTGAGACCTTCCCCCAGAGCAGCTCGTTAGAGGATCCCGCTAGAGTTCCAACAAACCTTTACCATGTGCCTGAACCATCTCAACTGGCTCCTCTTTATTTAGACGAGTAGTTCCTCGACTCTGATCCTGTCCCAGGTTGCCGAGCTCCTCACCTTGTAATGGAGAGTGAGTCCAGCAATCATGCAGAGAAATCTCATTTCGACCACTTGTACCCTCGATCTCATTATTTTAGTCATTACCCAAGGTTTGGGACCATCGGTGATTGTTGAAACCTTATGGTCATTGCACAAAAGTAATATTTAACCAAATATAATTCATCAGAACATTTAGAACTATAGATTGCATATGTTAAAACCTCAAGAAATAATACTGTACGTGTATTTAAATAGCTTTAGAACAGCCTTTTGCCTTGTCACATAACTGGCTATGTACAAAATAAGTGAAATGCAGAACATACTACCATTTCAATAGTAAGATGAGGGAGGATTCACATAAATGCGATTCGACCATCCATAAAGAGGTGTCTAGCAAACACTCAAACCAACGAATGACCCAACATTTTTGCCTGCTCTTCAGATCAGCTTACGCTCTCAAAATTCACACTGGCCAATTTGTAGCATATTGCTCATACACGTATAATATTTGTTTCTCAACTCATACATTGGATGACAAACATTTAAATCACTATAGATGTTTATTATTACAGCAGAAAATACCCGAAGAGCTTGCAAGTTCTGGATGCGGGATTCCTGCAAGACCACAAACGCTCGAATTAACTAACGCACACAACACATAAAACCATAAGGTAATACAATATTATACTACTACACTAAACATCTGGACTGGAATCCATTACATTTCAGTAGAGTACATTGCAGCATGCATTTCATATACTGTACTTACAGTGCATCTAAAATATTCTTGCTATGAGTATTGCAACTGAAAGTCAATGTAACAAAAATATAAATGGTCTTTGTCGAACTGTGCAATCATGTGTTACCTGAATTGTCCATCGCATCAACGTAGCTCATTGATGATCATCAACTAGGCAGATTTGAAATTTCTGCCTAGTTGTGATTGCAAATCTTGATTTTGTGAGTTCTGTTTGAAATGTTCCAAATGTTGCACTATTCCCTCGCAATGTTGATTACGCTTCATAGTGAGGTTCTGTTTATGAGTTTTGGTCATGTGAAAAGGTGTGAAAGTGAAGTGCACCCATCGATATGCCGGAGCAAACGAGTGGGCACATGCATCACTTACCTCAAAAGATGGCACCGACGTTACGCTGCTTATTATTATTATAATATGTTTCTATTTTTTTCACCAACGCAATGCATAACTATTTGTACTTGTTTATTTCAAATATGTGTGCAATTCTGTGTATTTTTACATGTTTATTTGAAAAATGTGTGCAATGCTATGTATAAATGTTTTTTTGTTAGTTTTATTAATGTTATATATATATATATTTATTTAAATTTATTTTCGTCAATTTGCATGTTTGTTGTGTCGCAGGAATCCCGTAAAGAGCTTGCATGCTCACTGTGTATTTTTCTGCTGTCTATCATTTGTGGACAAAGGGCCACACGCGGTCAGTATCGGTCGTGAAATCGTCAGCAGTGCACAGCTTCTCTTGCAGATGATGTAGTGTTTTGTCATCTCCAGAAACTTGGTGACTAGCCATTGATAATTGATGATGTCGTAGGCTACCGATGAGTCTTCAAATAGGGCTGCTTTCTCAAAACCATCATCGATGTGTTGTGTGAGATTACGCAGCTGGCTTGTGCATGATTTACCTGGGTGAAATTCATTGCTCTGGGATCAGCCTCCTAATATTGTGTTAAATCAAATCATAATTTGTCCATCCACAGCTGGATGAACGCCTTCCCATGCCGTGTCAGTCACGGGGATGTTGACCATAATTGACAATGCCTGTCAGTATAAAGTGATAGCCAGTGCGCTAATGCTTCTCCCAGTGTACAATAAATGTTACAAAATAAAACATGCACTGTTCATTTTATTAATTTACCAAGGAAGTCATTAATATATGTGCACATTACTTACAACGGTGGCTAGAATTTCATTTTATTCGTCTCTATAACTAGCATTGCATCACAAAATATTGTAGCTAAAAATATGTTCGTTTTATTCTCGACCACCTGGGGAAAAGTATCGCAGTTGTATCCAGCCAAGATATTCTGCCACTGAAAAGTTAACAGGCATCCTTACCAATATCTCACACTTAATGAAGCGATTGCACATTACAAGGCATGTGATTTAAATAACAACTCCGAAATAATAAAACCTGACTGCATTGAGATTGGGAAGGCTTCGTCTGGCAACTGGCAGCAGATGCCAGACCATAATCAAACTGAAATATTCATGCTATAAATTTTATCTATGCTCATTTTCTCTTTCAAACTACAACAACTGCAACATGTTTTAAACAATATCTACTAATAGAAGTGAACATAATATATAAAAATAATAATTATCAGCTGTTTAGATATTAGTATTCCACCTGTATGCTTTATGAGCAGGACAAGTTGTTTATAGCTTTAATATTGTTTTGCAAATATTTGATAACTTAAATTTGTATACGTTCAAAAATCCTTATCACGTTAAAGAGGGTGCATGATAAATAAGCTCTATAATGTCAGATGTTGCGGCACAAACCCGCAGACCGGCACTTTGGACACAAGGTTGATGGTGCGTGTGGATTGTTCCCAATACATGAGGCCGTGCCAGGTGAGGAAGAGATAGCAGTACGTGTGTTTTCATTCTGTGTAGGTACTGTATTGGGCTAGTTTGACATACAACATTGATACAACTTGGAGCGGTTTATCCCAGTGTTGTCATTACACACATTGGCACATTTTCACCAAATTTCGAAAACGAATAGTCAACTTCCTGCGATGGACTGGCGTCCCATCCTTGGTGTTCCCCTGCCTTGCGCCCTGTGTCTGCCGGGATAGGCTCCGGCTCACCGCGACCCTGTATAGGATTAAGCGGTTTCTGAAAATGGATGGATGGATGGAATAGTCAACTTGAAAATTGGGCCCATCATCATCATTAGTCATCGTCACTCAACTGCTGGATCAAGGGCTACCTCCCCATGCTACCACCGTCTGATCCTGTGAGATTAGAACTGAATTAGCGCTATTAAGTATTATCAGTGGATATTCATGGGCTTTTTTAAAACAACGTGTTGTGTTGTACTCTAAGATCCTAAGATGCATGAGCATGAGTCCTGTAAATGTCTCTCAGGGAAAATGTATACGACTTAAAAAAGCGTTTCCTCAGAAATTACATTACGATATATATTTGGGGGAAGAGGGGGGGTTAGCGATAATGAAACTTTCAGTTGGCAAATGAAAGAGTGCGGACTGAATATGTAATTGGTGGCAATTGAATGCAATTGGCACAGAGAGAGAGCAATCAATTCTGCATCGAATTTCCATCTTGGCCACTCTGAAATTAAGTTGGTGGTGCGTTGGCATGTACCAAGGAATGTGGGTATGCACCACGGAGTACGGCTTTTTCCAGCAAGAAGTGCAACACAAATTGTGGATAATACACCTCGCGCATGTACGTGGCTGATTTCCTGGCCAGGAAGCTCCACAGTTGCCCCAGAGTTCATTTTCAGGAGGTAGCCTTTCAAAATAAACCTGACCATTACAGTGTGCAACCAAAGCGTATTGTACTTCAAATTTTAAAAATGTTCATAAAGATTTTGTAGCAAGCAATTGCGCACATTCACATTTTTGAGAGTTAAGTTCTAAAGAATACTACTTATACCATAAACTGGAATAATGTAACAGGGAAAACATATTTTTGTAATTGTTTTGATGTAGTAATGTTTACCCATCACTCATCATTTTATGTGGATTCACATTCAGCTGACAATCATAAAATAAACACTTTTTCAACAATCTGAGCTCAATATAAATGTTACGTATACTGCATATGAATATTTTAAAAGCACATATTGAATGGCAGTCCAGGCAATGGAACTTGTCCAAGAGGGTTTTGACTGTGGAGATGGAACGATAAAACCAGTTTGTGTGCAAGAGTATGATTTACAGGTGCCATGCGCTAACAGCACTTGACCCGACAGTCTGTTAGAGCTATACAGTCTGTTAGAACATCTTTTTATTTGGTGTATTATATTGCAATGTTAATTGACTAATTTTCCCCAGGCACCCTGCGATGGACTGGCGTCCCATCCTTGGTGTTCCCCTGCCTTGCGCCCTGTGTCTGCCGGGATAGGCTCCGGCTCACCGCGACCCTGTATAGGATTAAGCGGTTTCTGAAAATGGATGGATGGATATTACAATGTAGGATGATCAGCAGTGACAAAGCATTGATGAGGCCTCCATTCACCAGCAGATTGACCATGGCTGATGATAACGACAGAAAAAACGATGTGCCATCTATATGTTTTTGTTATCACGTGGGCAGCGGTGGTGCAGTGGTTATCAAAATGTGTTAAACACCCATCCATCCGAGTTTGATTCACGTTCGTGGCCAACACCAGTGACAATTTTCAGAGCCGGTCCTGGGCCGACCCTAGGTCAACTCAGCCTCAAATGAGTACCTGGTGCAGTGTGTAAACATCACCACTCGGGAAACAAAGGTGGCCGGGTGTGGTGCTAGCCACCCACCAGTTAGTGTGCTGTACTGGCCTTCATAGGTGCTCGCGAACACAACTTTCCCAACGTTCTGTTGAGGCTATATGGGGATCTCTGTTTATGTAAATAACATGTATTCATGCCCTTTACGTTGAAGTTTATTTTAATTCATTTATTTTGCAATGAAGAATTATTTGACATAATTGGCTGTAAGCTATTTATCTGTCTTGATTACAACGATGACTCATCCGTGCTGTTTCACATTTCTGTATTTATTTACCAGAGGGCTGCTTAGAACTCCAGACAACATTAATTCACTTAATTAACAGTTCTGCAGGGCATTGATGCATTTCCCAAATAGTACACAGAGACGAAGGTTTTTATTCGGAGAAAAAACTATCAGCAAATATTTACAGTGCTGCCAGCATTATGGTTTCTTATCAATAATGTAATTATTTCCATGATAAATGTTGGCTAAAGATGATTAAATCTAGAAAGGCTTGGAAGAAATAAGCAAAGCAACAAAATAATAGGCTATCTGTAATTTGTCCAGTTCTCCAATATAGATCGGTGTTCAACGCATTCATGCGTGAAGCATAGCAAAACACTTCAGATATTTTAATGCGGTTCATATGCAACTCATTTTCAAAAACAAAAATCAATAATCAGAATATCTCCATGCGCAAATGAGCAAGGGACTGTGCTCATTTCTGCTGGCAGGACTGATTTATCAATTTAACATTTCCTTATAGAAATGTGTAACTGTTGGCTTAGAGGATACAGTTCACACTGACATAAATGGGGGACGCATTTCATTCTATTCAAGAAGAATGGTGCGCTGAGTTTGACCCCCAACTGGGATTCAATTCAAAACCTTCAGATTACAGGTCATAAACTCAGCCATAGAACACAGCTAGATTTTATTAGTATTAAAACAAAATGATGCACTTACAGTATCTATAAATAGGATGTAAAAAAAGGACGTAATTTTGCTTTTTTTTTTACAGTATATCAAACTAATAACTGATATTGTACGTATATTCAAAACGAATGAAAAACATGAAAAGACGGACACACCATGGGAAGGCAATGAACCAAACCAATTTTAAAATGCACCAACTGTCATGTGAAATAATGTTCTTGTTTTTTTCATTTTCTAAATGTATTACAATTGTGCACTTAGCATCATTTCATGAGATAAAGAAACGTAATGTGAAACAGCACATCTAGGAATTGCAGCGAACAGTATATTACCCTGTATCAGAGAATGGTTTAAAACATCCGTTTACTTCAACACAACTGATTATACGCACCACAAACAACTTTGACAAAGATTGTCACATGTCAAACAAAAATGTTTAAGTCTCAGAATTATATTGATGATTGTGCTGAGGCCACCAATGCATTACATTCAAGAATCAAAGGAGGCTAAAACCCAGATTCAAACCCAGGATCTCAGTAGTAATGGCTAACTAGGAACATTCATGGAGTGTAACCATCTGATGGGGGTCAAGGTAGAAGCGTTCACGTCGCGATCCCTGTCAGGTAATACTTGGTGTTGCCTGCGAATTCTACCAAACACTTCGAGACCGAGCTGAAAGACAACGATGTCCAGAAGCTGACCATCGTGCTTCGAAGAATCGCAAAGAAGAAGACCATCTGATTTCAATCAATATTTGTACGTGAACAGTTACATGGCAATAGCACAGGATTGGTGTAAAGTGTATGAGCCCTTGTTGCCTTGCTTTCCCTCAACCCCCCACATCCATATCTCTTCACACACCACATGTTTAACTCGTGCTGTTTCTTCTATTTACCATGGCGACAAACCATCTCTCTGTGATGAATCTTTTGGAGACCACATTTCCCCATTGGATGACCACATCAGCGCCATAAGAAGCCAATAGCCAGCCATTAGAAGGTTATGTCTTCAGTTCAATTCAACTTTATTGTCAATTGGTTTTTTTTCTCGCTGCAGCCCGGTGGCGCGTGGGC
The DNA here is from genome assembly GCA_036362915.1 of Geotria australis. Taxonomy (NCBI): domain Eukaryota; kingdom Metazoa; phylum Chordata; class Hyperoartia; order Petromyzontiformes; family Geotriidae; genus Geotria; species Geotria australis. The sequence goes on from JAZEWU010000002.1 coordinate 21,112,833, forward strand.
TGGCGCTCCGTGTTAATCGTATTTATTTAGCTTTAATTTGTTGTATATTTGTCATTTTTCATCTGTTCCTTTTCTCTTTGGTTGGTGGTTCCAGTTATAGAGTGAGGTATTCAGGCCCAGCAGGTCCACTTTTCTTATCAGCGCTTGAGGGATGTTGGTATTGAATGCTGAACTGCAATCTACGAACAGCATTCTCGCATAAGAGCCTTTCGTGTCCAGGTGGGTGAGGGCTAGGTGGAGGGCAGAGGAGATTGCGTCATCAGTGGACCGGTTGGCACAATATGCAAACTGAAAGGGGTCCAGGGTGGGAGGAAGGATGGATTTTATGTGGTGCATGACTAGCCTCTTAAAGCACTTCATAATGGTGGAAGCTAGTGCGATAGGGCGGTAGTCATTGAAGCAGGATGGGGGTGACTTCTTTGGCACAGGTATGATGGTGGGAGATTTGAAGCATTTGGGGACAACAGCCTGGCTCAAGAAGTCTTATTCTAGGTACCATATCCTACAGGACGTTGGTGACAATGGTCTTCTACAAATCTCTGCTCTTGATGTTCAAAGAATGTCCAGAAAATATCAGATCATATTTCGTTGGATAATATGGATGTCAGTTTCTTCCGACGTAATAATATCCAAAAGCTTCAGTTCCTAACAAAACACAACCAGTTCTGAGCTTCTCAATTGAAGAATTTCATAAACTGTGCGTGGTTCAAAGTGTTATACAGCGATATCAGACCCGAATATATCTCACATCAGTCGAGTGTCGTTTTCAAATGTGCATCTTTTTCGAACAAATATGTCATAAAGTTGTGGATGGCAGTGTGGATGTGATAAGGCCACATTCATCATTAGATGTGTTGCCCATTGTGAGCTGCATCTGTAACTCATTTTATATTAATTTCAACTATTCTACCTCATAATTTTAAAGTATGACTACGGGCTATGACGGCACTGTTAATGTACACACATTGGTTGAAATCGGATGTCACACTGTGAATGATCCATGTCGTTCTCTGACCTCTGACCCCAACATTTCATTCTGCTTTAGTCTTCTTCTTTGCGATTCTTCGAAGCGCGATGTTAAATTACAGTTTCCCATTTTCTTACACAGCCCCTTGCATTTTCATTGAACTCCGCAAGGTCTTTTGAGCTGCAGAGGTTGGGTAGTAGAGCACATATATATACACGACATAATAGTAACAATGCATTTTCTGTGACATATCTAAACATATATAAACCAGCAGATACTAGAAAGCCATATACACATGGCATAGTTGTGTATCGTGTAAACCAAAACGTGCTGGCAACCCAGTCCATTAAACGATACTCCATTCTGTACGGTGGGCACGCTTAGCACATTCTATTTGGTGGACACATTCCAATGCACATGCTGGTATGCAACATAATGGATTTTTATACATACTGTATATATAAAGCTTTTACCAAAATTATTTCATTGTCGAGTTTCCCCAGAAAGGCATGGATCTGGGCATTGGTATTGAAAATCTCCGTGGAAAGTTTATGGGTTTTTTCGTTATGTTGAAGACATGTTTCCACAAATGGATGGTGGAATGAACTGACAGGCATAATATATCCCCAGGCATAGCAATAAGTGGCCTGTCGGCTTCCGAAGAAATCCAAGGATGTGTAAATTTCATGCTTTTTAGTTGTGTGTGTGTCAACTTTGACAAATTACCACATGGACACAATAATTGATGAAATCCTGAGAAGTGCCGTGGATTTCTTTACTCGCAGGCAGTGACATGTTTTCATAAATAGGGCCCATATTTCATCACAACATCTGAGCATGGGGTGGTGTGATGTCTAAAACAATGAGTTCTGTTTTAAGTAAAAATAACGTTTAAACACTAAATAAACGTGTTTCCCGCGTGGCGTCATAAAATAGAACAGCCGTTATGCTGAAAGTAATACTGCACATACCTCATTCCCTGAAGGGTTGGTTCTTAATCAGCTGTAATAAAATGCAGGCATGGTTTGCGTAGCAAACTCAAGCGAAGTGCACATGCATTGAAATTATTTACAACTCTTGCGTATTTTTGTTTTAGGATGTGCATTTGCATTGAGCCAGGCAGCAGCTTCATCAATTGCAAAACGTGGCGTCATCCTCCTCACACCACCGATGAGCTTGGTTCGTGGACAGTCTTCAACAATGTGCCTCATTGTCTGTCTTGCTGCATAGCTAGAGTTCAGGTTGTCATGAACGCCGCTGGTGCAGGTTTTTGCTACACACAGGAAGGCTTGGCCTGTTTGGAACCTTATGAACAGGGTCCAGTCATGACGTCGAAGATCAACATCTGGCTGGCGGATCATAAGGTCGTCCACAGGACGTTAATTCCTGATCGACGACGAAAGCCACTCTTCCACAATGACTTCTGGTGTGGCATTTTGACTCACAGTGGGTGCCGGGAGGATACACGAGGCAGCAGGCGATATAAAGGGATCGACATCCAGTGACAGACTTGGGTTGGCGCGAATCTTCGCCAGTAGATTTCCAGTCGCAGCCTCCCGACGGACGTACGTGGGCGGGGGGCAATGTCGCTCAGAACTGGCAGCCAAGGGAGGAGGGGAACTGACATGATGTGCATTGTTGAATGTACGTCAACAAGATCGGTTCGTGATGGCTGATCCCGAGATGAGCTCGCAATATTTTACCATTAAGTATGAAACTTTCCATAAGCGAGTGTTGACTTTACAGAGTTAAGGCACCGACTCCCATGACACGCTAGCAAACTTGCCAAGCAAGTTACTGTTTTGCAAATCTTGACTTTTACGACTATCTTCTTGACATGGACCTGGGGGTTGTCCAGTGAGATAAACGTTCAGTTCGTTCGTGGGCCTCACTGGCGTTGTGAAGGTGGAACACACTCGGCATTATCTTAAAAATATCCGGCTGATCAAAGCACGTCTCGCAGGAGTCTGCCACGTCGTAATTTGTATTATGGATTACACTAAATGAAGAGCACATATAGGCTAGAATTGTGCTTAGCTTCCTATAAACTGGCTGTTACGGTGGCCTGCGGCCGCCTGGGCCAGTTCTATGCTGACAGCTAGATGGCGATGTACGCCATCCAGTGGGCTTCTTGTAACGTGACAAGGCACTCAACCAATGAGAGACAAGGAAATTACTGGTGCCCTGACGCATGCCTAGCCCTACTGTATATAATACTCAATTCATTAATACTTAAATTAATGTCAATATAATCAATTCGACCATCAGCTATAATCAATTTCAATGCAGGATGAAGGCTCCCCCAAGCTGTCACACAAAGACTAAATCTGTACATGAATTTGTTTTTTCATTAAGATTTTTGTCTTTCTGCTGGATGCTATGTAATCTGACCATAAATAAAGATATGCAAAGGGGTACTGCTGAGAAACAAGAGCATGACAGTTGACCACCTTGGTTATTGCTACAAATTAAAAAGTTGGTAATTTGTTATACTGAGTTGCTCAAATTAAATTTTCATGCAATAAAGTATACAGCCATCACTGCTACCATAAATAGGTAATTACCCCTACACAATAAAATGTAAATGGCCCGTGTTAGTTAACCTTAGAGCAGAATGCTTCACTCACACGAACGTGCCGCACTCTGCTTTAATTATGTGTAGAGTGGCTATTGCAAACTTCGGACTGCATATCTTTTAATAAAACATGTTTAAGCATATATGTGTATGACATTCCGTAAGGGTATGTCTCTGTGTCCCTGTGTCTCCCCCTGTCGCTCACCCTCCCGCCCTGTCTCCCTCCGTGTTTGTCTTTAAGGAAGTGACGCCCATCTTAGGGGACGCTGGCAGATTTTTGCCGCTCTTAAGGTTGCCAGTTTCACGACCTTTGAGTGTATTCGAAGCATCATTAATCAATGAATTTTTGTTGCTTTGTTTTTTTATTAGTTCTCTGTTCTGTCGTCGATGACATGCCGTTCTCTCAGCGGCCCTTGTGCAGCGCTTTGTGGCCCTCGGGTGAAAGGTTCTCGATATAATGCGATTATTATTATACAACAGGCTAAAAAACCAACAACCATATGCTGATTTAAGAATTCAGAAAACATGGGATTGTTTTAGGGACATTTATAGGATCATTATATTTGAACACGTAATTTATGTAACTTTTTTGCATTCAGCTTGTGTGCAATATGTTCAGTAAATGTAAAGTGAGTCAGTCTCTTTTCTGCCTTACAGGGTTCAATTTGAAGGTTATTGATCATTCTCAAAATAAATAAGGTGATAGGACTGATGGTTGTAGATTTGACGAAGACAAAATAAAAATTGCTGTCTTCTCTTATCACCTATTTTGGTTGTTGTTTACGAAATTGCATCGGTTCTGTACAGTTAGCATAAGATAACATTTTCTTATTCTTCATGATATGACATCCTCCGATGCGTTTGAGTCGATCCACTCCTACCCTCCCTAAGAACTTGACTGTCCTGACTTAGCATGCCTGACTTCCACCATCTCGTTTGTATATGTATTGTCTCGTTTGTACCGTTGTGTTCTCACCATCATCGTATGATTATATGTACCAATCGATGGGTGAATCGTGTGTAATAAACACGTTTTACTCGATGAGTTAATGCGTCACTAATTTTAGGGTTACTATATATATAAACTGTGCCTATTCTATTTCAACAATGAAAAACATGCTTACTTCGTTATTTCCAAAACAGTGGAAATGCACACATTATTTAAGTTTATAGACTGATTATTTCTTTTAACTTATTGGTGGCTGTCAAACTTTCATATCCATCCATTTTCTATACCACTTGTCCTGGTTAGGGTCGCAGTGGCAGCAGTCCAAGGAGAGTGGACCAAACATCCCTTTCCTCAACAATAGATTCCAGCTCTTCCTGGGGGATTCCCAGGCGTTCCCAGGCCAGCCGAAGGATATAATCCCTCCAGCATGTCCTTGGTCGGCATCTAGGTCTCTGCCCAGTGGGCCGTGCCTGGTAGACGTCCCGGGGGAGCCTTTCAGGGGGCATCCTTACCAGATGCCCGAACCACCTCAAAAATATGTTCATG
>JAZEWU010000002.1:21119924-21142371 GCA_036362915.1 Geotria australis
ATACTGTGGGATCAATCCAAAGTTATGTGAACCAAATCATGTAACAAACTTTACTTAATTTGAACCAGCTTCTACGTAGACCATATAGAGCATTGTGCCGTTGCTATGTCATTTGCGTTAGGTGTCTTTTTTCTATCTCCAACTTGCACAGCCTCCCATGAGCTGACCAGGGCAAAAATGCATCACTTGACTTCAACGTGCCAAAAGAAAATTATTAGGTACAGTATTGCGCCTGAAATGGAAAAGAAAAGAAAAACTGGAAGTTGGTTTTGACGTTGAATCTAAATGCAAATCTGTTATTTAAGTTTTCGACACAACAAATGGTACTTGGCGTTACTCTGCAGGTGCTCACAGGGAATCTTTACCAGTATAATTCCCAAATATGGTGAATCAGAAGGTCAAATGATCATATACCTACCGAGGAGCTTTTTTTCATAAAGCTGTCACTGCTGATAGCAGAACAACGTTTATTGGACATTCAGGGCTTTGTTTGAGGCATGGTGCCAATGCACTCGGGTTGGCATGACTCAACCGTCACTTATAGTATTCCACAAAGGTATAAATTGCTAACCGTGTTCATGTCTCACATTAAAACCATGCAGCACATGCAGAACGACCTTTCGTTGGTGGTTATTTAACAGGCTGTTTGAATAGCTGAGCTCATTGGAAAAGAGAAACCTGCAGCATCTCACGAGGAGAGTGACAGAACATCAGCCATTGTTTATCAGTCCATTGCACATAAACTTGCTTCCCATGACATCAGGTTTAAATATAGTTATAAAGGCAGCGTCACCATTTTGTCCTTTTCTTTACCATTTGCAATATATCGGTTATTGTTTCATGTGATTACATGCAATTCTAACTCGTAATTAGTGCATTATTACATGGAATTAAGTTTGACAATGTGTGACGTGATGAACATGACTGAGGGAAGGAGAATGTTGATCCTGAACTGTTCTGAGATGTTATAACAGAACACTATGTGACATCTCAAATAATATATATGTATAAAATTGAATATGTGACCTTTTATACTGAACACATGTACACATTCACCTGAATTAAACAGGTGCCTAATCTTCTTGATGCAAATTCTGATGGAATTACCATGTCCCTTCACCTCTAGACACTTTGAATATAAATTAATCATAATTTATTTTAATGGCGTATAAAAGAACGTAAATTAATATACAATATTGTTTCAGTTCCATACTATCTTTGGGCATGTCACTCAGGTTGAATAAAAGGTCATTTATTTTCTATCAGAGTGGCTAGAATATAATCAGCATATTGTGCATTAGCAAGTGAAATTATGGTGCTGGGTTAAATGCTTGGATACAGAAGTCAAAGCACAACTGGGACAATTCCGCTGTCAGTTTTTGTGTGATATGAAGATTAAAAAATGAGGTAGGGCGGGTTTGTGATTGCTGCTCATCTCAGAAATGACACGTATCACTTTGGTATTCATTGGGGATGATGAAGACTGACAAAATACCATGAGTACAATGACTGTACATGACATAAATTCCTGGTGCACATCGGGGTATATTGCTGTGTAATTAAAGGGACACGTTCTCATTTTGGGGTGTATATGTGAACTATTATTCTTCTGAGCAACAAGCCAAGGCAGACATTTTTAATATCTATATTGGATGCTGTTGAAATATTTCACTCATTGGGCCACTAAAGCCAAAGCTGAACTGGTAGAGTTCAAGCTAGATTTTTATATTATATTTACAAATCTACCTTTTGTAGATTTATTAAACGTAGTTGAGTACAAATAAGCCAATGCAACGACAGGGGAAACATATCAATTGAAGTAAAAATAATGAATGACAGATATGCAGTGAATTTAAATACTGTGAAGAGACCATAAGTGCAATATGGTTGCTTTTCATAGCCGTTCTTTCGGCATAGCCATGTCAAGCTCTCTCCCTTGCGACATTTCACCTGCCAGTTTGAACGTCTGAGGATGCTTTCAACGTGGGAGCGAAACGTCGCGAGTGAGAGAGGGAGAGCACTCGACACTGCTATCCAGAAAGAAGAGCTTTGAAGAGCAACCATCATGAATCGAGCCATGAAAACCTACATCAGTACATAAGTGCATGGTCATAAAAACAATCAGTATTACGAATGGACAGGACAGAGTCCTGTTTGTCTTGAAAATTACAGGCGTTATTATTATAGTGTTATGTAGCTATATATTCAGTTATTCCATTGTTATGAATGATTTAGCAGTTAACATTTGAGCATTTCCATCTTCTGTTATACCAAATACACAAAGAAGAATTCAAGCAGAGACACTGGTACGTAATTACTTCTGACAGCTTGGAATTTTTTACATTCAGGCATCAACTTTTCTGCCCCAGGAATTTTTTTGAGCTATATTTCTAGCTTAACATATATTATTTAACAGCGGTATAACAAAAATAGAAAAATTCCATATTTTGTATGTGATTTTAATTTAAAGACCAATGATGTCGGGAACATGTTTTTTTGCATTGTGTTGTTAATAAGTACATTATGATTCCTGTCGATAAACGTAGCACATTCCACACGGCTGTCTATAGCAACCAAAATGTTATATGTGATCACCCATCCCAACACAATCCAGGCTCAACACAGCTTAGCTTCTGAGATATGATAACATCGGTCTAATTCCAGGTGATTTGGTGACAGGAGAATAATCTCCAGGCAGATACTGCCTGCAAATTTAAACGACGTGTGACACATGCATTGGATTAAGTTCAGGTAAATGACGACTCGATTTGAAGAGCACACAACCAATTGTTTTGCAGTGGCGTTCTGAATAGAATGTACGTATTAGTAGCTTTGCAATTCTGACATTAAATACCATAACTGGCCCTGCTTAAGTGACAATGTGAGAGTGACTAATATTTACACACTTGCCAAAATGTGATACCACAACGGCAGTTGTACACAAGCACAAATAACACAAAACTCAACACACTTGTAAATAACACTGCTTTAAAAGGGAAACATAGGAGATGTGTTTGACAGTGGCCCTTCTGCCATATTTAGTGTTAATTAAATCCAGTCTATGATAAACTAACATGTGTAAGGGATGGGCAAATGTTCAAAACCACCACCATTGTTTATCTGCAGCTAAACATTACTACTGTCACCTGTTAGTAGTTTCAGTCATCCCATCCGTACAGCAGTATCTGATAAGGTCAAAGATACATTTGAGACAGAGTGATGGGTTTTATAATGGACATACCTGCTATAAGCACGGTTTAGAAATAAGCAACATATCCTTGTATTAAACTGGTGGTGGTGAGGCAAGGGGCAACGTAGGATACAGACTCACTATTATGATTATAAGCACATATGCAACTTCTGATATACGTATTATTAAATATGTATTTGTTTTTGACTATTTAGTGTATTTATAAAGTAATTTGTGTGATGGTTGCTTTTTAGAGCTTTGAAAAGCAACCATATCATAAATTGGCACGGTGAGTAGCGCTACTGCCTCACAGCAAGAAATCCCCGGGTTCGAATCCCGGCTCAGGTGCCTTTCTGTGTGGAGTTTGCATGTTCTCCCCGTGTGCGCGTGGGTTTTCGCCGAGTTCTCCGGTTTCCTCCCACAGTCCAAAGATATCCTGCTGCATAGGTTAATTGGCCTACTGACTAAATTATATATAGGAAGCAGTGTGTGGCAATATGGCGCCGGCAAAACCGCCTGGTTGCCTCCTCCGCCTCTCTGCACTCTCCTCGCGCCTTTGAGTCGTTCTGTCGTCGAATGAGTACCTTTGACATTGAATGAATATGTGCTAGTTATAAATGTAAAATTATTATTATTAAATTGCCCCCCGTGCCCGGTGATGGACTAGCGTCCTATCCTGGGTATAGCCCTGCCTTAAGCCCTGTGTCTGCCGGGATGGGTTCCGGCTCACCACGACCGTGTACAGGTCAAGGTAGAAGCGTTCACGTCGCGATCCCTGTCAGGTAATACTTGGTGTTGCCTGCGACTTCTACCAAACACTTCGAAGCCGAGCTGAAAGACAACGGTGTCCAGAAGCTGACCATCGCGCTTCGAAGAATCGCAAAGAAGAAGAAGAAGAAGCAGTTTCTGATAATGAGATGATGAGTTTATATTGGTGAATTCACACGTGTGTTGTATCGCAGGAAACCCGCGTCCAGAGCTTACACGCTCATAGTGTAGTTTTATGCTGTAATAATAAACATCTAAAATATCTAAAACCTATATTGGTAAAGTAACGTGTGTTGAAAATGAAAATGTACAATTACAAATCAAAACCCGAACATTGCAATTTAACCTGTTCCAAACCTAATCTTGTATCATCATCAGAATCCACCATGGTCCCGTGAAGCAACGAATGCATCTGGTTCAGGCACGTGAGCTGATCTCGTTGCTCCATCTCCGCAGTGGGCGCCTTCTCTGGCGTGTATGCTGCTTTGGCTGCCACCAGTGGCGTATCTAGGGTATGGCAGGTATGGCAGGTATGGCACGTACCCTGGGCGCCAATTGAAAGGAGGCGCCACTGAGCAGTTTCTATTAAAGTCAGACAAGCCATCCTCGGATAGTGAAAAATAAATTTTCAGATGATTTTCATGTAGTGCCACAACTTGTTAATTAAAATATTAACGAGCTTGACTTGTATTTTTGAGATGATATTATGGTAAAGTTATCTAATAATAATAGCATTTTATATAGCAAGTTGTGGCACTACATGAAAGAAGATGGCTGTCAGGTGTTTGGACAAGGGGCGCAATGTCAGTGCTTGCCATCGGCGCTATTTTCCGTAGATACGCCCCTGGCTGCGACTCCATCTTCAGTGTTGAACATAAGCCAATCATCCCTTCGAGGGATTGGGTCCTTTCCAACTCCAATTACTTTTCCTAATAGTGAATATGTTTGTAATTTGCATTTGTTCCCTGGTCCAAGTCTTCCTATTTCTGTCTCTCCGTGTAATTCGCACCATGCATCTCACCTCTCTGTGCATGTTTGCCCACTTTGTTTCATTCTCGTTTGTTACTGTCCCTGTTTTGGACCCATGTCATAGCAGTTGAAGTGGTTAGTTTGGCAGTATGTAAATGGAAGACAAATTGATTTGTTCTCTATTTACACCTCCGCTTGAAGGAAGACAACCGAACAAACAGGACGTTCTGTTTTTATTATCAAGACAACATTGATCCACTGCAATTTACCTGTTTACATTGCCTCTTTTAGATATACAATGACGATTAACCTTTTCAGTTGTGTCGTCCTAGCCACAATTTGGGTGGAGGGCGACGGTGATATGTTGTTTAAGTATTGCAGTGTGCACTATCCTGTATTGGCTTAATATAGTTGGATCCTACAATGCATCACATGTTTTGGCGTGTGTGATTTAAAAGGTACAGCGGTCATACTAATGATGTCATAAAAGCACACTGTAGAGGCACTAGGGTTGCCACCTTTTCAACTGTAGACCAAACTCGGGCATATTTCTCATCAGCCGAGGCCCATCAAAACTGTGCTTGTTACTGCAAAAACATTCAGCACAATTCCGGTTATCGGATCTCAGTATAAATCAACTCCCGCCACTCGAATACAGGTGGAAATTCCCACACTGCCTGTATTAATCCCGGGCCGGTGGCAACCTTGAGTGTTACTCCAGAAAGTCACTTTAAAGCCTTAATTACTCATTAACAAAGCTTCAAAACCATGTCGGACAGACTGGAACCCACGCTAATTATTTGGCTACAAAGTAGGAGCGATTTGTTTTCTTGGGTTGCAGCTTCCTTTAATTATGATTCATTCTCGTGGGTGACGAAATGTACTCTGTATGGTATCGCCAAGATAAGCAATATAAATGCAAATTTATCTGAAATATTAATACGTAAACATTATTGCTCTGTTTTTCCACATCACAAAGGGCTGATACAATGCCTTTGTTTTCATGCCATGACAGAACAAGCATGCTGTCAACATGAGAAAGGAAAACGCATGCATGCTGAATTGTGTGCAGATAAAAATAGATGCCTCATTGCTAGCAGCATGCTAAGTGGGTGTACAGTAAACCACACACTCAGTAGGAGTGTTTCGCTTGGTATGTCAGTGTGGAGCACAATCATATATCGCTCAAGTCTTCTCTGCTCTTGTTGAAAAATGATAAGGGTATTCTTAAAGCTGTCACAAATGGTTACATACCTTGTGTCCATGACTGTACAGAATCTAAATGCAATAGGCATACGCTGCTGTATTGTTATTTAATCTGTTTAAGTCTTTAACAAAATCATCTTTAATGCACCCAATCTCATCAGATCTTGGAAGCAAAGCAGAATTGAGCTTGACTACGGCTTGGATCGACAACTGCCATGGATAACAGGCATTATAGTCTGCAGGGATACACTATGGGCTATGCAGCAACATCCTTTATTGTACTGTGCTTCGATGATGCCCCACATTTATGATCCCACAGCTACACTCCCAGCTTTGACAACCCAAACTCACCCGCATGGTAAATTACGGTCAAATAGCCCATAGACTTGACGAATTCCATACGGTGTGGAGAGGCCCTCATCCAGCAGTGGCTTGCCAATGGCTGGATGCGTACCATAAATTCAAATAATTGTTAGATTCCATCTCTACATGATACATTGACGAGAGGAATAAAAATACGATCCTTAATATTGTCACATCAAATTGGTGACGGTGTGTAAATTACTTGCATGCATATGTCGTGTGGGATAAATAAAATATGAAGATTAATACGTGTATAAATACAGCAACCATTTGAAAATATGCAGACCTGCTGTGCTTTTGACAGCAGCATTCAGTCTTGAATTCATATTACTGCTAAACCAATACAAATATACAACTACACACAACGTTATATGAGAAGGATGGTGGCATATGTAACGGAACATTGAAGGGCAGAGTTACAGAAGAAGTAAATGGGTTAGTTGGTCAGACAGTGTGAGAATTTGTAACGGACCATATGAGAGATGCTGAAGATCATTCTGATGGAAGGCTTCTTTCATGGGCATCAACTCTCAGTTATGAGGGTGACACAGGATATACAGACCACATTATAGACACCATTGTTATTTGACATGAGCTGATGGAAGGATGTCTACAATTTCTGGTCAACTACACATTTTGTAATGTCAAATAATAATACTTCTACAATGTATAAGGTATATATACATTTTCTGCTGGTCAAAAACAACAAGCGGAAATTAAACAAGTCCATTAAGCAATTCTCATGTCCTAGAAAATTGTCTTTAAAATCTGAGAAGTGATTTCTGTCAGTTGATGTTGAAACCTATCATTGACAATTGTGAGGAAAAAATACAGTGTAAATAATAAATTGACAAGGATAAAAATTATAATTACTAAACATCGCAACTTATATAACTGCATATTCCCAAATCATCATAAAAGGAATAAAACATACGTATGTCTAAACATGCTGTACCCCACTACAGACATCCCTCTCTTCCATTGGGCACGTAATCAGAATTTCGAAAATGTATTTTAGTTATCTAGCTAATGTGTTTATACGTGACCTTGCAGTTTAACGGTGTAACTGTTGTCACGAGTTGGCTGGCATCAGGAAGAATTAGCCAGCGAATTGCAGCTTTTGTTTCCCCAAACATAGTGGGGTACCCGCGGAAGATTTGACGCTAACTGAGCTGTGTTGTCCTCCATTTTCTAAATTAAGAAATCACTCTAGACTCATTGTCCATTGTTTTTCCGCTTCCCCACCTTATAACATTGATGTAACATGATAGTTGTAATAATGTGGAATGTGAATTTGATTAATCTTCCGTTGTGGCTGGTTAAGGCCTCACTCAGTTGGTGCAGCAGCATTCTCCCAATTATGGGACCATGAGTAAAATTTTCAGCCAGGTTGACTCACCCTATTATCGCTTCACGATCAATAATATGAGTCAGAGATGTCCTCTGCTGTATCCCAACCCCCTGACATTTTAAGATGGCCATTTGTGTGTTATGAACCAACATTGTACAGTTTTCATAAATGTTATATTGTAAAAATTAGTTTCTAGTGAAATATCCATATATATCGTCTCTATAAATACACGCATGCATTCAATATGTCATATAAAAAACTGCATTCATATAAAATATATTTTGTTTCAAAGATTTATGTTACCCCTCTGAAATGTTTCGCTGGGTGCGTCACTGAAAATGAGTAATGCTGTAAAGAATCACTTGGTTGGCGAGTGAACTGTGGTTATTGACTAGACAAATTAAATCCAAATATCGCAACCTAGAATTTCTACCACTGGTGTGGGGACAACTCATCATCAGCAACAGCAGCTGTGATCAATCCACTGCCGGATGAAGGCCTCCCCAAGCCATCACCATCTCCTGGCCTACGCCTGGCCCAGTTTATGTAAGGCCTGCCTTGCCTAGACTCGCCTCGTGGTGTGGCCCAGGTGTCGCTTGTAAAAGTTATGTTTTATTGTTATAAATAGCTGCGTTTTTTTTTCTTTACTGGTGCGTGTGTCTATGTATATGTATATGTTCTTCTGCTTCAATGTTAATTGTTTAATTTAGATTAGCGATGTTTCCCCCTCATGTCTGTCTGTCTTCCTGTCTCTGTGTCCCTGTGTCTCCCCCTGTCGCTCACGCTCCCTCCCTGTCTACCTCCGTGTTTGTCTTTAAGGAAGTGACGGCCATCTTAGGGGACGCTGGCAGATTTTGCCGCTCTTAAGATTGCCTGTTTCACGACCTTTCAGTGTATTTGAAGCTGTCTTCATCATTTAATTTTTGTTGCTTTGGTTTTTATTAGTTTTTTTTGTCGTTGTTGACATGCCGTTCTCTCCGCGGCCCTTGTGCAGCGCTTTGTGACCCTCGGGTGAAAGGCACTCAATAAAATGCTATTATTATTATCTCTCACATTATTGAAATAGCACAGTTATGGAATGATGACCCAATTCTTCCAAAACTGGTTAGAACAAGTACGTGAAGAACTATAGACCCATTATCCTCCTATCACGTTTATAGAAAGTGTTCATGAATTTCGTCGGGAACAGCTTAATGGAATATAGAAGCCAATCAGTCATTTGAAAAAGCAAGGTTTATGATTATATATATACCGTGCCAATAAACACATTAGTTATTTCCAAAAGAAACGTGGAGATTGATACTGCAATCAGTATTGTATAGGCTATTTTAACAGATGGATGCATGATATGAAGTGTGCATATAAAACTGCAATATTTAATTGTATTTAAAATAAATAAACCTGCCTAGTCAGTAACTGGATTGTATTTCCCCCACCGCACACTAGTTATTTTCAAAGGTGATTATCTACTTGAACCTAATAACATTGTAAACACTAAATAAGCCACATTTCAATAACATAATAATTATATGTTTGTATTTACTTGTTTTACTTGTATTAGATAATAGTGACCAGTATTTTGTTGGGTTATTCCATGCAACAGAGATCCAAAGAGCAGCCCCATAAAACGGGCATAATTTGCTTAAATGCTTCCTTTGTAATTAAAGCATAAATAATCCCTTACAATTTGAGTGCTCTAAAATAGTGTGTAACACGCACAGTGGTATAGAAAATGGAACGCATAGCTTAATGTAGCCTACCTTGAATCCTTGAATGCATCTGATCTCTTCAGAACTCAAAAAGCAAGCAGCAATGACCCTGATTAGTGTTTGGAGGACAGAATGTCTGAGAATACCAGCTGTGGGCCTGGATTGTGAGTTGGTCAGGAGATGGCATTACAGCAATGGAATCCGTGTGGAGGAGCGAGTGTTATCTCCTCGTATGCATTGATTTTTTTATCGGTCCTCCAGTTTCCTTCCAAATGACGCCACGCACTTATTAATCACATTTTGGCAAATGTCCCAATGAAAGTTGCTTTTCAAAGCTGTTATTTCGGGATAGCCGTGTCGAGCGCTCCCTCCCTTTCCTTCGCGAGCTGTGAAAACCTACAGCAGTAAATATCCCAATGCAAAACACTCCGGAAGATGCCTGTTGGGACTCGTTGTTTCCTGCATGAGGACACTATTGTAAATTGATTAGTGATTAGTGACGGGATAGCCGTGTCGAGCGATCTTTTATTCAGCAGTGGATGCTTTCGTCAGCAGTGGAAAAATTGTAAATTATAAACGAAACATGTTTTTTTGTACTAACATTTTAATATACTGTATTGTAGGCAAAATAAGTGTGAGGTTAAGGTAAATGAACATTGTTTTTAATATACAATTAATCGTATCTCCCCACAAAAATTACTTATGACAAAACAAGTCTCCACGAATTATAATTTTTACCAGTTAACTTTAACAGGCGAGATGCTTTTTTTGGTGTGTGTGTCACGTAAAATATACGTGATTTGTAACGCAGAGTAGGTGTGACGAGTGTTAATTTAGCAGGACAAAGTAACGCACGCATGTACAAACGTGTTTAGCTTGTAAATATATTTCAGCAGGCTGCGTGTGCGGAAAACATATAGCTCAATTGCCACAAGAGACCTGTCAAATCTCTTCTGCGCAGTCAGCAGAAGTAAAAGAAAAGCAGATGAGGCGCTTGAGCATTTTGTGCAGCCCACGGATAAAGTGTGGCTGCCCTGCCAACCACTCAATCCTGCTGAAAAGAGAAAATGATTTGGTTTGACCCACATCACTGGCACGGTGGCTAATAGCACCCATACTCGTTCCAATACGGTCTGGAGGCACACACTGTATACCATTACATTCATTATCATTTTTCTTTCAATTTTTCAAAAATGCAGTGCGTATAAGCATTTTTTTTAAAGATTCGAGTATGGTATTGTTGTAGCCAATTATTAGGTACTGTATACCAAGCTACGTACTGATGTAGGTTTTCACGGTTTATATGCATCAAAATTGCTTTCCAAAGCTGTTCTTTTGGGATAACCGTGTCGAGTGCTCTCCCTCTCTCCTTCCCGGCATACCAAGATATTGAAATGATTTGCATCGTACCTATCGTCTGGCGAATTACTCGGCTAAACAAATGTGTATTGTGGTAATGCAATTAAGCAAATATGTATGACTTTCCACACAATGCTATTCTGAGTATCGCTTAGGAGGCATTACAGCCAGCAACATGCTCCCACGTGAAAACATCCCTGCATTGTTGTCTTCTCTAATGTTGATACCAAACGGAATGGACAGAGGTTTATTTTACTCTAAGATGAATATAGGAAAGCTACTCAGCCGAATATAACATTTTTAGCCATGGGGCAATGGAAAGCTCACGTGTGCAAAGTTCCAGACATTGGGTTCAGTTGCAACACCCAAAGGTCAACGCCATTGCCTCCCAGCACAAGCTCATTTCAACAACCTATTACAATGTTCAAATGGGGGTATTATTTATTTAAAACCTTAATTTCAATAACCGATTAAAATGGTTCATTATTTAATACGAGTTGTAATTTTTAGTTGCGTAACCGTTAGCAAGATTTTTGAAAACCCTGTAAAGTGTCATTATCCATGATTCTATATTATACATTTATCTCACCAATTGTCTCTTGTAATTAAACGGTGGATCTTTTACCAATCCAAAATTTAACTCAATTGTAGGTAGGGATTCGTGACAAAACACCACCCATGTAGGACATGATACTATCATACGTCTTTTGTGCAGATATATCTATGTATAGTGTGGCGTCGTGGTTAGAGCCCGGCGCTACGAACCTGGGGACCTGATTTCGATTCTCGCCCTTCATCCAGCAGAGCTTTACAAAGGGATGAAAACTCTTACTAATGCTCCACAACAGCTCGTAATGGGGTTTATACAATATTGTCTCTGCACTGACAGGGCCCCAGTGTGAAGTTGCCTATAACATCTGACAACCCTGCAGCATGTGGTTAAGCAAGGCTGAATCTGTGAACACGAGTGAATATGAACAAAGGGAATAGGAAGACTCAAGATAACAAGTTGCGGCACATGCCAGCTCGACTCGACTCAGCTGATGGAGCCACACATTATCAAAACTGGCCCAGAGTTTGCTTGTGTCAACAAATGCTGCTGGGGTGTTACCACTAGTGGGATGCCTATTAGCTGATGGACTGTCGCGTTCTCAGTCCCTCGTATTAAAATGATGATTGCGCGGCCGCGCAGGTATGCATCACCAAGTGGATTTTGCTTTTGAACTCACAAAAACAAGTCTACTCACAAAAACAAGTCTACTCACAATGCCATGTGCCAGCAGCATTTAAAGTTTTACCTCCAAAACAAATTAATGTATTAATTACTAATCATTATTTAAGGGTGTGTCTGCTACTCAATAGCTACTACTTGGTAACTATTCACGTAGATTTAAAAACTTCATCAGGAAACATGTTTTTAATTCAAGTCTCACTAGGCCCCATGGTGTAAAGTGTTCCCCAATCATCCATATCAACTCTATCTGGCCTTTCTACACCCAGGGTATCCAACAAAGACACTCCCGTCGACTATATACGCAATTTTAAATAGAGCAATTTTGACTAGAATATCCTACGAAGTCAGTTTTTACTTAAGCTGAAAGGTACTGTTGAGCTATGTAGCTCTTTTTAACAGTTGTCCAACAGGGAGGGGGTGCAATTTAGCAAGGAAAATGAACCCAGAATAAACCCTCACGGAGACAGGTAGAACATGTAAACACCACACAGAAAGGCACTTGAGCCGGGGATCGAACCCAGGGACTTCTTGCTATGAGGCGGGTGCGCTACTCACCGCGCCACCATGCCTCAGCCAGAATCGTCAACCAATTATACATCTATTATTTTAAGGTAGAGTATTGAAAATTGTATTTCTATCCTTCATAATGTGGCTTATTACAAGACTTCTGAAAGTCAAGCAACGCGTATGAGTATTGTGTTTGCCTGCCTTATACAATCCACTCTATTAATATCGATCAAAATCCCTCATATTCCTCTTCCATCAAACGTGTCCACGCACATATGGAGCATATTCACTTTCACAAATTCTCGAATACATGCATTCATGAAATGCCCAATCCAGAAGATTGGGCAAAAAAAATTGTGAAGAAAGTTTTGGAGGTCTACTTCTTTTTTTTTACCCATAATTCTCCGCAACATTGCAGAATGAGATTTTCATAGTCAATCAATCACCATGCATAGTCAATCATCAGGCAATGACCGCGTTGCCAGTCATGTGACCTGCCATCACAGTATCGGCCAAATGCCGCTCTCGGCAACGTTGTGGTGATGTGGCTGCGTTGTGCGGGCGACCACTGGGACGAAACCGCTGTTCCTGCGTGGTCCCTAATCCACTCGGAGCATCGAGCGCGGCACAAGTGCACAGCGTGCCAGGGGGTTGATGCATCGAGACGGGCAGCTTGTCCAAATAACGACAGCCGCCTTCTTCTGAATGAAGCGTTCAATCGTCGGCAGACCCGTTGTGGATCGCAAGGCTATAATTTCTGACGAGATCGAACTGAATTTATACCCGTTGATAATAAGGATTGCAACAATATAAAATGCTAACCTGAACGGTAGAAAAATGAGGCACACGATGTCTCCAAAACAAAATTCTCTCTGCATTTGATCTCAATGTTGTGGCAGGAGCTACATACGATCAGCCCACAAGGGGTTGGCTGCTGAATTGCTGATGTCACCCAAAGCGCTGCTTTGACTGAATGCATTCATCAGCGACGATAGCGGTCCTTCTAAGAGATACGACCTCTCTGCAAAGAAAAGATTGCGTTGACAGTTTTTTTCAGTCTCACTGACTAAGTAAACAGTCCAATATGTGCCTAAACAGATTAAGAAAATGTATATTCGTATTACAGTGGTAAATGTATACAAATGTCAAATGTATAATTGCAATTGCTTGAAAGGTAATTTAGAAAATTACGGGCCATAGTTTACATGTACGTTTTACTCTGATAAGAATCATGCATGTTCTACCAGTGCAAGATAAAGGCCTCTTCATATCATTGCCATCCTGCAACGTTCTGCGATGCCACAAACCCCCACATCATTGCTGCGTTAAAGATGATGTCATTGCTGTGGTCATCCTCTCAGTTGTGTTCTCTGCGTATGCTGCCATTCTATCCCCACTGTCGTCTGACAGCGATCACCTCTTATAGCAAGGTATCGTCCCAAAGTCCGTTTTATTAGATACATCCCTAATGTACATCTTTGTTTGATCCACGTGTGACTCTGTCTCTAAGTTAAATTCCCAGCACATGTCTCTCCGCATTTCTTCATATTTTCAATTTATATTTTTTAATTCGTCGCGATCCCTGTCAGGTAGTACTTGGTATTGCCTGCGAATTCTACCAAACACTTCGAAGCCAAGCTGAAAGACGACCATGTCCAGAAGCTAGCCATCGTGCTTCGAAGAATCGCAAAGAAGAAGAAGAAGAATTCCACATTCTCTGTCAGAGTCCATGTTTCCAGGCCATGTCATTGTAGGTAACACGGAGAGGAGCAGTGATGCTTCATTTTTATTATCAAGTAGGGTTTTCCAAAAGTACTCCATTTTATTCTCACCCGCCTCTTTATTTAATAATATCTATTCAAATCTGCCTTCAATAATTGCCTTCGGTATGCACACTCTCTTGTGTTTTCCATTTGTGTCCTTTCAACAATTATTGATATTTGTTCCGTAAAATAGTTGTAAATGACAAATTATTAACTGGTTTATCTTCAGCCCCCCCCCCCTCCTCCGTGTAGCCTTCTTTGCAATGTTCCTCACTCATCTCTTATGACCATTGGCTGTTATAAAGACTGTGTTGTCTGATAATCTAAGAGGGTTTTTTTCGTTTGTTTCTCAAATCCAATTAAATAAAACAAAAACAAATTAGCGTTGTGTATATTAAAAAATAACAACGACAAACAGGTTTTTGTCTATCCCATTCTGATTAAAGGCCGCCTGCAGAGAATATTTTAGCACAATTCATAATTGGTTTATTTTGGTTAAGATCGTCGTGTATACACAACATGTAAATGCGTCTTAGCTATAATCCTTCACCATCCGAAGGAGCCAATCAAATAAAGTTGTCATATCGCTGACAACAGTGACAATTTATTTGGTTTATCACCAAACCGGAATGTTGAAAAACAGGAAGAATTTTGACTTATTTTTACAAACATTGAAATCATACCGAAACGGTGATTTAACCCAAAATAAACTATGACTCACAAAATGAGTAGTGAAGGCTTCCGTGTAGAAATTGTAGCATGCTTCATCACACAGTTGTTTGGATAGGGGGGCGCCCAAGACGAGTTCAGACACCACTGACCATTATTGTTATCCGTGGTTGGGAATGCTAAATTTACTGCAATCTACAATAAGTTTTTAAATATTTCTAAATAATGCAAGCACATCATTTGTGAAACAAAAAATTAGACTTGGTCTAGGAATGACAAAACAAGGGCTATATTCTAAGCGTAGAGCTTATTCTTTAGCAATTGTCGGAACGATTGAATGTTTTTTGAATTAGTGCGAGCTGCATAAACATTGTCATAAACCCAATGGCTGTTCTTAGGGCAGTAAAGCAAGTGGCATTTACTGCGGAAATGAGAAGAGCTGCGTTATTTTGGGAACCCCTTGGGCGCATTGCTGTAATTAGCACAATTGCAGCTATTATTTCAGCAGCCCTACGTATGAAGTCTTTACATTAAGCTCACAGGGGCCAGGCAACCATTAGGGAAACTGCCACACGTATTTGTGGGTATTAAAAAGTAAACTAGTGTATCCATCCATGTATTTGTCCCCATCCACTGTGTAGCCACCGCTCTACCTTTAAAGACACGTTTCATATTTTCCCCAGTTTTATCCCGATTGTGCTACTGGTTATCGTATCTGTCGTGCACTTGTCCTGGCACCGGGCGAGGCCTGGTGCGTGGCGTCGGCTGCGTTGCGTCGGGAGAGGCCGGGTCGTTTTCGGTAGCACCCTCGCCGGCCTCCTCGCCCTCCAGGGGCTTGGCTTTCCCTCTCTCCCTTCTCTGCTCTCTCTCCTCAAGCAACTCTGGGTGCTTAAAAGTCCCCTCCTCATCCTCGGATACGCTCATAGTGGACACGTACGATGATCTCCTCTGCAGTCAGGTTTATTCACCCGGGACGCACACCGCCACGAAGCCAAGGCAATCCCGCACAGGCCGTCCACGCGTCTCCACACCACGCAGCTTGCCAAGACACCAACCCCCGATGCAAAAGGGGATCCACGGACCATCACGACGCGTCATGGTTATATGACAGTTTCCCATTTCTTTACTCAGTTCTTTGCATTTTTATTGAACTCTGCAAGGTCTTTTGAGCTGCAGAGGTTGGGTAGTAGAGCGCAGACAAGGCAGTGCTCCATAGTATGGTCTGCTTCTCCACATTCATAGGTGGTTGGGCTGGTCTTGTAGCCCCATCTGACCAAAGCAGCTTTTGATCGTCCCGATCGAGTTCTCAGGCAGTTGAGTGTCTTCGACTGAATCTATGGTGCTTCTGAGCCAGGAGGGAGGTCTTCAGCAGGGGGGATTCCCATGCCAGTTGGAGGAGGGTCACTCTCAAGCTTTTCCGTCTAGAGCTGGAGTCTGGTTTCTTCTCGAGATGTTGTTAGGGGCTGCACATGGCTGAGGAAGCTTCTTCTTGACATCAGTAGTTGGGCTGGGAGTTGACGTCCATGGAGGATGTGGCGTTACTTGTAGCCTTTGTCATCTCGACTCGACTGGCCACTTCCCGTCTGATATCAGCAGGGGCAATGCCAGCGAGAAGGTATAGGTTGTTTGTGTTGGTGGGTTTCAAGCAGCCAGTGATCAGGCGGCAGGTGTTGTTCAACGCTGGGTCAAGTTTATTGGCATGGGTTGATCTCTCCCAGACAGGACATGCATACTCCGCAGAGGAATAGCACAAGGCCAGAGCAGTAGATCTTAATATGTGTATTGTGGCTTCCCATTTGGAATTGACCAGTTTTCGTAGGATGTTGTTTCGGGAACCGACTTTCAATTTGGTGTTTTTGACGTGCTCCTTAAAGGAGGGAGTGCGGTCCAAGGTTACTCCAAGGTAGACAGGGTGGGTACGGTGCTCAAATGGTGTTCCAGACCATTTGATGTTAAGAGGTCGGTTGGTTTCACGATTCCTGAGATGGAAAGAGCAGACTTGAGTCTTTGCTGGGTTGGCATGTTGGTGGTTGCGTTCGTAGCAGAGGAGTAGCTCATCTAGGGCTGAGGTGAGGTTTGCTTCTCCTGCTTCAAAGTGCTCTCTTGGGATGTTACACAGAGGTCGTCGGCATAGATGAACCATGCAGTATTCTGGTCCATTGGTTCTATGGTCCTATGGATAAAATGACCCCCCCAGGTTACCGATTAACCCAACTTTAATTAAACCCCAGCACCTCACAAAAGCCTTTTCAGGACGGTGCTCACAAGCATCACATGGCTCCTCGGGGTTACTAGGTCCCTAGACCCCACCTCGGCCTCCCTGTTGCCAGGCCGTACCCCAGCCAATCGGAGCAACGGGGTCCCTGGAACCTGCCTCTGGCCTCCCGGTTGCTATCCCATTACATATCCATGACACTAAGAATCCATACAGAAATCTTGCAGAGTAGTCGACTACCACTGTTTAAAAAGAACGGTCAGTGCAAGGAGCTATTACAAAACCGCTTTAGAAATCTCCATTGGAATGTTTATCCACACTAGGGGGGCAGCGCTTTCCCACCGACGCTGCTCCAGGTGGAATATTGATGGTTGCTCTTCAGAGCTGTTCTTTCGTGGCACATTTTCAGCACATTTTCATATTTGGAATTCAGCCAAATTATGTGCAAACCCGAATTTATTGTCCATTTACTTTTGATAGTGCCAAGACCACTGACTCCTGACACTTGAAATCCCGGTTTAATTACGGGCGACTTTTCATGTTTAAACAAATGTTCTCTGTGTTCGTTGAGAGCTCATCACTGAGTTCTGAGCCACCCGACTCCCTCTCTGTGCCCTTTTTTAATTTGAAGACCACACGTGCAAATGTATACTTCCGATAAGTGGACAAACTAAATCGTACATGCAGAACAGTATCTGCATCCAAGATGTGCCTTCACATGACACAATGTGTGTTCAGTGCTTTGAATAAGTGAGCTCTCAGTGAGTTGAGTAACACAAAGCATGATAATAATACTTTTCTTGTATGTTTATCTTCACAATTTGTTCAAAGAACAAGCAAGTTATATAGAATATGAAGGAATACTAGTAATCTTCCTGATTAACTTTCATTTTAAAATAAGTTCCAGCTAAGTTTTTAGATTATATAATCAAATGTGTGCGCTCATCTTATTTAGTGGATTACATGTCTCTAATTCACTTGACATTTAACCAGAGGTATAAGGGACGTACGTTAAAATGTCGTTTAGAATTAGATTTTTAAAAGTTAATTAAATTGTTAATTTAATAAGTGTTTGCCATCTGTTTTAGAGGCGCATTGCAATAATACAGGACTCAATGAGAATGTCAGTGGTTTTTTTCAGTTTATTCTAAAACACTGTCAGTTGGAAATTAATCAGATTTGCATTTCATTTTTAAATGCTGAAGTTATAGGCTTCCGTGCAATTTTTCAATGAGCTATCATTCTTACACATGTATCGGAGGCGACACAAATCAATATTCTAGACAGCAGTCCCTGCTCCTCTCACGCAAGCGCGATAATGCTGATGAGGTTCCAATTCACACGACAGTGTTTCGCGGTAGGGAAGGCTGCACATCAGATTATGACTGCTGACTGTTGCTGCTTCACACGTTCCATCAAGTGACACTTGTGTAGAAAGTGCTGATGCTTGTTTGTTGCTTCTTATCACAATGCATGCGCAGAAGCAAATTTGTACTGAAGTTCAACTAAAATAGCAGTGCTAAAATATACATTACGTGTATAAATATTACATATTCAGCGTTTACTTGATCGCTTTAATCTGACTATGTAAGATTATGCAATGCAGTGGGAGATTAAGTGCTTTGTGCTGCATAATTTATCGGCATATGGAAAATATTAGGCATAATCTTGGCATACTGTATCCTGCTACAAGATTACAGTGGGTGTTTATATCTACAAGCCGACTGGACAGGCTTAATGTCCCATCAGAGGGCCTGCACTCCCTACACTAGTTTGCATGTTACACAGCATGGGGTAGGATTGAGTGATAGTGTAGGAAGTGGGGGGGGGGAATTGAGTTCTGGGTGTTAATTGAAGCTCACTCGCTCACTCACTGACTCATTCACGCACCCACGCACATAAATTTCGAATGTCACCCACAAAAATGTACAGCTTCTCAGTCAGACATATAATTATGAATCAAAAATATAGTTAGGCAGCTTATTAACAATTGTAAGCTCTTGCAATGTCTGCTAAATGACCTTCACATTACGGTAAAAGTAATTTCTATAGATTTAGAGATTTTGTTATGACATGATTGTATCTTTCTATTACAGAGTTCATATTGCATATATGTTCCAATGTATTATATTCCAACGTGACCTTACATTTACATTCGTGTGTGAAATGAGGTGGTCATGTTCAGGTTTTGCTGCCAGAATCGGGTCAGATAAGGCAATGGAATGATGGGAATCCTAAAATCTAGCCAGCCGCATATACCCATGACCTAGTGTTAATTGAAGTCATGTTAGGGTACTCAAAATGACCTGCGTACCTGAAGCAGTAAATATTGATGATTTGTGGTGACATTACCTCTGAATGAGCATTTATGTTGGGTAATGGTAAGTTCAGTACATTTATAGCCTTGCCAAATATCAAAAGACTGCTTGTGTAAATCTAAAGCTTGAGGCCCTTAGTCAATAAGATGGCTCATTTATTTTGCTGACTGCATACCCTGCAAAGTCAATCAGTTTAACGAATATTACCATATCTATTGAATTATAATTGCTAAATTCCTTAGTAATATGCTTAATCCATTTTTGAGTACGTTGTTTTCGACGATAGTCATGTTTATAAAAGTATATATTGATCTAAAAAAATGTGTATGGTGGATTGAATTTTCGTTTTTTTGGAATATCTGTTGTAGTGCCATTACATACCTTGTTTAGAAAGGTATAGCAATGTATAAGCATATTTTCACATATAAGAAATATGCAAATATCCTCTCTATAATAGACACTTACAAAAATGTCAGGTTTATTATTGATCAGCTTTACATAAAAGGTACTCATAAATTATTTAAAATGTATGAGTGCAACATGGATTGTAATAATGTTGTTGTAAAAAGGTATAAGTGTAGCCATGCATTTTCATGCTCATATCACCAGAGCCGCTCTAAAGGATATTTGGCCTTTTCTTTCATGCTGGCCAGACATCTTGGAAGAGTTTTAACACGAAGGCTTTCGTGACAAATGTTATCCATAGTATAGTCACGTAAACATGTCATAAACCCGCTTCCACCCGACACAGCCAATCAGTAAAGGGTTGTCACGTGAAATAACGTGCCAATTCGTTACTACATTAGCACACCGGTATGTTGGAGAGCGAACCCACAACATTTACAATGAAGGTACGACGTTTTGCTGATAGTGGCAATCGGCTTCATTAGGAACAAAGGATCTGGCGAGAACCCAATTCGACTTCCCCGGGCCCTCTATGTATAGGGAAGTGAGTGTGGGGTCCGGTTTGGGGGGTTGTGATTTCATCGCCGTGTGCCAACGTATGCACAGGAATCAGGAGATAATGCAATCACATTGATTACGTTAGTTCTTAACACGTGTGTAATGATTTAATTACACACGTGTTGCAAATACCTACATTAGCTACTTTTTTTAGTTTATTAATTAACAATAATACGTTTCCAAGCTGCACTACGTTTCCAAGCATACTTGTTTTGGGCAGCAGCATATGGTATCAGTCAATCATAGACATCACCGTAATTGTAGAATGACCCATACAGTAGTAGTCAGCATCATCATCACTGGTATCACCATGATTACCGGCACCTCGTCATTACAATAACCACAATAATCCTGTGGTCGTCACCACCACCATCCGTATCACCCTCTTCATCGTTATCTATGAACGCCATTTTTTTTGCCGCTGCAGGCCACGTGTGGGGGCGCGTGGGCTTGAGCTCCCTGTTAATCGTATTTATTTAGCTTTAATTTGTTGTACATTTGTCATTTATCAACTGTTCCTTTTCTCTTTGGTTGGTGGTTCGTTTCTTTGTAACTTTGGTGTTTGTTTTTGTTATCTGCCATGCTCTTGTTGTTTGTTTTTTGTCGTCTGTTTTGTGCAGCCTACTCCTGGCCCAGTTCGTGTAAGTCCTGCCTTGCCTAGACTCACCTCGTGTTGTTGCCCAAGTATCGCGTGTGAAAGGCGCTATATAAAACGCAATTATTATGATATTAGTATTATAGCCATATGAGCGATTAAAGTTATTTTTATTTCTTTCAATTTCGATAGACTCCCAAATGGGTCTCGGCCAGTAGTAATTCGTTTTACACAAAATGTCGACGTTATCAAAGTCAATCGTGTGCCCATGTCGGCAAGCATGTTCTTGCTACTGCCGACAGTTCTGGTTGGCAGAATCATGAGCAAGGATTTGCTGGCTGATCACCGACGACTCATTGGATTGTGAACTGTGAGCGGTTCAAATGGAAAGATGGGCGACTGTCCTGTCAGCGCCTGGTGAATGATGGACGCAACCTTGTACTCGATACGTTTTTGAATCGCAGCCAATGAAGCCCCACGAGACGTGTGGTAGAAATATCACGACGTTATGGCTGGCAGACGACGTGGATGAAGCTGAACGCGCTGTAGCCTGGCGAGGTCACTCGACGACGTGCTGATCCACAGCGAGTTACAGTGATCCAGTCATGTGTCCACAACACTATGGTTGCAATCATGGCAGATGTTTATAACTTAGCGGTTGAAATTGAGACGTTTGTCAAGCATTACCCCAATTATCTTTACCGATTGAGACAGGGGCACAAGTGACACAGGTGACAGAAATCGACTGTATATTCATCTACTTGACGTGTACAGCCGAGCCGATGACCAGGGCCTCCGATTTGCTGCATTCAATCGCATGTCGTTTTGCAAAAAAACAGATTGACATTGCATCCGTACGCCGATTGAAGTCGATGGCAGATGGGGTGTGAGGGTCTGATTTGACACGGAGTGTTGTATCATCAGCATATTTGGTGCACCCATTTATAGTGCTTGGTGGACAGAGGTGGAGGGATTTCAGAACTTGCCCCATTATTTCAACTGCTGTGCCAGGAGATCGAATTGAACCAGCGACCTCTGGATTGTCTGGTATGCTGACCATTACACCGTGGAAGAATCGGTAATATGACATAAATCGAGCAAAAGGCAAGTCCACCTACAAATATCAAATAGTAAAAATAAGGTGCTTTTACTTAGCTCTAACTATAATACATGAACAGTAACAATACGTATGTATAAGTGCTTTTGTAACTCATAGATGATAGATGTTTATTATGACAGAAGGAAATACTCAGTGAAGTTCCAAGCTC
>JAZEWU010000002.1:21160321-21171176 GCA_036362915.1 Geotria australis
GTAGAATTCGCAGGCAACACCAAGTATTACCTGACAGGGGTCGCGACGTGAACGCTTCTACCTTGACCCCCATTAAACGTATGATCGTGGGGGAAAGAAAATACTGTGAATATTTAAGTAAAATTATGACAACGAAGCGTCCATTTTTTGTGCCTTCAACGTTTAGTCAAATGCTCCCATTTCCATTGGAAATTACTACAGGCAGTTTTGCCATTTTCTTTGAGAGCATCACAGATAGCTTCTATTAACTGGCCTTCAAAAGGCCAATTTCTAAAAGAGAGTATCTGGAATTTGCCACTGTTGAGAGCATTTACATTTATGACATTTAATTGCCATGTGGCAGCCAGTATATACCGGTGGTTCCTCCAAAAAGCGGGCTGAATTTTAATTGCAAGGTGAATTAATAAACAGAAAAATCAGTTACAAATTGAAAATTAAGCAGAGCATGATGAAATACTTTAATTAGAGGGTAGAGGCGTTCTGCCTATTGGTATGCCATAGTGAGCTATGTGTATTGCATGTATGTCTTACTATAGATCAAGACTACATTTTATTATCCTTTATTGGTGATGCCACAACTGATATAAACCTACAATTATAACAACTGCTTCAAGACAGTAAGGTGCATTTGTAATAGCATATAAAGCATTTACATTAACTGTAAGACTGGCTATATATGTAGTTGGTAATATATTTCTTATCAAGTACATTGGTAAAAATGGACAATATAAACGAAACTCCTGGGCTTTTTAAATAACCCATGATTAATCTTCCATATCGTCCTGTGTCTGTATTTCATATACTCTATATAATAATAATAATAGCATTTATATAGCGCCTTTCACCCGAGGGTCACAAAGCGCTGTACAAGGCTATGGAGAGAACGACATGTCAACAACGACAGAGAACGGAAAATCAGCAACAATTATATAGCACGCATCCCAAATAAAACATTCTTTCTGATAGAAGCAGTCATTCGCTTCAATCAAACAACCATTTAATGTCCTTAATTTGATCAGGCAAGAACTCATTGAGATTCATTATCCCACTTTCAAAGAAGAATTACATAACCATAGCTATTTTGGGGAAAATTATTGTTGTGTTTCAGCTTACTTGGCTCCATTATTGTTGTTGATGATTTAATATCCATTTTACTCATGCAAAACATCAATTGCAATTTTTCCACAGCTGTAACAAATGTTTATTAATTACAGCTTAGTTATTTGTAAAATCTTTAAAACTTTACTTTTTCACATCTCGTGCCATTAAAGACAATACTGCTGAATGGCAGAGGAAAACAGTTTAACGTGAGACTTTTTTATTAGAATAATTTGAACAAAAAAATCGGTGTGCTTTAGTACCAAGCTCCTCCTCGGGTCCTTGTAAACCAGCTTAAGGCTAACTGTCTTACACGCGTAAACAAGTACAATCAATCAAGTGCGTGCACATTGAACATTCAGTGGCAGCTATACATCATTGGTTGCAATAAAGAGGACCTTAGTACTCAGTGTTCATGGCAAACTGCTAGTGCAATATATCTAGCCACGTAAAGAATCATGTGAACAATAATGTATTCACACACTCCATTTACTTAAATAATAATTCACAGCCTTTTGTTAGTCCACTGGTTAATAACGGTCTCTATGCTTCATGGAGATATGGGGATTGTTTGACCATACTTCCCCATGCAGGCTACTGCTGGTTGGTGAAGGGCGTGGGTGGGTGGTCAGGACTGATTTAGATGTCACTCACCACTAACGGTAGCCATGGGTGGGACTCAAACTCAGGGACTCGGGTTCAAAGCGCTGTGCTGCAAGGCATTGCACCACCACTCCACCCTACACCAAATGCAGCGTCCATCAGTGGTTTAATTCAGCCTATAAAATAATGACGTGTAATTACAAAACATATATTTCAGCCTCATGATTCGCTTTACGCATTTTATAGTGTCCTGAGGAAATAATGAAGACAAGTAACATATGTGTACTATTAGTTTATCAAAGCGAGTTACCAAGAATACATTCGTTGTACTGTGCATTTTTTATTAAGAGCTGGTGTGCATTAAACGTACTTTGTAATTAAGGACATTATTTGCTGTACACTTGCAAGGCTGCATATATAAGGCATTACTCCTGATGGCAAGTACAATTTGAAATTAAACCTAATTACTACTACCCATGATATACCATCTGGGCAGAAGCTACAGGGGTTTTTAAACACCAAAATAACAAGGGAACTAAACGTGATCATGCGGATGGTCCCAATTTCTCACATCATTCAATAATAATGATTATGACAATTCACTGCGTTTGTCAATATTCTCCTTGATGTAAGCTTCTACACTTTGCGTCAATCATGGAGGTTGGTTGATCATTCTTCACCACACTGGTCAGTGTGGGTTGGTGGAGGTAGGCCTCATGGCTAGTTCGAATATCACTCGCCACTGATGTCAGCTATAGCCAGGAAGGGAATTCATGATGCCAGGTTCATGAAATAAAGGTAACTATTACTGTAATTTGTGCAAACCAGTAACATTAAAAAAGCATGAGTCACATAGATTAAGGCTAATTACTTTAGGCTTTTCTGTAAACAATTAACTTCCTTACAATTTTCCCATTATAACCAATGCGATCCTAAATATTTCTAAATTTGATCGTGACAAATAATGAATCTAAATGGCTCATATTAAAGCAATGTGTTACCTGCAATATAAAAGTGATTGACACGTCCATTTGTCTTGCCTCTGCCTCATTAATGATATTAACACAAAGTTGACAGAGTTGCATTCACTGCAAGGATATTTTTGGAGCAGTCAGATGCCGTAACTGACGGAAAGATCAATAAGCCATGATGATGTAAGACTGCAATATTATAACCTTGCAGGGCAATATTTTATACAAAATATTCATCAACTATATGTCCAGGATTATAGCTTCCTCATTCATCTATAAACAACCAATTTCCATAAAACATATTTAAAGGCTATATAAAATATATGCATGAAGGAAACGAATGTGCGCATTAATGACATGCCAATCATGAAGGGCAATTGTTTCAGTCTTCGTCATCCACCTTCCTCACCCACTACTGTGGACTATTCCACTTTCCATCAAAGCCCCATAACCCAAAGATTACATCCAGAGAAGCACAGCAGTGGTCATTCCAAATGTAATCCAAGGTGAAACGCTTTTAAAGTATCTTCTTGAACCACCCAAAGAAACACAAATACGAATATTCAGTTATTACATACTGTGCATCCAGTGGAGACAGATGGAATGTCTACAGTCCCATTCACAAATGAGCCGATGGCAGATATGGAACGGTTCTCTTAGGGTCAATTTGGCAGGGTGTGACAGTAAGCCTGTTGTTCATGAGACATACAGAGTTGCGGAGCATTGCATTGTCGAAACTGAAAAGCAATAAGTCAAATAAATGGTCAGTGGCCATTAAAACGTTATTTTTTCTCAACGAAAACATTTGTAAAGGAGCGTATTTTAATAAGCACTGTGAAGAGACTTTTAATAACTCCATGATGTGTCAGAGCGATTTAACGAAAATATATGCTAATGAATGGGGTGTGACACTAATACTCATGGCAGATGTATCGGATCATAAAAGGTCATTTCACCTTGTTTGTTTTTGGTTCGATGCATGAATAAAGTTGCAATGTGGCAACAACTGTATGTCCCACTTCCACATTTACAAATGGGTGAAATGTTGCAATTGAAATGTAAACATTTTTGTTGACGGCAGAAGCAGCAGACCAGCTGATATTTCAACCCTCGTCAACGTTACTTGTGTTAAGGTCAATTTCAGACTTCAGACACGTACGAATTAAGCGCTCCAGCAATTGTATTGTAGAGTGTTGGGGACAGATGATTTAAGTGTTTTCAAAAACCTAGCACAGGCCGAGCTCCAACAGACTTCCATATGTTGGTTCTCTGAAATTAGTTATCCAAGTCCACATGAAAGGTGGTTTACTAATGACTGAACGCAGTGATGTGGTATGGCATACAGAGCAAGAAAAACACAACTGTGCTGCTGACATTTGGGAACTTAAGGGCCACTGGGATAAGTGTGTTTCAGTAGAGCCAGTCTGTCATAGTGAGGCCAATAAATGTTCGCTAAATAATGTTAGGCTCGTTATTGTACTTATTGAACTTCATCACATATGATAGCGTTACTTTAATTTATTAAATCAATACACTTATTAATTTAAGGATAAATGTACGTATTTATAAAATGTTCAAAAGGCTATCTCTGTCATGCAAAATTAATATAACATAACGCAGCAGTGTCTGCAATATGCTGCATTTATGTTTTATGTAAGGGGAGAATTTAAACTAATCAATCTACTTGCTTAATTTCATAAAATTATTTGCAGAGGCACCATTAAACAAGATAAGCTTCTCGGTTTTAATGGGAGGGTATAATTGATTAGTCGACATGAGCCATTATATTATTTGTGTGCAAGGTTACGAGACTGCTTTACTAAATGTTGGACAAAAATACACAACTCTATTCAATTTTACATTGTATAACGTATTGTATACATTTTGCTACGTACATTTTCTAAAATTGTAGTAGTACAAATTATTTACATCCCTTAGTATATCCGCTGCTGAGAATTAAGCCTCTCTCTGCTGTGTCGGTCATAGGGGATTGTTTAACTTAACGTCACCGTGCTGGTCAGTGCGAGGTGGGAGAGCACAGGATCAGAGATCACGTGCCACCGATCTCGGTCGAGGCCAGAAAATGAACTGAGGTTACCAGATTGATAGTGCAGTGCACTACTAACCCCCTAATAGCATCATTCCAAATAAATTTGATAAATTATGTTTACAAACCAGCTTGGTAATATAGAAGAATGAAAAGTTAATCCGTTTAGCGGAAGCTTAACAAACTCTGTCTTAGTAAGTTCTCTTGCACTGGTCATGAAAAGCTTCATCAGCTACTGTTACTAGGCCAGACATTTTTTGGATCAATAGCAATAGTTTAATTGTTTGGTGTAAGCGATAAATATCGACATTGATTTATTTTTTTGTGCTGGAATTTCATTATCAAACATACAAGAAAATGTCGTCAACAGTCACCACTCAGCAAGTGTCAACAGCTCACAGTATTTATGAGTCAATTCTCTGCTGTATGCATTGCAGTCAGGAGAAGACTCCATGAACTCTGATTTATTCAGTATTATTATGGCTTGGATAATGTTATATTAATGTCAATGTAAGCAATGAAATACATCTGGTAAAAGAAGATCTAAAGTGTGTGTTCACGCTCTTTGCAAGTCAGTAATGTGACACTCAGTGGAGGCCCACGCCGTTACAAAATGCTGATGATGAATTGCCAGAAGCAATGCAGGATGATTACCACCACTTCTCTTCTCTTTGCTCTGTAGCAGAAAAACTGCAGGTTTTGCTAGAATAATAGGATGGGTTATGATCCCTTAAATGTGATTTCTCATTCCACTCCCGTATTTGCACCTTCAACACATATACCTGAGCATAAAAATCACAATGTTCACATACTCTCTCATGCAGCAGTGCTCTTCCACTTCTGAGCGACTAAGAGTCAATTCTGTGCATGTCTGGCTTGTTCCAGAGCCCAACTTTGCTCATTTCCCACGAAACAATGCCCGGCAGGTGGTACCTACTTACTGACCGCGAGGAAATACTGAAATGGATGGGCTGAGTAGATTCTGACCAGCAATGCAACTCTGGCACACGAGGAATTACGTTTTGCGCTGTTATGGTAGAGGTATAGCCTAATATATAGACACAAACACACATTCAAGCCACTAAAAGCAATACATATAAAAAAATACACATTTACTCTCTCAAAATAGTATCCAAACTATGTTTTATTCGGATATGAGTGATACATTTCAATACACATAATTTATATGGCTATATGCTGGCCAAGATATGTTAGTAGAGAAATGGGCTATTGAATTAGCACCACAGACTCATTGAAAACATTCCCTAAACATTTAAAGACACACAGCTATAGGTTCACATCAAGATAGGGAGAATACGCTTTTGTCGCGGCTGCGCCACGGTTTTGGAACAATATTGCCATGAGCTTGAAGCTACTGTCACTACAATCAAAGACTAACCTTAGATCCCAGTTAGAATTTACATTTCTGCCTAGTTGTGATTTCAAATCTTGATTTGTGTTTGAAATGTTGCAAATGTTGCACTTTTCCCTCTCATTGTTGAATTCGCTACCTATAATATGTTTTAGTTTTAACCATCGCAATGTATAACTGTATTTTTGCTTGTTTATTTGATACATTTGTGCAATGCTTTGTATAAATGTTTTTGTTTGGTTAATTTCTAACTTTTATATTTTGTTTATTTTTAATTATTTTTGTCAATTCGCATGTTTGTTGTGTCGCAGGAATCCGTAAATAGCTTGTATGGTCACTGGGTATTTTTCTGCTGTAATAATAAACATCTAAATAATCACCACAATCACAACGAAGCAAGAAGTCATATTTATTTATTTCGTGCTTGTTTGTTTATTTATAATACGTCTAACATGTTGATGTAAGTCGCCCTGGATAAGGGTGCCTGCTAAATGGTAAATAATAATTAGTCTGTGTCGAGCTTTCAGCGTTATCAGCGTTTTTTTATGTTTTCGTTCACTTATGTCTTGTGTAATGCTGTGAATAAATGTTTACTTTATGTGTTTGTGCTTCGTTGTGTTAACTTTCGATGTTTACATTTTATTTATTTTTGTAAATTCAGCGTGTTTGTTGTGTCAGAAGAATCCCGTAAAGAGCTTGCAAGCTCACTTGTTTTTTTCTGCTGTATTAATAAACATCTATCTATCTATCTATCCCCTCACGTATGCTGGTTTTCTCCAGGCACGGTACTCCTGTTTCATCCCAAATTAAGCCAGTTGTCACAACTTTACACCAACATGAGAAAATTGTAAAACAACTGCAAAGTAGATTGAGAGGGAGCCCAGGGATACTATCCAATGTGGTATATAAAACAGTACCGACTTGTAATGTTGGTACGTTTGATAGCACGAGTATAAAAAGCCAGTAGATGTAGCCATTCCCCATACAGCCACGCCCCATGCAGGTGAAGGGAGTCCGGACGAGATGTGTTAATAAAACGCTTTTGTTCCATCAACACAACTCACACGATATATTTGTAAGAAGCTCTCTCTCCAGCAAAGCTCCGTCTGCACACCACAGTCCCTTTAGATATGATTCTTTCCGTCCCTTCTCAAACCTTCCATAACGTTCTTAATCTCCTCCTGTTCACCAGCCCTGTCTCTTGGACTCCTTCTCTTTCTTGCCAAATCTCTCTCTCCAAGTCCTCATCTAATCCCATGCTTCCTGTCCCCTGGCGGGACTCCTACCCGTCGCTATATAATTATTTACTTACGATGTCCTTACGTGCCCATTACATTATTTTGAGGCGTTCTTACACGGCCCAATTAAATACGCACACATTGGTTATTTGTCATATGTGCCATCGCACTCGTGAATAGAACTGGGCAAACATCACAATGCAGTACCCTCTTGAGAACAAGTGAGAATTTCCATTGCATAGCAAGCTAAAATGACTTTGGTGTTCATGTTGATACCATTCAGCCCCCTACTGGATACTGAAATATGGAAACATATATTATTGAATAAGTGAGTTGTTCGTGTGATAGAGCATGACAGGAATCACATTGTTACTTGTTCTATTGACTTGGCTAAAACTAACAAACACATTAAGTGTAATTGTGCAGACAACGAATTCACAAAGTCAAGCGCAAACACAACCGGGATGTTGAAATAAACATCGTTGTTGAAAATAAATACATAACATACCATACAACAAATAACATCTAATACCATCTATATAAATTCGTTAATACAAGTATAACTATATTTGAGATGGTAAAATGATGCCAAACAAAAATTGGATTATTTTCTTTCAAATACAGTACTCGAATTGAAAGAAAGTTATCGTGCCCTCAATATAAACAACATTATTGAAACAACTAACCTGGAGGAAAAGGTTAAAACTCTTCCTTTAAAACATCTGTGACCAAGTCAAACTACACTTCCTATGCCATTACTTCTGTGCTGTACTGTAATTACTATCTCATCTATAATGCATCGGGTACCATTGCTGTCTACTGTAGATAGATTTTACCATTTTGGCTGCCTGCTTCACCAGCAATTTTATCACTAGTGCGGTGATTTACCATTGTCCTGTTGCCCGGGTTTTTCTGCATTGCATCTTTTTAAACCGTGCAGTTTGGGCTAAACTCTGCATTGCTGTGCAGGGCATGAGTGTCTCAGTTCCATAATTTAGTACTAAATCATATTAAGCACAATTAATAAACAATGAAAAGCAGTTTCATACTTATTCTATGTACAGAATATGATGACTTGGACACGTTTTTCTTTCGTCACATGGCATTATCATTAGCTATTAAAGTAAAAGTGGCAAGTTATTTTTCTTCAACATGTTATTTAAATCCTTAACTTGTTTTACAAAAAAATATAATAAATATAATAATAATTTGTTGCTGAGTACCGTTCTCTGTCGATATTGACATGTCCGTTCTCTCCACACCTTTGTGCAGCGCTTTGTGACCCTCGGGTGAAAGGTGCTATATAAATGCTATTATTATTAGTCGAACCACAGATTCAGGGGGAACAATGCGGTTTCCGTCCTGGCCGTGGAACCATGGATCAGCTTTTTGCCCTCTCACATATAATTGAGGGGTCATGGGAGTTTGCTAATCCAGTCTACTTTTGTTTCTGTAGATCTGGAGAAAGCCTATGGCCGTGTGCCCCGAGATTTACTGTGGAAGGTGCTGCGGGAGTATGGGGTGCCGGTGTCTCTTTTGAGAGCAATCCGGTCTCTCTATTCCAAGAGCGAGAGCTGTGTCCGTATACTTGGCATGAAGTCGAATCCGTTCAATGTGGCCGTTGGTCTCCACCAAGGGTGTGTCTTTTCTCTGCTCTTGTTCTTGATTTTCATGGACAGGATCTCAAGGTTCAGCCGGGGTATGGAGAGTGTCCAGTTTGGGGGTGTGGAGGTGGCATCACTGCTGTTTGCAGATGACGTTGTTCCTCTTGCCTCATCCGATTGTGACCTCCGACGGGCACTCGAGCGTTTCCCGGCTGAATGTGAAGCGGCTGGGATGAGAGTCAGCACCTCTAAATCTGTGGCCATGGTCCTCTCACGGAAAAGAGTGGGTTGCCCTCTTCAAGTGAGGGGAGAGCAGTTGCCCTTAGTGGAGGAGTTTACATATCTTGGTGTATTGTTCACGAGGGATGGTAAGCAGGTACGTGAGGTTGGCCAGCGGATTGCCGCAGCATCTGCAGTGATGCGGGAAATATACCAGTCCGTGGTAG
Organism: Geotria australis; assembly: GCA_036362915.1. Lineage (NCBI taxonomy): Eukaryota > Metazoa > Chordata > Hyperoartia > Petromyzontiformes > Geotriidae > Geotria > Geotria australis. Next base: position 21,169,701 of record JAZEWU010000002.1, read on the forward strand.
TGAAGCGGGAGCTTGGTCCTAGGACAAAGCTCTCGATTAACAGGTCAATCTACGTGCCTATCCTCACCTATGGTCATGAACTTTGGGTAATGACCGAAAGAATGAGATCGCGGATACAAGCGGCAGAATTGAGGTTACTCTGCAGGGTTGCTGGGCTCACTCTCCGTGACAAAGTGAGGAGCACAGAAATCCGGGACAACCTCAGAGTAGAGTCGTTGCTTCTTCGGATTGAGAGGAGCCAGTTGAGGTAGTTCGCGCATCTGGTAAGAATGCCCCCTGGAAGGCTCCCCTGGGAAGTCTACCAAGCACGGCCCACTGGGCGGAGACCTAGAGGCCGACCCAGGACACGCTGGAGGGATTATATCCTTCGGCTGGCCTGGGAACGCCTGGGAATCCCCCAGGAAGAGCTGGAATCTGTTGCTGAGGAAAGGGATGTCTGCTCCACTCTCCTTGGACTGCTGGCAACGCGACCCTCTGAAGAGCAACCGTCATGAATCAAGCCGTGCAAACATTTCAGAAACACACTGATTATTATTTTGAACATTGAACAAAAAATTGGATAATGTAAAAAATAAATGAATAAATGAATACTACTACAAATGATGCAGTTAAAAATTTTTTAATCTCTTCGATGTACCTAATTGTAATCAGCTATTAAAACCAAACTGTTAACAAACATACCATTATTTGAAATACATTTGTTGGAATATAGCCACCTGCGAACAGCAATATACATGTTCCATTTGAAAATGAAAAAAGCTGAATTGCATTCTATACAGAGCAGATCCCCCAAATTCTCCAATTCCATGCCACACTGCACTATGTTCTGACCTCTGCCACTGCAAGAAACCCAGTCATTTTTTTCAGCTGAGAAAATGGCACTCGTGACCTGCTTTGCCATTTATGCAAATCAATTACCATTTGTGACCATGTTGAATTAATGCACTGATTTCACAAATAAACATGCAACAAAATTAATGGCCTGACAATATAACAGACAACAAGTTGTTGAAAGGTTATACACGACCCACAGTAAATTAAACATATTGGGCTATTCAACAGTATAAATAGATTCACATATATTCTTTTGAGCGAGTAATCCTCATCATAATTGCATCTTCTATTACATAATTGGCTCAAAACGTGTGACTCTCACATAATCACGGAAATTAGGTTGTTGAAACTTTCTATAAATATACGTGGTGCACTCCGCTAGCTTCAGCTTAGTGTAGGGATCTGGCTAAATGGGATACATTTACTCATAAAAGTTTTAAAAAGCTGACTTGACGGTCCAGTCAACAAGAAGGACCAACAAGGAGACAATCTTTGATGTAAATGTATTAAACTTCTGATGTAGAGGTTTCTTAATCAGGAATGAATACTACGTTTGCAAAGGATGGCTGGGAGGGGCGAGTGGGGTATTTAATATGGATGACAGGATATGTTTGAGTGGGTAGGCACCTGACGAGTTCTGTG
>JAZEWU010000002.1:21192633-21204611 GCA_036362915.1 Geotria australis
TTCAGCTCGGCCTCGAAGTGTTTGGTAGAATTCGCAGGCAGTACCAAGTATTACCTGACAGGGATCGCGACGTGAACGCTTCTACCTTGACCCCCAACAAATAATTATGATCATAAAGAATAATTATGATGCTTACTTAACAGGGGTAACACACGAAGATTCATGAATACAAAAAATATTTTTTTCTGAAAAAACATCTGAAGAGAATATTTCAAAGAAACGTAATATAACCTTTGTCACTTCAAAGTATTAACTTCTAACAGATGCTTCCAAATGCGAAACAATAGGTCGTCATTCCTCATTGCATCTCCCGTAAGAGCGTTTAAACAGCATGCTGGGAACTACTATGTCACTGAATGTACTTCACGAACAATTCCTTTTCAGCAGTGTAAATAAGTGAGTTGTAAAATGGAAAATTGGGACTCTTTGTACAATTGGGACTCTTTGTACAATTTCAGTATTAGATCTTTTTATACTTACATTTTTTATTTTTTGCATACATTTGTAACATTGTTCCCTGCAGGGGAGATGCCTTCTGCCATTTCGATCACATGTTTTTTTTGTCCTGCCCTTTGCAATCACTTGAATTTGAATGCGGCTGCTGCTATGTTAATGCGTGCTGGTTTGCCAGTGCTCAAGATGACTGTTAGTGCCATATATTTGTAACAACTGCTACAACAAAACTGTATTTCAAGTTTTGTTTCAAAAATTTCCAAACATAAATATTTGACGTGGTTAAACATATCTTAGCTGAACTTGGGAAACTATTGATACCCGTACAGCAATTGAAATAATGAGCAGGTTTTCAAAATTGTTAAATCAAGACAATGTATAGCAGTTCATTAGATATCAGTGTACAATAACATCACACAGTATATTGACATTCGCCCCTTTAATATAGACTAAATAAATGGTTTATCATACCTTTTCTAACGAAGCATATCATAAAATGTATTGGTTAAGAAAGATTGATGAACCAATCATTAATCATACGCTAAGTGCCTTATCCACCAAGAATAATAAGTGATTCGTCATTTGAGCCAAAAAAACCCTACTTGTTACCTTGCAGCATTCAGCCGACAATTTGACCACACCTGATGAGCTGCAAGCTCAGCTCTAGAATACTTTGCTTGAGTTTATGGTGCAATACATATGTACCAGCCAGGGTTCGTGAGAATTATTCTGGGAATTTGAAGACAAATGTTTTCCAGATGGTCTACAAAATAAAGGCTTGGGAAGCTAAAGTGGATTCATTCACCCAGCCAAACCAAGTTTGTCCCGTGAGCAATTCTTTTCAAATGTGCATCATTCAATGTACCATACAAATACTGTACAATGAATGATGCTTGTCAACATGGCACATCATTATGCAACCATGAAGAGCACCCTTAAAAATACTGCATTAAAAACATACTGGCCTTTAATCATGAATAAAGAGTGTTTGAAAGGATGTTGAAGACACTGCCGCCATCAGACACTTGCACATAAACACTTCTTTAATCGTGGCCATCGGTATTAAATATTTATACACAGGAGTCCTGCACCAGACTCGCGCACAACACTCACTCTACTGCAGGGAAGTGGCCTCTCTTTTCACACACACTGTATTTTCCTTTATTTTCCCTATCTCGGTCATATAATCGAAAGAGGACCCACATTTGAGAAGCAACACTTTCCTCTACCAGAGGAATTCTGTTAATTTAATGCAGTGGTCCCATCTTAATCTCTGGGTAGACAATGGTAGATTATTTTAAAAAACATCCCCTTTAAGTTCCAGCTGCCTCTACATCATGGCGGCTATATGCTTTAAGATTTACGAGATGTTTTCCTTGGCTTTTGTGGAACTCTCGCATCCACCGTTACAACATTGTACTGTACTCCATTATCATTGCCCTGTTTTAAATCCAACATCAAAATACCGCAAGGATTTATTTTTATTGTTAGGAGATTTTTTTTTACGAGCATTTTTTACTATTGCCAACAGTAAAGGACACAGTATAAAGGCAAACATATAAATGTAATCCGCTGTTATTCGCCGGCTGTGACCTAAGAAAGAAAAGTGAGAGCTTAGTGAGGGATGGGGGGAAGGGGGCTGAGGAAGGATAGCAGACTACAGCATAAGACGAGAAGCCGAAGGGTTGTCCAGCTAGATTCACATAAAGGGGGGAAGGATTTGACCAAGATATAATCGAACAGCAGTAACGTGTTTGCCACTTGATGCAAACGTTCACAGTTCAAATCCAGTGACTGCTCTAGTTATTGTCTTTAGGCATATTAACCGTGAAAAATATGCTGCAACCTGCTTCATCGTGAAATTTGGTTAAAGATGGAATGATGTCCTTAACAAAAGCAAGCCATTGTGTGCCGGTGTCCTGAATTTGCAACAAATTTAAAATGTCTTTCAAATTACGCAGTTGGAATAGATATATCAATCACTGCCCTATACTGCGAGGACTTGCCAGGACCCTCCTGAAAAAATATATTGAGACTCGGTGAGTCTAAAATAATATAAGAACGTATCTTCATTTACACCACTAGTGTTGTTATGACATCTTACGCACATTAGCAAAATGCCCAAGGATGAGTTGCTTTGTAGTGAATCTATTTCATATTGAGGTATCTTGTAAAGATAGGGCAATGCAGACCATGTTATGTTTGTGATAATAGATAATTATGCGCCAGTGTTATGGGCTAACTCATAATTTTGAAAATGATCCATAACTAAATTGTACATGAAATGCATATTTTAATTGAATCAAGCAGCTCTTTTGCTGAGATAAGAAGATTCCATCAAAGTGCCACAAGGCAATTAATTGGTAAACACATGAGCAGATCTATTTCTTCTCAATTTTCTCTTTATAATAAAGTTCGTTGTGCACAGAATGTATCACTTCTGTGCATTCCATCTCCCCTTTGTGAGAATGGTTTTTTGCTTTTATGTACTCTTTTTTCACGTACAAGAAATACCAACAAACAAGCGCTGAAAGAACAACATGGCGTTATAATAATGATTACAATTGATATATTGTTCAATGTCGAAGGTATTCGTTCAAAGAGGTGCGAGGAAACAGCATAGGTGGGGGGCAGGAGATCAGCCACACAGTTAACCGGTGCCAACATTTGCCAGAACCTGCGTCCTATATATTATTGTTATCAACAAAATGATTAATGAGTGGGTTTTTTTGTTGTGGGAGAAAACTGGATATTCCCATAGAAAACTACACAGAACAGGGGGAGTACACACACGCTCTACACAGAAAGGCGCCCGAGGAGGAAATCGAACTGCTTCGGGCAGCACTTTCTTTCTGTGAAGCGAAGATGCTCACTTCGCCACTTATGTGATTGCATAGCAATGGAACAAAGTTACACAGTACATGAGAAAGAATGTGGAAGATAAGCTAAACTATTGGAGCAAGGAGTAGGGAAGAATAATGGGTAGGGGTAGGGAGTGTTCGTTCAAAAATGGGTCACATAGTGAGGGGTCGGGCTATGAAATATTGTGGAGGATCCTGGGCCCTTAGGAAGTGTAAAGGCAGGACAAGTTGAGTTGTTAAAATAAGGTGTTCAAATTCCCCTATGTGTTTTAAGAGAACCGTACCAGGACATGCAGTTCTGAATGTAATATATAGGGTGCGGGATAAGTCGCTTTACCGATAATAATGAAATTACTTTATTAGTTATGACAGAAGTTGTTTAAAAGGTGTACTCCATCACGTTCAATAGACATGTTGCATCTTTGGACCACTGAACAACATATAGCGCGACATATTTCTTTGTTATTATTCAACGTCTCGGACTCGTGGCGTATCAAATAATTAATTATTGATCCTTATTCTCGGTAAAGTGACTAATGCCTCATCCTTTATATATTTCCGTCACTGTCAGGTGGATCAGCTGTAAAGCAAGTGGCTGACAATCGAAAGGTTGCAAGTTCAAATATAGATTGGCGAGTGAATTCAGCCCATCATCGCTCTGGGGTTGATAAAATAGGTAGAGCTTTGTGGGGTAGTCAACATGGGTTGTCCTGTGCACAGAGCTGACCACGTCGTATGCATGTGGAACCTCCACCATTGACTCAGGGCTGGAAACAAGAGATGAGTACTGTATTACATTAGTGGTCATTTGAACAGTAAATCACTTTGTCTTGAAATGTTAACTAAGTATTTGCTAGTTGTCAGAAAATACTTAGTTAACATTTCAAGACAAAGTGATACTCAACTAGATAAACATCGATTCATCAAATAGATTTGATTTGTAGCTAAAAATGTATACTTCAAGTGCGGTGTGACGATTAAACATATGCAAATATGTGTAAATTATATTTTTGTGATACATGTGGGTTAATGGATTTTACGAAACTGTGTGCACAAGGCAGAAATAAATGATAAACAATACGAACAACATGATAAAAGGCGAAAAAATCCAACTAGATATTTTATTGACTCCTAAGTATGGGTGTTTACGTCATTATATGCTAACGATGCTTTCATATATGGGGTGGGGAATGGTGAGTGGAAAGGTAAGGATGGTGAGAGAGGTTGAGGGCTGATGGGTAGAAAAAGTGGTGAGGTGAGGAAAGGTATTGTTAAAAATGGAGACAGACTGGGAAACACTATAAATAGCTTTAATGAGGTCATCTATTACCGCAATCTTATGTAATGGATGGTATAGTCACAGGCTACAACATGAAGAAAAAATACTTCTTGTGACCTAAATAGCATTGATGAGTCAAATAGCATTGATTGATGAGTAACATTAAGCAAAGATGACATATGCTTTAATAATAATAATAATAGCGTTTTATATAGCGCCTTTCACCCGAGGGTCACAAAGCGCTGCACAGGGCTGCGAAGAGAACGGCATGTCAACAATGAAAAATAAATAAGTAAAACCCAAAGGATCAAAAAACATTAAATTATTAAGGCTGCTTCGAACACATTGGAAGGTCGTGAAACTGGCACGGTTTAAATGAAATAATTTTAATGCTACAATATTTCCCTGAAATGACAGCAACGTAATGATCTTTTGTAGCTTTGGTGGAGTAAGTAAAACTCAAAAAGGAACCTTTTTCAACATGAATTCTACTTTTCACTGAAGCGTACAAAGAAGCATGCTTGCTTTGAAAGATGACATTACATAACACATTTCAAGGGTAAGTTCAAGAGGATTTACGTCTCCCACTACAGTAATGCAGATACATGTTTTGGTTTTACATCCGAGTTCATTTTCATTTTGCCAGGCTTATTTGGTACGGAGATGAAGATTTTCAGTTGCGTGTGACAACAGAGATTAATTCACATGGCTGCACACCTGTTCAGATATGACATCTTACCAAGTCACATTGCATCCGATCACTGCTCCTCATTGTTTTTCGAAAGTCAAGCATTTTAAGCTCATTTTCAGCAAAATGGACAACAGATGGCAGCTTCATCGCATTTATTTCATAATGATCAATTTGGACAAAGATCCAAACAACACAGTCAGAAGACCCAGCATTGGCTTATTAGTATGCGGGAGCTCTGTACATTAATGCCAATGATTAATCTTAGGATACTTCATGTTGCCAGGATGCTTCCATGTGCATACTGCATGAAGAAACGTGGCTGCTGTGAAAAGCCCAGATTCCATCGGGCCGAGTGAAACGAGCTGATTCGCACACCCCAGCAATCCCTGCTGTTATTTCACATTTCACAGAAATGGGAATGGAAACGGGAATTTCCACACAAATGCACCGACCACCACAAGCCAAGCATACCAAAGGATTTTGATGAAAATATATTCCGTGAGCTCATTGTCTGTTTTCTACCACTCCATGGGTTATTTGGTCATCTCGTCTTATGGCACGCTTACAGTAACATTATTTGTATGCAAACATGTTTTTTTCAAAACGGCAGTTGTTTATTTTAATCTTATTTTAACTAGCTGAGAAATGTCCTCCCTTTTCAGATATCCAGCTTATTTCCGGGTTTATGATAATGCTCTTTCAAGCTTAGCACAAAGCAGGCAACCACGGACATGACTTCATTAACCATATTAACTTTTTTACAAGGGTGTCAAACTGGAAGCAGCTACTGTGAGCATGATGTAAATTATTTAAGACATTATGGTCTATGGCATAACGGTGCAGCCCTGCAATTGCGTTCTCACGCCACTGCTGGTGGAAAGGACACAAATAAAGGGAACTCTACAGGGTAATGTTGGCCTACTCTTCCACGCTAGGCAGATGTCTTGGGAAACGTGGTAGCAGCCACACTTTATCCCACCATTTGCGACCTGGAAATGGACTCACTGCGTTGTATTTATTTACACTGCTTGGTGGACAGAGACTGGGTGATGTTAAGAAACGTGTCTATTGCTTCAACGACCTCACTGGGAGGTTGAACTGGCGACCTCTGCGGTAGCATCCTTCCAGAACAGTGCTTTGTAACCGGTCAGCATCCACCCCCGGCCCTCTCCCTCAGGCAACATGAGAGGGTTGGGTAAACAGACGCAGACACACACACGTAGACATGGATGAACGTGCAGAGACACAGAGAAACGTAGACACGAATACACTCAAGCACCACTTGATTTCCTTGTTCTCGGCGAAATCACTATAAGCAGATGTTGAAGGTTCTTGGCTAAAATACATACCCACCCACCTGGGCCCACAGTGGGTTTTGGTTCTGTGTTGCTGCTGTTCAAAAGCAATTGCCCTGGAGAGCAAGAAGTTGGAAAGAAAAGTATACCTACACCCTCGTTTTATTTAATAGTTTGGTTAACAATTTTATATTGTAAACAGTGGTATCGCAATATTGGTGTGGCATATTTAGTAATTATGTTTTTTTAATTCAGAAAGATCCTGGAAACAACGCATCCAAATGGTGTTGTAATTTTAAGGTAAATTCCATTAGCGAGTTTTATTCTCAAAATAAAATGCAAAGGCATTGGTTGAAATTGCAAACTTGAGGGATCAGATATGAATTCATAATTGCACTTCTAAACAATACGTGTTCTTTTCAGAGTACAAAAATACTTAAACTTATAATAACAATAATTTTTACATTTCAGATTGAAAATTTGTAACATACTGCTACTCAATAGTATAAGAAATGTACTACATTTGTGTTCGTAGTACATCACTGTGAATAACAATATTACTTTGGACAGGATTTGCACGGTCTTAAATATGTTAGGTGGTAAAAAAAACATGTGAACAATACAGTTCTACAAATATGAGGCAGATGCTTCCCACATTATCTCAGATACAGACATTAATGGAGATGCAAGAAAGCAAAATTTATAATGCGAAGCTTTTAAATTGTCTGACTGAACTTTTGGGTGAATGTTCATCTTCACACATTTATCGCGCCCCTCCCTAAATGAAGCACGCTAACGCATCAGTCAATATTCTATGCAAGTGCAACATAGCATGACCATTTTAAACATATCTGTGATGAAACACAAATGCAGAGGATGAAAGAATCACTTTTTCAACTTGATTGCTTTATGGCATGAAATTGTATTTTTTTTTTACTTCAGATAGATTATACCTTCATGAATTAATGATTAGGACTGGCACCAAAACAATTTCTAATGCATAGCCTTGTACAATTTCCAACAGCTATTGTGGTTACTGAACTGTTTAAGTAGACAAAAGTTTGAGTCTTCATGTGTGTCCCATAAATTCATCAATTTTTCTTGCAATAAAAGTGCCGCTCACTAAATCAATAACACATGTGCATGCCGTCAACAATTTCTATTTTATAATATGATTCACTAAGAGGGCAGCACGGTAGTACGATGAGTAGCGCTGCCGCCTCACAGCGTTAATAGATCAGCAGACTTTACCTGGTAAAACAAACTCGTTTAGCTTAGGTGAATTCACAAACAGGTTAAGGGTCAATGTTCATCCTTCCATTATCAGAAACCGCTTAATCCTGTACACGGTCGCGGTGATCCGGAGCCTATCCCGGCAGACACAGGGCGCAAGGCAGGTCTATACATAGGACGGGACGCCAGTCCATCACAGGGCACCGGGGGAAATTTAGTCCACAGGCCAATTAACCTATGCAGCAGCATGTCTTTGGACGGTGGGAGGAAACCGGAGTGCCCAGCGAAAACCCACGCGCACACGGGGAGAACATGCACACTCCACACAGAAAGGCACCGAGCCGGGATTCGAACCCGGGACCTTCTTGCTGTGACGCGGCAGCACTACTCACTGCGCCACCGTGCTCGCCAAGGGTCAATGTTTAAAAGCATATTGTTACACGTTTAACAGTTTAGTTTGCCTAGTTTAGGCATTCAGTCTCAAGGTCAAAAGGTCATCGTGGCCAATATTGCTGATGCCACCGCACCTCATCATCGCTTGCTTCTGCTTCTTCTTTGCGATTCTTCGAAGCGCGATGTTAAATTACAGTTTCCCATTTTCTTACACAGCCCCTTGCATTTTCATTGAACTCCTCAAGGTCTGCTAGATGCTGTAATTTGTTGTAGAGTTAAGGTCGGCTATTGCAGTATTACACAGGAGACCTTTGGACTTCCCTCTGGACGCTGACCCCTGTGCGTGCACGCTCCATTGCCTGTCTCAGTAAGCAGCCCTCCTGCATCATACATGTGCCCTCCCCATCCATTACAACTTCCTCTTCGGAATTGCATCTACAACACTTTCTTAACACGGTCTATGTACTGGTATTACAAAGATAAAAGTTGCTTACCCTACATATCAGAAACTATTCAAGTTGCTTACCCTATAATAGTCAATGACATTTTTATCATCCCCTGCATACACCTGTATTTAAAAACCGGATGATTATTTTCCCTGGGTTTTTTTTTAGTCAGCATTAGACAAAAGCATAATTTACAACTGCAAAACTACTGTCACACTGTGAATCAAATGCACTAATTTTACCTTGGAAGATAAAAAAGTATTTCAACTATAAAAACCTATTTGTATAACATGAGCATCATGAAAACATGGTAAACATATTTTAATTGTATGTTGGCATTACACTGTGACCTACTATTGTGTAGCTTATTACAGCAGCTCACATTAAACAACTCATGGACTGTTAATTGGCACATGTTGGTGTTCCAAAATACAATCTAATTAGTGATCCTTTTTTTACTTCTACATACGATGTGAATAAGAGACGAATGTGCCTGACATCTACATGCAGCGTGGCGAGTGAAGAGCAAGATTTATGTTCCGTTGCATAGCCAGGGGCTTCAATTTGCTCCGCACAGAAATAATGGGGGGGCTTTCCATTAGCATGGAAGTTGGTTTTATTTAACAAAAAAAGAGTGATTTAGTTGATGTTTATGTACACCTTTTTCATCTGAAGGTCAAACGGATGAATTTGTAGTGAGGATATGAGAATAATTGGGATTCCAAACTTAAAATAGACTGCGATACAGATTTAGTCATAACTGCCTGATAGGTATCATGTCGGCAAACAAGATAATTTATTCCAAAGTATAAATTTAGATATTGGCCTTTAAAGAGATCATTAATCAAAATTGCACCATACATGTGCAAAAAAATAAATTAAACGATCAATGCAATAAACCTACATCAAACATATTAACCAGTACTTTACCATATTTATCAACATCATTTACGTTGGTGAAGAACACTTGATGATGCCTGCCAACACCAGAGGAGATGATTGACTTGGCAGAGTTAAATGCATTTTTTTTCCCCTCCTCACTTTGAGGCATCGACAAGGTTGAATGTGACCCAAGCGACTGACCGAAGGATAATTAGAATCCACGTGCCGTGAAAATGGCTGGGATTTGTAATTCCCTCCCGACACCTCAGCTGGCCAATGAACCATGGAGAGGAGCCACTTTTGAAGGCCGATGTGGATGACAGATACAAATGAGCATTATTTATTACAGTGACTTTTTTGTAAGCTCTGGCTACAATAAAAAGGCAGAGTAAGCAAGAACGTGCTGATACCCGTAAGTAATGGCATAGTAATGAACGGCATTTCAATATCGTGTCCTGTATTTTTAATGATTTATCCTTAATTTCCAAGTCATCTTTGTTCTTGGCTTTGTAACATGCCAGTATATTTTAAACCGTTTTGGTTAATTCATAACGCAGTGACACTTTACACACGGTTTTTATTACTTCTACATAAAACTTACTATAACTTACAGCCCTTTGTCAATCCACTGCTGGATAAAAGCCTCGCCGCACTGTCAGTCAAGAGAGTAGTTTGACCATACTTCAATTTCCCGGATAGTGTGGTTGGTAAAGGGGACCCGTTCAGATATAACTCACCACCACTGATGTTAGCCGTAGCCAGGAATTACACTTATCGCTGACTTCGGAGCGCAGCATGCTTACCACTGTGCATTAATAATGCCGAATACCAGCTTTATATTAGGGTTTGTTGCAGGGTAGAAAGTTTGTATAATTATGTTCACACACCACACTAATGGCATGTTACAAATGCCGAATGCAGCGAGGAGGTCTGTCGCCTCACAGCAATAAGACCCCGGTTCGAGTCCTGGCTCGGGTGCCGTTCTCTGTGGAATTTGCATGTACTCCTCCTGTTAGCGCGGAGTTTCGCCAAGGACTCCGGTTTCCTCCCACAGATATGCTGATTAGATTAATTATCCTGACTAAATTGCCTCTAGTGCCCTGAAATGGACTGGCGTCCCATCCGGGGTATAGCCCTGCCTTGTGCCCTGTGTCTGCCGGGATAGGCTTCGGCTCACCATGACCCTCTACAAGATTCAGTGGGTAATGATAATGCATCAATGAAAAGCACCAAGTGACGTTAATTTCTCTATAGTTGTTATGTGTAATGATTCATTTCCTGATTTTTAAAAAGTGAAATAGTCCTCAATATTATGAAATGTTGATACATCACTATCTCTTCCCATGAAATCAGCTATTCGTACATTTCCTAACACGAGATATGTGAATGGTAAGATAGTGAATGGTAAGATATAGATGTATACATACTGTCTACTGTAGATATCTCCTGTTAATATATTTAGTTATATCAGTATTTAGTAACATACAGCTCAGAGTTTGACATCATGTATGATGATAAAAGATATACGACTTTTAAAATAAAATTCTATCTTCTTCTTTGCGATTCTTCGAAGCACGATGGCTAGCTTCTGGACATCGTCGTCTTTCAGCTTGGCTTCGAAGTGTTTGGTAGAATTCGCAGGCAATACCAAGTACTACCTGACAGGGATCGCGACGTGAACGCTTCTATAAAATTCTATAAAACAGATGTTCATACTTTACGTAGGATACTGAAAAAGGAACAATTACACATTTTGGAGGGGAAAAATGTTTTATTATCCATTGACGTTAATAATGATTACCCCGAGACAAATGTACATTACAATGGCTAGTTACGCATGTTTCGTTAACAAACCTGGCATGTCAGGTATATGCAGAACGTGATTTAAAATAAATAGCTCTATGACTTCAGATTTGAATTTCTAATTCGACCCTGATGATTTTATCTAATGGAAACAAGACAGAATCAATAGAGTCGCAAATAGATTACAGGGGTGGACAATGATTAATTGCAGTGAGTGCCTAAATAAGACATATATATTTATATATTAATATAAAATCACAATAGCCTTTCCCTTTATTGGCATTGTCACTCATCCCCTTACAAGATATATATTTATATCTACCCTTTCCCCTTCCAGAGGCATCTAGGGACTTGTGTGTAAAGCACTGCAGCCTGAGACCACATAGCTATCAAATCTGACCTAGTTCTGCTTTCGCTTCCCACAGACCTTAGGATGATGACTATCAGCCCAAAGAATTCAGTAAAAAAATCCACCAATCAATTACATAAAAAAAATCACTACTTCATTTTTCAATGTTAACTTTATATATTATAATTTACAACAAGGGGCGGCACGGTGGCGTAGTGGGTAGCGCTTCCGCCTCACAGCAAGAAGGTCCCGGGTTCGAATCTCGGCTCGTGGTGCCTTTCTGTGTGGAGTTT
>JAZEWU010000002.1:21204767-21260947 GCA_036362915.1 Geotria australis
CAGCTCGGCTTCGAAGTGTTTGGTAGAATTCGCAGGTAATACCAAGTATTACTTGACAGGGATCGCGACGTGAACGCTTCTACCTTGACCCCCACTCTTGTAATGAGCATTGTCTTATTCTCTGTTGGATGAAGACTTAACGTGAGGACGCTTCCTGTATTTGTGAGTTCTTAATATATTTATCATCTGTGAAATGATTGTCACAGATCAAAGTCAGTTCTCGAAAAACATAGCCAATAAATGTGCCAGTCTACATGCATTTAATACCTACTTCAGAGTTCAGTCTATTTGATGTTTCAAGAACCATTCTTGGTTCTTGGATTTTGACTTTCCAGGTCAAGAGGCAAAAGTTTATGAGCAGTTAGTGTCTCTCAAATAATTGCGAGCGAGAAAGGGGTCGCAAAGATTATGGATGCTAAGGATAGTTAAAATGCCTTTAATGAATGTATCTTTATTTTATTACTATTATTGCTTATCATGTAATGTGACAAAGGATAATTATCTGCAGCAATTTTATTAGAATGAGGTTTTCATGAAATTAGATGATACAAGTTACATTAAAGTAGAACAGTGTAAAGAGAAGGTCAGAGTACATGCATGTTTAAATTTATATTTTTTACCACAGAGGCTCGCTGCATCAGTGCCGTGCAGTGAGGTCAGTGGCTGGGGAGGCACTGGCTAGTTTCAGAGCCAGATTAATAATGGAAGGCGAGGACATGTAATGAAGGGGTCTACAAATATTACATTGGTGGCATACAGAGAGATAGTGACACGCACGCGCTTATTGCCCGCGCTCCATCCAGTTTCTGAGGGGTTGCGCAATCAGAGGGGAGGCTGAGCTCGTCGTTGCCTCACCTCTCGTCTCTCCCTGTATTTGCAGCGGAGCTCCGCAAATGTGGCGATCTTGACCATAAAAATGATTGGAATCATACAGAAATTACATTTATAACACAGATCATTAGAAAAATCGTAATAATTATTTATTTAGTTTCATTTTACTTTTCGTAAAAGCTATTTTCATTGGAGTCTGAGTCTGACAGGTGAGTCTCTGCTTCCCCTAACTCCCCTGAACACACGTCGCTGCACTGCATAAATACGTTTTGTAAACTATGGATGTCCTATACGCTTGGAAGGTGCTAACACGCGCACCTGGACTTCACGTTTGTTTCCTCTGGTGGCTGGTACGGTTACCTGCTTTGAGAACTCAATGTGCCAGACGAGGGTAGCATGACATATATCACGAGCATTGCACAGGGTGTTCTTTACACTCCGAGTCCATCCTATACATTCACTGTGAAAAACAATCAATGTTTGAGAGACACGGAAGAGGATGGACACACATCATGTCCAGTTGAACATTTTTCAAAACAATCTGGCAGCTTGTATGACCTTTGTTGCTAACTCGAACGACATGTGTTTTATCCTGCGGCAGCAGAAAGTAAGTACATGTAACACGTGGCCTTGCGTGACCATTATGATTCGTAATTACATTTGTGGTCAGATCTTATAAGTAAAATGTGTCATACCACCCTCCTCCACCTGACACGGCCAATGAATGACGTTTCCTTGTGAACAAACGTGCCAGTTTATTACAGCTTTATCACTTGATATGTGGGACAGCAATCCACATCTGTATGTTGGACAGCAATTCACAGCAATTGTACCTAATTGTTAAACGTCGTACCCAATTGGGAAATGTTGTGGATTGCGCTCCAACACACCAGTGTGCTGAATCAATAATAAATTGGCTACGATTCCTCAAGTGACAACTTTATTAATTGGATTGTGTCAGGTGCAGGAAGGTGTACAACAAACATGTTACTTTTGCAGTCTGATCCCAAATTCAGCTATGAATCAGAGGTTTGTATTTAAATAGACTGCAGTATAAGGGCATGTTTGTTAAAGAGAACTGTAAATACAGTTGCTTTCATTGGTCATTGTGTGGTTATTATTATCACACGAGCTAATTTCATGAAACCGCATAAAGATTGTTTACAAGGTGAACCTATTCGTCTTTGCTGCATCTAATTTACTTGCAGATGGTACATTTTCCCAGCACACCATGATTTCTTTAACAGTTATTCAGTTTTTTGTATTTTTTCTTACAACACCCAGCAAATATTACGGGATATCACATTTTCCTTATCGTGACTTTCCGTGTCGGTCTTAAAAGATTAATATGCAGCTAGCACGACAATAAAACAGAACATTACTCGTTTCAAAAGTGTAATGGTGTCTTTAATAATGGGGAGCAGATGGCCAACGCTACATTATATCGTCTGTATTTTGGGTGCCATGTGTTATGACATGGGTACAGTTAAGCAGTGCTGGGTCATCTACTGACCCATAAATACAGAGATGGTCATGTTATTGCCTTTTTGTCCTAATGGTCTTACATCTAATTGTGTTTTTTTTCCTTCTGAAATAATACTTTTAATGGCTAGTAATTTGTATCTCGTGCTTTTAGGCATGAGGAATGTTTGCATGGCGTAATGCACGCTTTCGTCATATAGAAAAAAGAGTTAATTTGTACTCATTCTCCAAAAATTACATGGATACGCATAATTAGCGTCATTATAAAAAAAAATTGTATTTTAAGGCACAATACATTGTATAAATATATATAACATGTATATTTATATAAAGAGTATTTTGTGGAAAGCCATAGTCCTCAGCAAGTCCCGACTACTTAGGGGATAATCATTCAACCATTTATGAAAATACTCGATAAGCTTCGTGCCTCATCCTTTCAATGTACGTGTGAGATTTGGCTTGGAAAACGTTAAATTTTTCAGGCCTAATGTTTTGATGGGGAGAACAGTGGTGCATCCGTTAGCAGTGCACTAGAAGCGTTCACGTCGCGATCCCTGTCAGGTAATAAGTTGGTGTTGCCTGCGAATTCTACAAAACACTTCGAAGCCGAGCTGAAAGACAACGATGTCCAGAAGCTGACCATCGTGCTTCGAAGAATCGCAAAGAAGAAGACTACGAACCCGGCAACTTCAGTGTGGGTTGTTGATTGTTAGAGGAAAGGGGCCAGCACAGGTTGGCTCAGATATCACTCAGCATTGATGTGTTCGCTAATCACACTCACGTTGCTGGGTTTACAGTCCGGTGCGCTAACCTCTACGCCACCACACCGCGTAATCAGAGTGAATTGGCAAACGTGGAAATCGAAGTAAGTCCACTGGTGGTGGAGGGAGGGTTAGGCTTATGGGGCGATCGACAAATGTCTCGGCTTAGTATCAGTAGCGGCAGCAGTGTAGCTGGCACTAATGGCCCTGCTTTCCGTGAGCGCCCCTGCGCAGCTGCCGCTCGAGACATCCTGTTTCCACCTTCGCTTTCCTCTCTTTTGGGCTCGTTCTCAAAACGATGGTGTGAGTTCTGGGGATCACACCCCCCCATCCCCATCATTTTTGAAGGTCGCTGCTCCCAATGCAATCCCGGATCGATTTCATATTTTTACTCACCATCTTCACCATCCTCCATGGACTCCTGCCCACTGCTTCCTTACTCATCTCATTACTTCGCCTCCACACACTCTCTGCTCCAGCAACTAAGACCTGCTGTTGAAGCCCTTAGTCAATGTTCGCTCAGTGAGCGGTAGCTCATTCCCCTGTGCTGTCACAATTGTCTGGAACTCCCTTCCCCCAGACATCATTGCTGTCTACTCCCTGCCCCTCTCCAAGTCCATGTTATAGAGTGTATTTTTTCTCAGCCTTTGACTGACTGCTTCTCTATTTTGTTCCTATACAGCTTCTTGAGACGTGGCTTCATTCAGATGCGGTATAAATCGGATTTGCGTTGCATTGAGTCACAGCCACAGCTAATGTGAGAGGCAATCCATGTATCCGTCCATTGGCAGAAACCGCTTAATCTTGTACAGGGTCGCGGTGAGCTGGAGACTATCCCGCCAGACACAGGGTGAAAGGCAGGGCTACACCCCGGATGAGACGCCAGTCTATCACAGGGCACCGGGGACAATTTTGTCTGCAGGCCAATTAACCTATGCAGCAGCATGTCTTTGGACTGTGGGAGGAAATCGACGTGAGCGGCAAGTGATATCTAAACGTGTCCTGTCTCCTTCTGCCCCAATTCATTAACCCATTCGGACCAGTGTGGTGAAATTTAGTCAAACAACCCCATCACCAACACAATGGCAGAAGGCTTTCATCCAGCAGTGGATTCACATGTGTAAAAAAATATTATATGGTAAAATTTAGTTACAATATATATGCCAGAATTACTATAAACGTGGAAACAGTGAAATAGGTTTGAAAGATACATATTAAATGCCTTGGTGATATTATATCATCGCTAGACAACGGATACAAAACAGTCCACCAGCCAGCATGGGTTTGTTTTTCTGGCTGGCTGAATGTTTAACATTGTAGGCAACACTATGTAGTAACATTTCAAGATTTATAGTTCCTAATCTTGTTACAGACATGTTACTACAAGGGGCACCTTTTTTGCCAGTATACAAATAATAAAAGGTGTCCATTTGGTGTTTTAAGATCTTAATAATAATAATAATAATTCAATTTATATAGCGCCTTTCACCCGAGGGTCACAAAGCGCTGCACCTTATATATTATCCATTATGTTACTACAAGTTCAAAACAGTAAAGCAACGTGTACATCAAATGTACCTACATTAACATTTAGACAATAGTTAATGTACAAGAACGACGCCGCTTCGTTTTAAAAGCCTAATCAGTCAGCCACAGCATAGGGCTTTGCACAATTTTAAAGCTGCAATGTTAAAAATATCTACAACACCGGCCTTTTTCTTTGGTCTCTTTTAAAATAGCGTTCCATTAGCTGAACAGATGAAAGCGTACTTTTTAACAAGAGCATTCAATGCACATGCTCTCTTTTATTTATTGTGTTCTATACAGACATGTCTTTTGAGGTTAAATATCACACGCAAAATTAGGCCAAGGGAAGATGTTTGCCCACATTAATTATTTAACGCCTGCTGATATTTTGAACGCAAGCTGAGACACCTTTGCTTGGTCATTGGAGATTATGTTTATCCTATGATGTACCCAGGGTGCATTCGACCTTTGCCATTTTAAGAAAGAACTTTCATATGAGGAAGGGTTCGTCGACAGTACAAACTTAATTTGCAGTGCACCTCAGTGGTATTGATGACCATCACTCACATTTAACAGCAAAGGGGGATTGGAATACTTTATTGCAATACACAGAATATAGAAACATGAAAACCGTTTTATGTTCCTGGGAATGTAATATCCCGCAAGTATAGACATATTTTTTTTCAAACCTAAAAAACACCACTTTTACAATTAGTTTAATTTTGTCAACTCACTCATGAAAGTGTTGTGTGCAATTAATTTCTGTTATAACATAGTAATGTAAGCTGTCTTATAAGGCCTATAAATATCTCCGCATGACATTGATGAATGTAAGGCTGCGAAGGAAAACGTGCAGGGATACTCAGTAGAAGCCTAATTTCCCACATGCTAGCCAATTAAAATGTTGTCAGCTCACACACTGAATATTCTTTTAAAATATATACGTCGAATACAGTATTTGTCACTGTCCACAAAGCATGGAGACCATGTTTGTTTGCAGAATGTATCCATACCAGGTTAAAATAAAAAAATGTGCATGTATATATGTTGCCAGAATAGAATAATATATATTTTTTCACAACCCTTTTTCTAGGGTAAAGGGATAAAGGGCAGTGCTTGTGTGGTGGAAGTTCACTTTTCTAAGGTGAGGACAATCCTATCTATAGGACAATCGACAGTGCTTGATTAGGATGGTATATATCCCACAATATGCTTGCAAAGCACTCAACCATAAAAACTCTCAAAGTGTCAATGATGATCATTCATGCATGAAAATGAAATCATAGCACGGCATTTGTCTTCATTGTGTATGAATTATGGCAATGGTAATATAAGTGGGCATATGGGTGTGAGACAGGAGCTTTCTCATGGCCCACCTGTTATGTGTTTTGTGTTACCTTAAACACAGCTAATACCTTTGTGGTGCCACGGGTTCAGGAGAAATAAACTGGGCACGTGCATCAGATAAGCATGTGGGTATGTAGTAATTCATCTTGATAGGTAGAATAGTAGCCTTTACCAAGTAGCCTTTAGAGCCTTTAGAAATAGTAGCCTTTAGAATTAGTAGCCTTTAGAATAGTAGCCTTTACCAAGTCTAAGCGTAACCTAGTTAGGAAACAGCGTTTATGTCTGTAAAGAAAGCCAATTTTTATTTGTTCCCCCCTTGCTTGTTGTAGAATTATTATTATTTTCCTGTTGTTTTTGTGACCTATGTCTTATAATTTATCGCTGTTGCTTGATTCTCGGTTATTCTGTCTTCCCGTTGTTGACTTGCCGTTCTCTCCACAGCTCGGATTATGAAAAAAAAACCCAAAAGATTGTTGCTGATTTTCCGTTCTCTGTCGTTGCTGACATGTCGTTCTCTTCGCAGCCCTGTGCAGCGCTTTGTGACCCTTGGGTGAAAAGCTCTCTATACATGCTATTATTATTTTTATTATAATTGTGGTTCCGTGTTACCAAGCACACAAAAAATAAAATACCTGATTCTAAAAATCAGTGATAAAAACATGTGTAAAGCCCACATCACAAACTCTAATAGCGTTTAAAAAATCTCGCAATATGTGCAAGATGTTACTCCTGGGCATATAATAAAACAAAGATTCATATTTGGAAATCAGACACTATGATGCAACTTTAATGCCTCTTTAATGGAAAATTGTGAAGGCCTAGTTCTTTAATTTAGGGCTTTATATGCATGGACATTGAGAAATAAGCCTAATCACTTGCAAATAATGTCACATTAAACAGGGCAGATACTCCAGCTCATGTCATTAAATTCACAGTTAGTGGCAGTTCTAAGACATGTTTGATTTACAGCAGTTGTTAAAAAAGTATTTATTGCAATCGCAATCAATTGAATGATCATCATGCAGAAGCAGTTTTACTCGTCATCTGAGCGTGGCTTTGTACCACCATGTCTATTCAAAGAGAAAACTGATATGTAAAGCGAGTTCAAATTTAAATGTTTGAATCGTTTGAGAACATTTTGAATTGTAATATAAGAAATTTTAAAAGGGGGCAGCATGGCAGCAAAGTGAACAGCACTGTCGCCTCACAGCAAAAAGACCCTGTGTTCCATTCCCGGAGTTTGCATGTTTTCCCCGTGTAAGCGTAAGTTTTTGCCAGATACTCCGGTTTCCTCCCACAGTCCAAAGACACGCTGATGCCTACGTTAATTAGCCTGACTACATTGCCCCTGGTGCCCTTTAGTAGACTGGCATGCCATCCTGAGTATAGCCCTGCCATGCACCCTGTGTCTGTGCCAGGGTAATCTCTGGTTCACCACGACTCTCCACGGGATTACGTGGGTACTGATAACAAATGAAATGAAAGAAAACGAGCAAGGATAACATTCAAATTACTTGAACAAATCAAGGTCTACAAAATTATTTTAAGGACACCATGAAGGAAATGGTTTTGGAATAAAGGAACGGTGTAAAGACTGGTATAATACATGTGAAGAAAAATGTTTTCACGTTACCGAGTATAACATATGAATCAGACACATGATCATTGGCAAAGACAAAGCAAAGCTGAACAGTATATATGGAGGGATGCATGCATGGTGAAATACACTGACAGTCAGAGAGAGGAGCACATGGATCAGAGAACAAACACAATTAAGTTAGAGACATCATATTCATCATATTGACTGTTAAAGAAAGTAAGTGGACTTGGGTCAATGGACCAGGCCGGTGACAAAATAGCAGCCAAAAACACTATAGGGACATGTGAGATGGTGACAGCATTAGGAGGCATTCATCCTGCAACATATTAACCATGCCTGCTGCTGATGACAATGATGACTGGAGGGAGACACATCAAAATAACCAGGATAGGAGCATACCACATTGCGCAAATACCACTGAACTCTTTGAAATGGTGTTTGGGGGGATAGTGGTGAATTTGTAGTGTAAAAACAAGCAGCGAGATCATGGAAAACAAGGTGAGAATTGTTTGGAGAGCCACAAAAATAAACCAGATCTTACAGGGCCATGGAGAACACAGGGAGAGGTGTTTGTAAATGCGTAGGACATGCCCTTGATGGAAATACATCGAACAAGCGGAGGTTTGTCGTTTTACCATAAATGTTAATAATTAGTTAGAGATGTTGTAAACGTTGTTAGAAAGCTGCTTATGACAACAGTCCTGAGTGAGACGGTATGGGGAGGGGAGGGGATTGGACAGAGGTGTTAACAATGCAAGATGATTGCAGAAGCACGTAGAAAAAACCAAAGCACTGATCCATATGATTGCAAGAAATGTTTGGTAATGAGGCTGTGTGTTCCAGGTGGGATTATAGGCTTCAGCACGTAGGTTCCTGACGGAATGCAAAATGACGAATGATTTATCATTAATGGCAATCTCGTTAAAGGAGCCATTCTTTCACCAAGTCTGTCAAGCGTGGTAGCAGTAATCTCACTGCAGTGTCTCCACTACTTTCTCAAATAAGTATGCACACTAGGCCTAAATGCACGTATGCTTTTTTGAAATGTAATTTTAGGATTATTAAGGTTCAGGATATTTAAGATATATTAAGTTATATTATGCATGTATTGGTATAGCGTACGTGCGATATATGAATACGGGAGGCTGCAGTAGGGTAACAAGTAGCACACTGGACTTGCAATCCTGAGGCGCCAGTTCAATTCCATCTCCCGGCGTGGCCGTTGAAATAATGAGCAAGCCTTTATTCATCCAGCAGCTTAAATAGTCAAACCACAGTTACTCGATCGGTAGGTTACAAGTGGTGGGGTAAAGTGTGGATACTCCCATATCTCTCAGGGTGGAAGAATAGGTAATATACCCTCTATAGGGGCTCCCTAAAGCTCCTACCAGTGGAGGCCCTTCTTCCTGTAGTAGCGTCAGTAAGCAATTGCAGGGCTGCACCTTTAGCTATATGTGGACATTGAATAAATAAATAAATACTAAATACAGTACTTTCATACATTTGTCAATATTGTAGGTTCATTTGAAAAAGCATATAAATACTCCTTAATATTTAATGTTAATCTTTATCATTATAACAGTAGTCCATGTATAAGTTTCTAAAAAAAAATCCGTAACTTAAGTTACTATACCAACGATTGATGAACGGTGATGTTATCTATCACACTTCCTCTGCAATCTCACAAATCATATTAAAATCAATATAGGAAATGTATCCTTTACTTGATGAAAACTATTTAATGCAAAGGTTTCTTTTGTCAGTAAAATGTAAATAGATTTCAGAGCTGTTCTCATCTCTATGGCCCAACTTGTAAAAAATTTGTAATTAAACTACACTTAATAAAAACATGTGACATATTAGACGAGGCAATCATAGCAGCTAGTGCATAACATAGATGCATTTAATGTTCTGAAATGTGAAAATTATGTACTTTTATCCCTATAAAACAAAAAAGGCTGCTGAAGTGTAAGAAATCATTTTACATTACTGTGCTAAGACCGGGAAAAAAGTGTTACGTTTCCACAGGGAGTCCGAGATGAAAAGCAGCCGTTCTTGGGAAACTACTAAACTATTAATGCACGCTTCAGTCAAGCAATGCAATGTTCTACGAGAAACACTAGCTCTAGATCATATTAGAAAAATTAATGGATGAGCTGTGCATATCATTAACGCGTAATCATTTGCATTTCACATTATCATACTGTGATGATTGAGCAAGTTGATAAATATATTAGAGATTGATTAAAAAAAATAATGAAATGTACAATTTCTTACAATTTGTCTATTTAAAGTACATTCATACACATTTCTCGATATTGTAGACAAATTAAATTAGGAATAATTTTGTTTCACACTGCAGTTTACGTTCAGGGAAAAGACAGACTTTTGTTTATGAAATATTTGATTTTTCATTCACATAGCGTTTTAAGGGAGTTTTACAACTAGCATTAAAACATTCATAGAACTTCAGAGTATATGTAATTTATTTTTTATAAAAATAAAACATAATGGAGATATAGATCTAGGTAAAGTACGTATAATAACCACCGATTTATTTAAATTCATAGAGTATATATTCTGACAATACAAAAGGAATAAAATACTAAACATCGGTTACAAAATGCCATATAACTCTATTTTAAGTGTTAGTATATGTGCAACTGGGGCAGTAGTGGTGGTACACCACTGGGTTTATTTATGGCCAAGGCTAACATCAGTGGCACGGTCCTGCTTTCTTCACCATCCTGCACCGAGCAGCATGGTGAAGTATGGTCAAAACCCCCTCCACCATGATTGGCATGGTATAAGCAGCCCTTCATCTATGGGTGGACTGAGAATACCTGGGATGTATTAATTGTTTGATTGTCCATTTGGCAGGAAAGACACCCAGATCACACAGAATACACGTGTTGACAGCTCCCTTTGACCGGCGAATATAATCTATAAAACCAAAGATCACTCCAAAATTCCAAAGGACAGCGGCAGAATGATGAAGACCTCATAAAGGTTGGCACACAAGACTCCACAGCGTAAAGAGACGTAGCACCAAAGGTAATTTCAACTGGTAATTTAGGAAATATAAAACCTTGGCGAGTGCATGCTTATTTATGGAGAATGCAGACTGTATTGCGCTCCACTGAGAGTTATCCCTACACGGTAAATAACAAAACCCCAGCATGACTTCTTCACCTGTACCTGAACACAAATTGAGACGCAGTCACCATTATGAATATTATATCAATCAAAATGTTAAAGTACTGCAAACCTGATAAAATGTTTTTTTTTATAAATACTTCACACGCGATTAAGTGGAAAGGAAGTAAGATGTCTATCAGATGTATTCAGTTACGGTAAAGGAGCAGCCCTGCAAGGTTCTTGCTCACGCCATTGCTGGCAGAAGAGCCTCTACGAAGGAAACCTCTAGAGACCGTTTAGAGGGTGTCTTTGGAGGGTGTTTGACCTAGTCTTTCATGCAGGCCAGACATCTTGTAGAAGTGGGTGTACCCACACTTTACCCCACCACATGTGACCTACCGATCGATGAACTGTGGTGTGCCCATTTCAGCTGGTGGCTGGACTCAGGCAGGGAGAGTTAAGAAACCTATCCATCATTTCAACTGCCATGCTGGGTGATCAGGACAACCGGGAAGATGAATTAGAAGACCAGGACGTGACCTGTGAACTGCAAGTGCAGTATGCTAACCATGACACCATGGCGGCATCCCTCAGCTGTACTATTGTAGAGTTTGCTTGGGGAGATGGTCGGATTGCGTGTGGAAATCACGCAAAGGACGAGGGAACATGCCCGTAAAAATAAATAAAGGCGATCAAAAGAGTATACACGGAAATGGAGGAAACACCCAAAGAAAGACAAGAGAGGGGGAGAGGGTATATAAGGAGTTGGAGAACGGAGAGGGTTGCCTGTGGCACAATCAGAGGTGATCGTTAACAACACCGTGTGTGCCCTGCAAGGGTTCGTGTTGGTCATCGTTACTGGAACAATACAGTTACATTATCATGACGACTCTTGTGGACTAACATACACATTCACAATCTTGCCAAAATGTGGGTTTCATTCATTCATTGTCAGAAACTGCTTAATCCTGTACAGGCTTGCGATGAGCCAGAGCCTATTCAATGCAACGTTATTGTCAATTCTGCTATATGGACAGGACATATAGAGGATCAAAATTCCGTTTCTCTCAGACCGCGGTGCTGGCATATACCTGGACTGGAACACAACAACAAGGGTTTGAAAATACTAGGATAAAAAACAAATACTAACAATGTTTGAATGTTTACAAGTTAAACTAAGCTGGGGGTCGGGGGGGGGGGACAATAACAAGACACAGATTCTAGAACAAAAACTATAATTGCAACAAATATAGAGCAAATAGAACTAATATAGTGCAGATATAAATGAAAAGATGTGCAAGTAATATGCCATCTACAGGACGAATAGTTGGTGCTGTTGGACGTGTAGTGGGTGGGATGGGTAAGTTACAGTCCAGACTTTTTGGAGGCAGAGGGGGCAGAGTTCAGCATCCTGACAGCCTGATGTATAAAGCTGTTACATAGTCTGGTGGAACGGGCTCACATGTAATGCTGGTTGCTTTGCGGGCTAGGCCGCTAGGCAGATGTTGTAAATGTGCAGGAGGGAGGGAAGTAAGGCACCAATGGTCTTCCCAGTCCATCACAGGGCACCAGGGGCAATTTAGTCCACAGGCCAATTAACTTATGTCTTTGGACTGTGGGAGGAAACCGGAGTGCCTGCCGAAAACCCACGCGGACACGGGCAGAACATGCAAACGCCACACAGAAAGCAATGCGCTTTTATTCTTGGTAAATGCTATGGATGCAACAACGCATCGATTTAATCATTGATCTCAGTTCTCAGGATCATGTGAAATCACGTGACATTTCTTTACGTAGATTTTATTGATATACCATAGTGTAAGTTGTACAGTATTATAATACATAATCCACTCATCTGGTACATTAACCACATTGAATATATTTCTGCTAAATTGCAAATCTTGTTAAACCCATAGTAAATACTACTTACAATTAGAATTACTAACTGACATGAGAATCTTAGAGGTAACTTTGATGATCCAAAGTAGGACGCTGCACTTGACAGTGATTCGACCAACACAGTTGCCTTGTGATGAGCCATGCTTACCAGCGGAGCCTCAGATACTTCACAGAAGGTCATACTACATATTGTCATTGCAGGAAAGCTTCTCATTTCATAGATAACGGTTTTATTTTACACGCACTGGCAATACGGACATGAGTACTAGCTATGCCTAGGGTCACAAAAAACTCATAGGCATCAAGAGAAGCTTCTTACAGAATCTGTGCCAAGATCTCAACGATTGCTCCAGTGCCCGTTAGGGCTTGTTGACAAGGAGGCTTGGAGAGAATAACTAAGTTGTCTGATGACTGGCCTATGTAAGGAATCACTTCACTGCAGTTATTGCTTGTGATTAACCTAAAGCAGACTTTTGAAAATGTAAAAACTCGGGTGAAAAGCACATAAAATAAGACGGAGACAGATGTATTTCAGTCTGGTATTTGCCTCAAAGTTCAAAAATACATAAATCTCATATCTGATATTTTTATATTTGCATATCCTGCAAGAGTTATCATTAGTTGGGCTATTGCCTCTTTATTTCACAATACAAGAAACACGGGTCGTGTTTACAACAGCATTTAGTATATTTTGAATTATTTTTAGCATTACTGTACTTTAGAGTCGTGACTCTTCCAAAAAAAAACGCAAAAAAATTGTTGCTGATTTTCCGTTCTTTGTCGTTACTGACATGTCGTTCTCTCCGCAGCCCTGTGCAGCGCTTTGTGACCCTTGGGTGAAAAGCGCTCTATAAATACTATTATTATTATTATTAGCTATGTTTGTTTATTCAGAAGATTATGGCTATCGTGATAATGCAGGTCTCAAATGTATTCTAGAATTATTATTTTTACTTGCACATTTCTAAGGTCGATATGCATATAGCTGCTAAACAGTTTTTTATGCAAAATATAAATAGGGAATGGCATGGCATTTGTCTTCTTTAACATTTTAAGCAATGCTCCAATCAATAATAAAAACAGAACTCTGAAGTGCTAAACCCTTAGGTCTTAGAACGTTTCATCCAATTACATTGCAAAAGTTTAATGTTTTAATGGATAATATTTTGCCAACAAGTCTGTTCGAAATACTCATAGTTTATGTAACAATTCACAATACTCAATTTTGCCCAATATCTGGAAAGTGTCTTTGAGTATAGTGCCCTGCAGTGTGATCTTTGGCTAAATGAGTGTTTGTCTTGTGGACCGAAAACAGTACTCCACACAAATAGATGAAATAATCCATTCTGTATTACCATCTCCCAGCCACCTGGCAACCCGAGGCTAAAATTGTCACCCAAGAAATACAAGGCTCAACTTTAAATGTTCGACAATATCCACGACATTCAGGATGATTTGATCGTAGGGTAAATAATTAGCTGAAATAATTATGTAGACAAATCCCAATAGTATATAATAGAAACAGGTAACGATGTTTTTGGTACGGCAAATCAAAGTGTTGCTCTATTTCGTTAGTTAACCTGGCTCACTAAATCAGAAATCACTCTTGTTGACAATACCTGTGTACCTTAAAATAGTTATCACATTATTGTTTTGTATTGGGTGGCAAAGCAGGCAGTTACATTGCATGTTTCTGCTATTTTTATAGAGTTAAACTATTCATGAGATAATGTGCAGTGTTAAATTAAGTAGTATTGAATGGTTCTATAGATTCATTACGATCCTGGAAAAATATTACGCAAAAATAAAACTGCTTGACAACATATGCATGAATAAGACATGGCAGTTTCTAATTATCAAAGTAAAAAGTAATTTTAAAATGTTAAAATGTTAACTGCAACCTTTACTCCACTTTATCATAATGAAATCAGAGGTGTTTTAATACAGTTCATGATTTATCTAGGAAAGTGACAGTGTTTATCACATCTCATTAACACAAGTGCAAGACTCCAAAGAACACAAATGTCATTGTGGTTAGCATAAAAAAATTCTAAATTAAATACGTGTTTTTAATTAATTATTGTTTTGTGTATCACTAGTAAAAATACAGGAACAACAAACAGATATTTCTATAACATAAGCAGTTTAAAGATCACGTTTCATTATAATGGGACATTCCAATTGTCCTGCGCCCAACACGTCATCTGCAATTTTCAAGGTACATTACATGCAAAGGCTCCCTAATCAATTTCGTTGATTTTTCGCTTAAAAGTGTATCCTGGGCAAACTTTTGACACGGTCGGGAAAATTCGTGTTGTGTAAATGGCTGTAAATGGCTGTAGAAAAAGATGCTGCAAACTTTGGGACATAAACTGGATGGCGAAATATGCAAGGAAATGCTACCACCGGCTAATGCGCAATGTTAAAACATGTTTTCTTGCACTAAGTTCAATAGAATAAAAAATATATATTAATAGTATATAAATATCCTTCGGCTTGCCTGGGAACGGCTGGGAATCCCCCGGGAAGAGCTGGAGTCTGTTGCTGAGGAAAGGGATGTTTGGTCCACTCTCCTTGGACTTCTGCCACCGCGACCCTCACCAGGACAAGCGGTTTAGAAAATGGATGGATAGATAAATAGAGGAATTAATTAATTATATACTGAATTGTGACAGGCCTGAAATGTGCAGCGCTTTGTGACCTTCGGGTGAAAGGCGCTATATAAAACGCTATTATTATTATATTGTGCCACTTTTTAATGGTGTGACAATAATATCAAAGGTGCTGCTATATGCCGCTGATGTGAAATGATCGTGTCTTATTCAATAGTGAATGTCCTTGACATTTACGATTAATTTTCCTTTTTCATTTTCAAAGTAGCTTCTGTTTAATGGTCACCAGAGACCACTCACTGGCGTTATACTCAACTTAGTTTAGTGACAATTTACAATTAAAAAATATATATATTAAATCACGATTTCTTAAAGGTTTTACATTTAAAAACAGTGGCAACTTGTTATAAATATTTATTGCTCAAGTCTGCTGTCTTTGATACGAGTAGCAACTATAACTCAATGTCTATATTTTACATTCAGCTGCTGGGTTTAGAGGAACATTAGTGAATCCCACACGTGTCCCGGAAATCGTCCACAGTAGACATGAGTTCAGAATGTGTTCCTCTTATGTTCTAAAAAAAACCTTGATACATCAGAAAAAGGGCCCATATTTCAAAACACATGTACATCTATGAATAGAACATTTAAATGCAATTTAGCATTTTTTTTGCCAAAATATTCCATAATCATCTTTCTATGTCACTTTATTTCCTCTAAATTTCACCAACAGAAACGGCAAATCTGATGAAGTGTGCAATAGGCACTCGGGCTGTTGTCATGTTATTGCATTTGGTGTCCTAGCATCATGGCCATCACTGCTGTATGTTCAAAATTTAAGGAAAAAAGTAGCAGAGTGGTGGCACAGTGGTTAGTGCACTACTCTATGAACCCGGTGACCTGGGTTTTTATTCCTAACCATAATTAGCACCCTGTGCCAAGTTATATCTTAACTGATCCTGGGCACCCCCCAAGACCAATTCGCATTTGCCAGCATGGGCTGAATGCGTTACTATTATTAAAACAGCAGTTTAGATAGCATTGCCATTAACAATATAATTCTATAACTTCTTGCTGCCAGGCATGCCACCCTGACAACAGTACAAAAAATATTTGACAGACAGTCTGGTGAGGTTAGAAGACGTCTGATGATTTGACGCAGGCAAAAGCAAGGGAAGCCAAAATGTTCAGGGAAACATATGAAAGTATTAAAGTTCAATTTAGAATCATGAAACTTTCAAACGGAGACAGGCAGAAGTAATATTGCTTGGATTGTTCAGGAGACAAGTGACATAATGGCTTCGTCAGCTACTGAAAGTATGTTCAAATGAGTTAGCGGTTAGTATAATGTGGTCCAATGTGAGAATTATTGTTTACTGAAGGAATCATTATATATGATGAAAAAATGACATTAGCCAGTTTGGCTGGCATGAGATACATGGCAAATGTACAGTTACATTGTACAATCTACAGCGATTATTTTAAGTTGTCTCAACGAACTAAGCAGGTTTCAAATGTAGTCACTATAGGTCAGTTAACAAACTTTAAATCAACTCAGAGCTTATTGGAAAAAATATGGCCTCCCAGATCAGTATCATCGTCCTTGCCCAAACAAAGTCCGAGTTGAATATAATTGACTGTTTATATCACCACCCCCCAAACCCTCCCCATGCCACACATAAGTTATTTTAATTGTATGATCAGCATTTTGCCCTGAGGCTCAACATCCAACAGGAAATCTAACAGCAAGGCACCCAAGAGAATGGCTGCAAAATAGTTTTTGCAGGACCTATACAAGAGCATACTTATAAGTGGCCTGTGTATTCATTACACAGCAGGGGTCACACTTTCCCATTACACACTGCTATGATAATGTTTGTCCAGTGTCAGTCAAACCATTATGTTTAATCATCATGGCTGTCATATAGCCACTGCAGGCTTGAACTTCACCCACTCCAGCTGTAGAGTCTGGCAACTCCTCTGGAGCTTATATGCCTCAAAACCAGCATAACACAGACCACTAATGCCGTGGCTACTCACATGCTGTCCTGTTTAAAGGCATCAATCGACATGCTCACCAAACAAACCTGCCAAAAATACTTACTATCACCTTGAGTCAGCTACTGCAAACAACCGATCTGACATGACCATGAACTGTTGCTGAAGTGGAAGCAGTCCTCAGGGCCACAAAGTTCAGCAATGCACCGGGATATGATGGCCTGTGTCCTGTGTTTCTAAAGAACCTGGGACAAATGGACGACAGTGGCTTGCAAATCCCTTCACTGTCACACTCGGGACAGGCAAAATCCAAGAGGATGAAAGGAAGCCAAAGTCATCCCCAATCTGAACCCCAGAAACCGCAAGACTTGCCCTCCCGCCTAAGAGCAATTAACCCTCTCGTCCTCCACCTCCAAACTGATGAAATGTGCCATGTTCAACAGACTTTCTCCTATTACTGACCCCTACTTCCTACCAAACAAGCCTTCACCACCCTCCTAGAGGCTGGTTTTCAGTGGCAACAGAAAATGAATGAAAATAATGCAATGAATGACCTTTACTGCTGCCTATAACAACTATTGGCGTCATGGCCTGCTGGGCAAGTTGGCCAAAATCATCAGATGACCTGTCATGTACAGGGTGGTCCAGATGCCTCGTCACCCCCATTTAATATTCTAAAACTTAAAAATGTTGGATACCATTGGGTGTGTAATGTAAAATAATCAATATAAAAGTACATATACACTGTATTAAATATCATTATTGTAAATATAAAAAATGTCCTTGTTAAGGGTCCAGTAAATCTGTTTGAGAACAAGCATTCGACACTATGTCCAATGATACAGTCTACACAACATTGCCAGGTCCACATAAGCAAATGCATTATTCACAGGCTCTTTCAATTATTCTGTTGTTCTGTATATTTTTAAATGTGGGTCACAAGACATCTGGACCACCCTGCACATCATCCCACAATTTCATACTTGCCGATGACATATCCCTTGCTACACAGGGCACAAACCTTACTGGAGACTGAAATCTTCCAAAACTACCAAGTGTTTTCCACGTGAACAATCATGCAGCCGATGCTACCACCCTTGTTGTATCCTTGTGTGGCTGCCCGATATGCGTATAACCCCATTCCAAGATATCTAGGGTTATCATGGAAAGAAGCCTGACCTTTAAGACCCACATAAAACAGATCTGTGAAAAGACCAAATCCAGAACATCCCTGCTACAGAAAATTCCAGGAATGACCTGGGGCACCTCAGTTTTTGTGCTGCGAACCCCTGTCCCATCGCTGATGTACTCAGTAGCAGATTATTGTGCTCCAGTCCCGATCCGAGAGCTCCTACACAAACCTGTTAGATGCGCACAATTAGTTAATGCAAGCGCATCATAAACAGACCACTGAAACGGAGACAAATCCCCTGGCTCCCTTTACTGGTGATTATTCTGCCATCAAATATCCACAGACGTGCAAACTGCAAGAGAGTTTATACATTTTCTTGCCAATGACAACCTGCCCATCAAACCAAGACCACATTGTTGTTACCTGACCACCAACTCAAGTCCCAAGTCCCCTTATGGGATCGCAGACGTCCCGATGAAACACCTCATCCGATACCCAGCCATCATCCCTCCTGGCTTTGACATTCATAGAAGATACTGGTGTAACCGTCAACCGCATCAGAACATGAACACATCGATGCGCACATTTCGTTCATAAATAGAAAATGTGAGCCACAGTGCGACTGTGGGCATGCATTCGAAACTGTGGACCGTATAGTAAACCACTGTAGTGTGCGCTCCTTCAGAGGAGGAATAACAGAACTACACAAACCGTCCCCTGAAGCCCTCCCGTAACTAGCAGACCTCGACATTGGCATTAGGCTCCTGAACATATTGCACTACACAAGAGTAGAATAGTCAGAATTAATTTGATGAGAGTATGTTTGTGTAGACCTTGGTAAGCTATCTGAAGGACCTGCATCTCTGCTTCATTGACCTGGTCAAGGCCTATGATACCATCAGTAGGCCAAGGCTGTGGGTTGTTCTACGTGCTTTCGGAGTCCCCGACTCTTTGCTCACCATCATTAAGGACCTTCATGAGGGTGGGCGAGCCCGGGTAAAGCTACGAGGTCGGGAGTCGGAGCCATTCCCTGTTCACCTTGGAGTGCGACAGGGATGTCCTCTGGCTCCCACATTATTTAACATCTTTTTTGACCACGTTGTGCGAGAAGCTTTCCATGGCTGTACTGGTGGAATCTCCATCTGGTACAGATACAATGGGAGGCTGATCGATGCCCGGGTACGGTCGAGGGATGGCTCTCTATTGGCCAACCATGTTATGTATGCCGATGATTTGGTAATTGCTGCTCACTCTGAGGAGGAGTTGGGGGCTTTGCTGCTGAATCTTGAGTATGCCACAACGCGGTGGGGCCTTTCAATCAGCCCCACCAAGACTAAGCACCTGCCTGGGTATTTTAAAACACCGGACACTCGACCATCCCATCTCTCCATGAGTGATGGCGTAGTTGTGGAGAGAGTGGAGAAGTTCCCATACCTAGGCAGTGTGCTTACGGCTGGCTCCAGTTTAGCAGCGGAGGTCTCGCTCCGAATCAGTCGAGCGGCTTTATCATTTCATCGGCTGCGTAACGCTGTGTGGAAGCTGCCCGGTCTGTCGCTCCGCACGAAGCTCCGGGTTTTCTCAGCCGTGGTCATGCCATCTCTTCTCTATGCCAGCGAAACGTGGACACCCCTGGCAGAACATCTACGCCGGTTGGAAACCTTCCGGCTCGCCTGCCTACGGTCCATCCTGGGTTTAACCAGGCTGGATTGTGTAAGGAGCTCACAAATATTAGAAAGATCTGGACAGAGTCCTATTTGTGAGCTCCTTCGGCAGGCGAGGCTCAGGTGGCTGGGCCATGTAGCCCGCATGCCCAGCCATCGCATGCCCAAGCAACTGCTGTTTGGTCGGATAGAGGGGGCTAAACGGGCGCGGCACGGGCTGGAGAAGAGATGGACCGATGCGGCACAGGAGGATCTGGAGCTGGGTGGACTTGCTGAAAACTGGTACCGGCGGTGTCAAGATCGACCTCTGTGGAGGAGGTTCGTGAAGGACGCTACTGGGCAGTTGGTGGCAGTCGCCCTCCAGCAACAACGGAGGGCGGAGGAGCGACGCTCACAACAGCGAGCCGAGCGCCGAGCGGCCAAAGCACAGCAAGTTGGCACAGTAGGGAGCTCAGGTGGAGCATCTGCCGGTCATCTCAGTCTGGCAGCCCATGACACCTGGGTCTGTCCTGTGACCTCCTGTCGACGAGCCTTCGACACTTCACGTGGCCTCGGGGTGCATGTGGCCTGGCACAGGCGACGTGGTGACGTCACCGCCACTTAGTGGCGAAAGACGGTTGTTTGTTTGAAGCTATCTGAGACCACCAACTCAGCATACTTGAGAACCCTGTGTTATCACAGGTAGCTGATGAACCTGGATTCGAATTGGAGATCTCAGGTTTGCCGGATCATTGCTCTGAACCCTGAACCCTCTGGCCATCTCGAGTCCAATAAAATGTACTGTTAATCGTTATTTATACAGTATTTATGAGCCTCACTGTTCAATTTTAACGAAGTGGATATTAAAACCCACAGAGTGCATCGTGAAGAGGACCACATATTTTTAGTGGAGTCATTATACGTCAAGGTTATGAGATGCATATGGTGTATGTGCAAACTAAATAAAAATGTTAAATTATCTAAATGATCCACAGTGGTGATATAACAATGTCTGTATTCTACATCACAGGCACTATGCTATCAATTTGTGGGGGAGGGAAAAAAGTCATATTTTGCAATGCTTTTCTCAATATGAGCTTTAAATAGACCTGGCTATAACTGCGATCAAAGTCATAATAAAGTCAAAATCCTTGCTCTAATTTCTCCCAGTGGTGGTTGGAAAAAATTCATTGGTAATGGAACCACTGATACATGAAAAGGTAATTTTGTATAATGTCTACACTGTACAGTAGATTATACATTAAGGGGCCAAGTGTATTGAAATGAATGCGATGAACAAAAAATCTATTAGGACAGATTTTTTTAAAGAACACAACCTCTCTTCGTATGAATACGTATATAGTAATTTAGACAAATGCCTGGGCGTCAACACAATACTATTGTTAAGGGTATTAATGTTATACATTCTCTGTGACAATAATGGACACATATCATAAAGCCATATGTATGGTTTTACAAGCAACTCAAATACATTTTAATCGAGAAAAGTATGAATTCTTGTTTTTATTGAAAAAAAAAGTTATTACAATTTGCATTACATTTTCCACTTTGCAGTGCAAGAAATTGCGCGAATACACTATGTATAATATGTATAATAGTGTTCATTTTGCGAATTTGCTGCTGTGGAAAACTTTTCAAATGGAACACAATTAAACCAATGGCAAATGTGGCCGAAAGCTCTCCCTTGACATTTCCCAGTGATAAATTAAATCTGATTTAATTATAGTTCTTAAAATGCTGAGGCCAATGCTGCAGAATTGTGCCGTGAGAGAGAGTGGGTGCCCAGGCATCTTCATCAGAGCCTCACGACAGCTGTATTAGTACCACGAGAAGAGTAATAATTCCCAAATAGCGTTTGAAAACCATTTACTATCATTACGTTTTTCACAAAGTAGCATTTTCATTTGTTTTAAAGTAATAAATAATGCATCTATAAATAATAATAATAATCTACTTTTGTAATGCACGCATTTTCTCCGGGCGCGTTGCACCCGTTGATTCGGAGGCGCGGAGCCCTGCTCAAGGTCGCACCCTGTACTTGTTCATATGTAATGTCCTATGCTGGGCAAAATTACATATAATTAACATAACTTTTATTTACACAG
Source organism: Geotria australis (assembly GCA_036362915.1). Lineage (NCBI taxonomy): Eukaryota > Metazoa > Chordata > Hyperoartia > Petromyzontiformes > Geotriidae > Geotria > Geotria australis. The sequence goes on from JAZEWU010000002.1 coordinate 21,226,861, forward strand.
AAAACCATTTGAATACAATAACTATAATAGTCGGTGTTATGTCACCTGCGTGATTGACAGCAGGCAGAAGCCCCAAGGTCACGTCAAGACTACGAGTATATGACCACTGCATTGTTATTATTAATTCAAAGAGAAGTTGACTGTGGCATTGGCATTGGTCTTGAGTTTTCCAGCGAGTGACGACTTTGTGTGTACTACCATTTTGAGAAATGAGCCTGATTCCAGAATAACGGTGCCCTTGGCCATTTCTGCCATGAAAAAAATATGTTGCAGTTATTACTTAACCATTAACATCGAGTTGGCATTGATTCTAGATGTTCAGAACACCTGTCTTCCCACGTGCAGCTCAGTCATGTTAAAGCAGCAGTCAAAACAGATTACATGTTTTTCTTGAATCCGTTATGATCACCTACCTAAGTATACCCTTTAATAGCTTGAAATTAGTCACAATGTGACCATTGAAAATAAATTAGGTGAATCATTGGAGGACTGCATATAATGTGGTTTTAATTTCTGGTGTGTGCACATCTGTACAATTCCTGGAACATTTACTGCTTAATAATATGTGCAAGCACAATAATAGATGACCTTTTATTTAATTGCTGCTGCGTTTCTATGGGTGATTTATTATTTAACTAATAGATTTGAAATATTTTAACACCATAACGTCTGCCAGACCTTGTGTGTTGTTTTTATAACATATAATTGCCATATATTAATGTTCTTTTTTATGTTCAAGTTATATTTATAATAATAGTATTTTTTTCTCATTAGACCCCTAAGTGGAAATTTACCAATACTTTACAAACACTTCATTAAGTCTGTCATGGAAATTGTGAGAGGGAGAGGGAGGGAATTCAAAGCACAACGAATTTTGTAAGCATTTATTCAAATTCAATATAGGGGGAATATTGATAGTTTTAATGAAAACTTGAATGTTAAAAATATCTAGTGCCATAAAGATCTTAAAACGCACATGCACTCAGACAAATATTTGAAACAGAATGAACGTGAAACCTAGTACGGTATGTAACTTACTTTCAGTCAGATTATTTATATATTGGCATTATACGCTGTGGTATCATAATGACGATGGTGAGCATAATAATGGTTGCTCTTCAGAGCTGTTCTTTCGGGATAGCCGTGTCGAGCACAATAATAATAATAATAAATCATCCTCTTGTTACTCCACTGCTAGTTGAAAGCTTCATGGCGCCCCGTCCGTGACAGAGTTGTTTCACCATACTTCGCCATGATGGTTAGAGCAGGTTGGTGAAGGGTTGATTCAGGACCAGTTCAGACATTACTTCCTACTGATGTTAGCTGTGCAGAAGAATCAAACTCAGGTTAACCAGGCGCATAGTGTGGTGCAGGAACCACTGCTCCACCTCTCCAGCCCTCTCACTCTGGACAATATAAACACAGCCAGACATCTTCGTTTGACAAACTCGAGTCAAAATGTACAACGATATACAGTACGTTTTGTACATATTGAAGTAGCATGGCATTTAACCCTTGCTGGTTTGCGTAGTTTTATCAAGTGAATGTCACATTGAACAAAAAGGTATAGAGTAGGGATTGGTGGTGTCGGATTAGCACGCTGTGCTAAAACCCCGGCGAGCCAAGTTCGATTCACACTTGTGGCCAACACCAGTGATGACTTCTGAACTGGTCCTGGGCCTCCCCTAGGTCGACTCAGCCTCAAATGAGTAGTACCTGGTGCGGTGTGTAAACATCGCCACTAAGGAGACAAAGGCGACCGGGCGTGGTGCTGGCCATCCACGCTCTGGTGTGCCGTGCGGGCCTTCATAAGTGCTTACAAAGAGTACTTGACCCTACAGTGGGTTAAGACTATACGGGGGATTTTTGTCTTTATATGTATAGAAAAACATCCATTCTTTGTCGACTTGTTTTCCCCTCTCGATCGCCTCTCCATATTCACAAGGATCAAGCATGATCTCATTTCAACATGCACTGTGAATTGCTGATGTTAAAATTCTGCCGGGCGCTTCGTCAGATTATTTATAGGTAACTGCTTCACCATCCAGAACCCATCAGTAGTGGGCCCTGAAAGCTCCAGGGGACCATGATCCATCTACCACGTGCACTTCCCTCCCCGTCAGCACCTTCAGATCGATACTATATTGATGCACGCGGAAAAAATATACTTTTATCTGCTTACATTCAGTACAAACGGAAACAGTGTTACGCGTTCCTGTCTTGCACCAACATATGAGTCCGTTTACATTTTATTTTTAACAAATGAAGCTAAGTGATATTAAATTCTGCATTCTGTGCTTTGCGTATTTTAAGATTCTTGCCGAGTGTTTTGTGAGATATTTCAGGAAAAGGACACAAAGACATAATTGCACTCGCGAGCCTGCATTTCCATTCTGTCAGAAACCTTGTTTATCAAGCAAGTCCAATCCTGCACAGGGTCGCGGTGAGCCGAAGCCTATCCTGGCAGACACAGGGCGCAAGACAGGGCTACACGTAGGATTGGACGCCAGTCCATCACAGGGCACCGGGGGCAATTTAGTCAGCAGGCCAATTAACCTATGCAGCAGGAAACCAGATTGTCCAGTGAAAACGGACACGGGGAGAACATGCAAACTCCACTCAAAAAGGCACCCGAGCCGGGATTCGAACCCGGGTTCTTTTTGCTGTGAGGCGACAGCGCTACTCACCATGCCATTGGTATATGTAATCTTAAATGAATCATTTCGAGTGATAAAAGTGGCATAGTGCTATAAAGGTTTACAGGACTATATCCTAGGAAAACCCTATTATAAACATCTACCTGCTACTGTATTGTGAATGCTAGGGAAAGAAAATGGCATCCAAACCATGATAGCAATGGCCATCCACAACCGTATATTCTACTGATAAATAACTTTCATTTGGACCATACGGCGTAGGGTGACACTGCACACTGCTGGCTTCTGACCATCACACAGCTCCCTGCCTGCAGCACCTGGCAAGCTCCCATGATCCCTATCCAAGTACTAACCTGACTCAACTTGGCTTAGATCGTGAGATTTGATGAGTTCGGAATATTTACCTAAAGGCATAGATCCTAAACTATCAATGCCTTCTGGATGCAGGAGATAGATCCCAGCCAGACCAATTATTTTAATGTATTTAATATTTAAGAAATTGTAAGCATTATTATTCGGGTTCATTCTATTACCTGCAATACAAATGTAGCCTTCTTGTTCTGTCTTTACAGCCAACGAAATTAAACTTGTATTGGCAGCGTGTCACATTTACTTCAATATATTGTCCGCTTCAAAGCAGGGATGCCCAGCAGCAAGGATAATGTTGATTTAAATTGGAGGTGATTGATGTTATAGAGATGACCGCCAAAATGTAGAGGAAGCTACTCCGAGAGCACCACCATGACACCTTTAATCCTGCCAAGTGGCCAATGCAAAGGCTGTGCTTTACATCCAGACAAATTAGATCATTGTGGTGACATTGAATTTCCAACCTCTTGCCATGCAGTGTCTGCTGAAAGTGTGATGCCCAATAAGTGGTAAATCCACAGGATTTAATTCGTTAGATTTTGAACAATGTTGAAAGAGTATGGCTCAGCCAGGATACAGGCAAATGTCACGATTGTCCATGTTATGAATGTTGGCACATCGGTGAAGAAGGAAAAAATAAACGTCACAAAAACGACCCCAATACAGAACAGCATGTCTGTGTGTACATGCATGTTATCATTTATACTGTATAACCACATCACTTCATTTGAATCATGTTGAGTTTACGTTCTGCTTTAAATTATGTAAACATTCATTTTTAAAGTGAGATAAACATTTCTGAATAAAATTACCAATTGCTTTGGCCCATGAATGCACTTCATATATATAAACAAATTGAGACAATTTATGCATTGCTGCAGTAAATATATTCATATTGCCAAAAGCTTTACCTTTGCATACAGGAGATACATAAAATATGATCCCACATATATCCTGCCTATGGTATTTGTGTGATTAAATATGATTTTTGTACTTATATATAAATTCATTTGATCAAATCATTCAATGGGAGAAGTTGATACCGACTTTTTTTACGTAGATTATTGAGCCTTTTGAGAATTAGAAAACATGTATTTTGCTCAGGTTTAACATTGGATATCAGTGGTAATCAGAGCTGCATTGGCAGCAGAGGTGACCTTGAATGTCAGAGAATCACGAGCATTGCACATCCTTTAGCTGTACGCGCCTGCATAGCACACACAAGCACTGCGAGACTACAAACAAATTAATCCATAGCTCACCTTTTTTAAATTAAGAGCAGCTTCATTATATTATATTTGGTTAGGTTTATCATATCTGATAGAACATCATATTTTCAAAGCATTGTTAGTGCAATGTAATATGAACCCAACGACCTGCATTAAATTTCTGGGATTCATTGGCAAGCTGACATCGGTGGCAAGCAATATGAGAACTGATCCTGCCCTCCCTACATATCACCAACCTATCACTGACCAGTGTGGTGAAGCATGGTAAACAAAACAAAAATACAATAACCAAAATAGGAGCAGAAACCTTCATCCATTGGCTGGAGGTGATTTATTTTAATCTTTATTATGCACCTCAAGCCTTTTGCCATCAGTGAGTGAAATGGCAGTCTCTACTTGTATGTTAGCTGATGCTTTACCTCTGTTTTACTAAAGTCCATCATGAGCTAGACTTGCACACGTTATTGGATCAACTAGGCATGCGAGGAGTATGAGAAATGGAAACTTCCATGCTCGTCTGCGCACATCAGCATTTTCGCTTTCAGGCTTCGGTACACGAAAACATCATAACCTGGTCACGCAAAGCTGAAGTCTATTCATCTTGCATCCCTTGCCAGGCCCTCTGCTCATCTCTCTGGATAACTGTGCAAGTTGTGACTGCCTGCTTTATACCAATGTCGACTATTCATGAATAAAAGCATTCATAATGAGCCAAAATGTATTTTTACACCTCTGCAGATGAATATGAAGGGGAGGTACACTCTGTATACAGTATACAGAACTGGGAAGATCTTTAAACAGATTTTGAATAATGAATATTCATAGAAGTGTAAATTACAATGCTGAGTGAAAATTACAGGCAAAATATTGTAACTGCTTGTGAAACGTGCTAAGCCATTTGGGAGATAAGTAAAAAAATAACACAACACAACATGCTTGGCAATCAGTCTGAATCACACAGTGGTTTTATTAGCCTTAGTCCGAATAATGTGATTCATTTACCATCAGATTACCTATATACGTGCACTTCGTTATGGTTGTGATAAATAGCTGTCTTCCTGTAAATCGCTGAACAAGGGTTTGCATTGGTTTGTAGATTTCCAGGGAATAGGCAGTTGCCATTCCAGTCATATATGAAGGAGTCGGTCATTTCCTATGACATCTGGCAGTTCACCACCAGCATTGGTTCAAGCAAGCCTGACTTTGCTGATTTAACAACAGATTTTAAAACCAGCGCAGACATTGCCTGTATTGAATCAACGCTGCGGAGATGTGGATTCACTGAAGGCTATTGGACCAATGAGATGTATAAGAAATATGAGTGTTTTTAGCGTGGAAAGACATGTCCAGGAGCTGTAATGTCTCCTTATCTATTTAGTCATTTATATTCTTTACAATTATAAGAAAGATTATTTTGTGTAACACATTAATAGCTGTGTACCATGTGCCCTCTGCATACAATAATGAACGCTGTTCTATCGATTTCTACGTACACGTATATGTAACAGAACCGACAACTTAGCCTTGTTCCCGATGGATTTCACCAATCCAGAATAACAGGTTTTAATCACTCTTTTATTATTCACTGAGATGATAATTCAGGTGTCGCCCTCACAAGGATAGCTGCATTTTGAGAAATCTGCTTACGGGCATATTGCAGTATTGAAAAGCACTGTGGATATGCACCTTGTTTGGTTTGGTCTGAATGCGCCACTACTCAAATGCTCCGTCCATCTATATTTAATGTCATCAGAAATGCTGTCATCCTATTTATCCTGAGCTGGTGTAACTGACGACCAGCTTCTATGGGATGCTGCTAACACCCCTGTGTATCTCTTCACTGCATTTAGAGGCCTCATTGTCTCAATTCTTTTGAAGGGCTTTTCCTTTTAATGTTTATACAAACAATCATTTCTTGCACATTGCAACTGATTTTTTAGCACATAATCAGAAACGTCACAAGAAAATGCCATATCATCACTTATCACAAGCATTTGAACACCAAATACTATCTATACTCCTTGAAAATAATTTTGACGTTTTATGGAATATTTATGGTTTTGGTTTGTTGCCGCTGTGCTCACGCACCACGAATCATCATTCTAAAATAGCTGGACAACTGGCTAAGCGAGATCATCCGTATAACAAATATAACAAGCTCAAGGTTAATTTCCATGTTAAATTAACAATATTAATAGCATTTATATAGCATATGTGAAACCACTGCTGAAGGCCTCCTTCCCCTGCAATGCGAGTGATTGTTTGAACATACTTCACTGAAATGGCTGAAGAGCATTGGTGAAGCAGAAGGAGGAGCCAGGAATTGACTCTGTCACTGAATTTATAACGCCTAACACTAGGACTGTGCCACTGCTCGATTACTATAATGGATGAGAATAGTATATATCCCTGTTATACTACAAGTACCAAAATTGACAGAGTAAAAGCAAAAAGGCAAAGTCTTGTTAAAAACCCACCAATGTCAAGGATCACCTTTGTAGACTATTTACAGCCCAATTTGTGAATCAGACATGTGAGTTTATTCAGATCTCAAACATTTTATCCCCACACCCACCCCCGGAAATGTAGATACAGTCTTTTTGAAAATAGGATTTAAAAACTGACAGGAGCTTTAAATATGTACAGGTTATTCATGTTTCAGATATGTCCATTTAACATCCCAATGGAGACGATTTTGAAATGCAAAAAAATATTGTAAGGCCAAGGATGTTGTTTGTTTTGCCTTCAATAGCATATTTACTGTCTAAGATGACTATCAACAAATTTTGAGGAAAGGAAATTAAATGTCCTTAATAACTATTTTTTTTTCAATGTAATCAGGTTAAGATAATTTCTGTATTAGGATTAAAATCTGTTTTAGGATCTTGTTCTCATTATTAAATGCTGTACCTTTTATAAGCTGTTAACAATTTAATGAAACGAAATAATTTACAAAAACATATTTGAATGTATCGCTCGTCCATTCTTCACAATGTCATCAAAACAATGTTTTATTCTTTAACAAATGTTGATATATTTTTTGAAAATAACCGCATAGATATATATATGCATGCCAGTAACAAATGAAGATCATCAACAAGTCACAAATTAAAATAAAATGCCAGCTTACCAGATAGATACATAAAAAATCCATGCAATAGGTTCCCTTCCATTTTTTCTCTCAATTAAAACACATGCACAATATTCCCCAAACAGAGCAAATCATTTACTATCAGAAGTTCACAGTCTACAATGCTGGATGTGTACTAACCATATGTTTCTTGATATAACCTCATTCCCATGCCCTCTGAGACTCAAGCAACACAACCAGCTTACCATTAGCCACAGTGCAACAGCAGGCTGGGTGGTCGGATGGTTTTCTGTGGGGTAGACAGAAGAGCTTATTAATCAGGTTAAAGCAAGACGGAGCATGCTCTAGAGTAGCACTGCCACCTCACAACAAGAAGGAGCTGGGTTCGAATCCCGGCACGGGTGCCTTTCTGTGTGGAGTTTGCATATTCTCCCCGTGTCCATGTGGGTTGTCGCCGAGCACTCCGGTTTTCTCCTACAGACCAAAGACATGCTACTGCATAGGTAAATTGGCCTACGAATTAAATTGCCTCCGGTGCCCTGTGATCGACTGGCGTCCGATCATGGGTATGGCCCTGCCTTGCGCCCTGTGTCTGCAGGGATAGGCTCCGGCTCACTGCGACCCTGTAAGCGGAAGGGATTAAGCGGTTTCTGACAATGGATGGATAAAGTAGAGCAGCCATGAATCCACCACCTCACGCTGGTCCCCAAGTAGCCCCCTCTGACTCCACGCTCTTCTCATTCTTTCCGACAGCTAAATTACATGCCGACATCACAACTACATAGCGCCTTTTGAGTAAAATATCTTGAACAACTGTATTAAAAAAGTATAGCCCTCTCAACCTGCTAAAATTACTCAACATAGCAAAGTAAAGTTACAATCGATATCGCCTTGTAAGGTACTCTGAATTGCAGTGGTGGCACAAAATTCCAATTTCAGGAGACGAAGATTCAGTTTACTTTAGCAGGTCAATGTGTAAATATTGTACCAAACCAAATATCCAGGCCAATATTGACCTCATCAACGTGTCCATGTAAAGTCAGCGATGTGTTCTGCTGCATTGTTGTGCGACCCAAATCTAGCCATTTTAGTCCAATTGGTAAATTGATGGGGAAGTGCATTTGCACTGCTAATTTACCCAAGGCTAAATTTACCCATCCATTATCAGGCAATTTACCTGCCACCAATTATCACCTGCTTGCATGAGCTGAGAGTAGATTAAATCTCAGCTTTACCCATCACACTTTCAAATACTGCAAGGGGGAACTGCCAATACACCCATTTTCTAGATCGGGTGTTCACAATAAAAGTCATTGAAAAAGGGTTCTAAAAACAACACATTCACGTTTATTTCCTTAGCCGTGTAAGGTGTGGTAAATGGTGCTGCCCTGCAATTGCTTGCTCGCACCATTGCTGGCTTAAGGGTGTTTGACTAGAGCGAGCTCTAGGGAGCCACTCAACGGGCATTTTGGCCTACTCTACCATGCTGGACAGATATCTTAGAAGAGGTGCGAGTACCGACACTTTACCTCACCCCTCAGGATCTCCAATGTAGAAGGTAGGGAACAATTTATACAAGCCTTTTGCTAACTAAATATTTTGCACAGAGTTTACTTAAACCGTGTGATTAGTATGGATTTTTCTCAAAGGAATGTGTTTTTAAATTGCGGTTTACAATTACATTTCAAGTCAAAATAAACAAATTTGCAATTGACACCTTTTAGGCAAAGCCTTGAGGCCCCACAGCAAGCTAAGACTTGCTCTAAAAATAAATCACGTGACTCTCACGATTAAATCTGAGTCATTCGTGTAATTAGCAGCTACATGCACATAGTAACACACTATTAAAACTATCCTTCACGAGTTCTTATTTTGCCTATCCACATCAGTTTGTGAATGTACAGTAGTGCAAAGATCATAGCAACAGACAATACGTGGCTATTTCCAATTCATCTCTACTGCTACACATTAGAGGAATGGCAAGCCAGAGCAGCAGAAGCCCCTACCTCTTGCCCACACACAGCGAGAGTAAAACACTGTTCTAACGAGCTAAACCGCATTTTGTACTCGGTCATTTCATGAAATGTCATGCATGCAATTTGAACACTAAAATTGTTCATAAAAGCATAACAATTAGCATTTCATAAGCACTTTTGAATCTTTACAAACCATTAAAATGTTACCGTTTAACAGACTTACTATAATAACGACCATTTACATCGAAGCTGCAGAGTACTGAAATGGAACGCAAATGACGAGGGGGGAATAAGTCATACTCACCACCTTTTCTTCAACATACTTGTTTTGATCGGCGGGTCTCCTTTGAGCTAAGTCAGCAATTCCACATTCCCATGGCACAGACCATACCGATGTCGATATCCCACAGAGCAGTGCACATTGTATTGTATTGAAAGCTGACGCGATAATCGTTCGAGTCCACCACCAACTATAATTTGATATCTCAACCTCCCGCTTGTGAGTCAAGCGATGTGACCAGAACAATAGGAAAGGTTATTTGTGGGTCCCAGGGGCTGCTGGGTTCTAAGCTTAAATCAACTTGATTACATAGAAGCGCCATGTAATATCCGTGCTGCCCCATGGAACCAAAACCAATTTCAGGTGCTTTCGTTTCCTGGAAGCACCTCCCAACGTGTATGAAAAAAATACAAACGTTCATTATTGATGCCAGTCTCACTACTCAGGATTCACTCGATGCATCAGAATGTTCAATAGCAAAACACGGAGAATCAATATTTTCTGAGAAAGGACTAAACTGTTTGGCAAACCTCACGAAACAAACCCAATAGGAGGAGTCCTAATAAAAAAACCTCCCAGACCACTCATATCCTATTTTCGTTTTACCAATAGATAAAACAGTAAGGATCTTAATTTTAAAACAAACCATGAAGATAACGTTTTTAACAAAACTGACATCTTATGTGAATGCATTATTTACTTCATGTTAACAAGCATACAGATTTAACATTACGGGCGAGTCTCACCATTTGAAACGGCACCTATAAATACTGTATTATCCTTTAACACGATGGACGCGCTCCTTACACAAGCTGGCTCCACACATTACCTTTATTCCTCGTTTATTCTGTTAAAATGTTCACGTACACGAGAGAATTATAAATTAAATATTTTCAATTGTCCGTTATGTGAAACAGAAGCACGTATCTTGTCATGTGAGAAAAAAAAATCCATTGCATTAACCGTTAATTCAACTCTGTGCAGAATTATCGATTCATTAAAACTTTATTTTGCAAAAATAGTATGCATTCCCTCACACCTATTAACAATAAAGAAAATGCGTCTCATCTCTCTTGTCACGTTTAAATGCAATTTCTCACATGTTTTCAAACGCAGCTTATAAAATGTCATTAATTAAATAAATAACGCTCGCCTAACACAGTTCCTCCACATGTGCACCCTGCATAACCCCCAGCATTCACATATGATTTCATGCGGTCTTGGAAGAATGCTATTCTTGGACTTTAGAAAGCCCTCCGATTCGCCAAGCCCATCCATGTTACACAGAATCTTGCTGATGGGCCTGTTATGCAAGCTTCTTCCTGAATGCAATTCATTACAAGTGTGTGAACATTTTAGGAACTCTACATAGTCAATTTTAAATTACCTCACGCAAAAACACCCTTGCTTATCTGCTGTTAACTAAATCTTATGAGACTTTTAAATCCCATGAGGTATGCCGAATCAATAGGCTGTTACTTCCCCTGGTGTAGTGACCTAGCCATGGAAGAACATGTGGGGTAAAGTCTTGATACAAAATAAATGCTAGTGACAATAATTCATAATGGGATTTACATGTTGTTTTTAAGATAAAAAATGTACACTGCATACACATATAGAAATAAACATCATAATATAAAGCCCTCAATATAATTATTGACAGCTGGATGAAGAAGGCCTCCTTCCTCAATGGTGGTTTTGTTTTTGGGATGTTTGACCAGACATTGCTCTGTAAGGGGTTAGTCAATTGGGGGACCAGTTCAGATACCACTAATGTTAGCCATGGTCTCAAATCAAACTCGAGTCACTAGGTTAATAGCACAGCATGATAACCCAAGCAATATTTGCTTCTATTTATGTAAGGCTATACCATTTGAAGACATACCTAAAATATCATCACATCAACCATTTTGATTTTCAAATCAACAACCCTATGGCAGTTTTGGTGCCATGCTGAATAAAATACGTTCCGTGATATTTTTGCTAATACAGATCAACTAAATCAATCATCAAAAAAAGCACGCACATAGTATCTCCTGGGGGAGTTTACTTACAAAATGTTTATCTGCTTTATTATTCACATTCAATACCAGACACACAAAACAAAATTGGCAAATGTTTTTTTGATATTTAAAAATAGTGCTGCAACCATTAATTGGAATTCATCTGATATTTTCTTTGCTTCCATAAAGGATATTGTTTTAGCCAAATATTCACATCACAGATTATGTGCACAGTCAGGAAGCACAGACACGGAGCTCCAGATTCAACACCGAAAAAGGAAATGTCAGCATCTGCCAGGCAGGAGACAATTGGTCCAATGGGAAAAGACAGCTCCACTAATTTACAAATTTTATTCTCCCTTTATTCCAATTAAGCAGCTTATTCATTGTTCAATCTTGCATCATTGCAATGTATCGGGTGGACAGGTGTACAAGTACGGCAGTAAATTGTTCTGCTCGTGCCTGTGACTGATTTACTAAAAAGAGCTGCTTCACAAAGGAGTCTATATAAAAAAGCTGCCTAACTCAATAGTAGAACAACACAATGATTCTGAGAACACAATTACTTATCATCTCACCTCCCCATTGTACGAAATGCACCATATTCATCTGACAACAACAATGTTGCTCCCCATACATGTATGCATAATTTAGACTAGTTTATTTCACTTAACCTCCAAGATTTAGATAACACTGTTTAATCAACACAATTGTGAAAATTTGATCACGAGATTTATACAGCACTATTTTTAGTGTATACTGTCAATATGTGTGGGTCAAGTGCTATTTTAGGAAGCCTGTTGATCTGCTGCAGGTTTTGCTAAAATTAACCATAAGCATAGTCAACAGAGATGTGCAGTATATTGTTGTAGTCAATGACTACAGGCCACATTTACAACGAGAACCATAAACCCAATAGACAACCAATGAACATACCAAAATATGTGTATGGATCTGGCCCAGACCAAGTTGGAAACTGGCAAATGTAATCGCAAGCATGTAGACGCCAGTTGAAAGTTTAATAAGGCTTGGCAATAACTCCCCACTGTCTGAAGGGTGGCTTATCCCTGTCTACCATTCTTACAGTGCTGAATACAAAGCAGACAGATAACTAATGTTTAGAATTGTCTTTATTACAGATTAGTCAAAAATGAAAGGTAATGTGCAATATGCGTTGCGTTCTGTTTGACCACTTTAATGGGATTTTTGTAATTAATGATCACATTTATTTTTACACATCAATTGCACTCAATACGATGCATTGCTTTACACCAATAGTCCCGTACAATACGTAAAATTATTGTACAAAGATAAATTTCAATAGACAGTGTTTACATGTGTTAAGTCTCTGACCATCAGAGCTTACAATAGATTTCTTTAAAAACACCTTTAAGAACATAATCGCTTGCAGGAAAACTCAGGACATCTAAGCCGTCACAAAGCATGTTGTGGCCATTTTCAGTTTCTGGCGTGACAGCAATCAGACAGAGCTCTCTGGCATCCATTCAGCCTGGTCCTGTGCGTTTTTAATTGAAGAATCCAGCTCCTGAAAAAGCAAAACCAGGCCATTGATGGAGATGCTTCTCTTAGGTCGAGTGCCCGGTTTCCCAGTGTGGGCGAACATGCCGATATCCAGAGACAAGCTACGTTTAGGTCCAGAAATTGCAGGAGTGCGGGCCAGTTTGTTGAGAGCAATCTCTGGCCAGCCATGCAAGAGCAGCGCCTGCTTGGTCTGCAGAACAAGGCTGGCGTGCTTGGAGTGGCTCACGTTGTCTGGCTTGTCGCGCTGAACGCTTCCCAGCGGCTCTCGCTTGGCTCTGCTCTTAGTGCGCCGTCTGCGCTTGTGGGCGGCCGGCTCGTCAACGTTGCATTGCGGCGCTGGCGCGTTAGGATCCTGTCCCTCGGGGGCAGGCTGACATGAGGCAGATGACTGGCTTCGTGTGGAGTCGCTGCTTGAAGGCTGCCCTTCCTCCTGCACCATGAGCTTACAGCTGAACTGGTGCTGCTGCTCTCCCTGGAAACCCTGAATCTCCCGCGTGGGCGCGTAGACGCTCCTCGCCTCGGGGATCTTTCCGGCAGATGGATTGGCACACACCTTGTAGCGTATCATGAGGATAATGATAAACACGAGTAGGGAGGCCACGATGATGCCTCCGATGACGATTATCATGGTTCCCCCGATGAACTGGCTGGGCATGGAGGAGCACTGGATGTACTCTTCTTCAGTGATGAAGTCGATGCAGCCCAAAAGCCTGGTGGCTGTCAAAGACGTACTGACGTCATCGTATATAGCCATGACGCAGACATCATACATGGCACCGGAAAGCAAGTTGTTGAGCACAAACGACTTACTCGAAGATGGCAGCATTCTAAAAGACAAAAGCAGAATTAAATCGCTATTTATGACAGTTGTAATATGTGCTGTGGCATTTTTTTATGTCACCGATGTATATTATATCTTTACCTTGTTACTTGAGGAAATCACGGGACAACTGTGCAAACAGCATCAAGCTTTACAATTTGATGGAATAAAATATAAGAATGTAACAAGCTGCAAAGAATGCATCCATTTTAGCATGAAATGTTGCTAGATTCAAAATGGTAGATAGTTTAATTGTAATTCCATGTTTATATTGCCACATTACTTTCTGTGTTTTATGATCTACTACCAAGTGCTGATATTGCAAAATAGAAAAATAATGAAGCATAGGTCTGAAATATTAATGATTCCTGGGACAAGCAATATGCACTCCTGCAATCTGGCACACATGGATTGTGTGCAAGACTGGAGGCCATATGTAGGAAATGTTCCAGTGTTTTATAGTTCACCCTGCAGTTTCTCGTGAATTTATTAAAATAACATAATCCCCACTTACATAATGTAATCCCCACTAATAATAATACAATAATAATAACAATCGTTTAAAATAAACCAGTGGCCACTGCATATTTAAGTAATACTGTAACCCGACCTCCACTAAAGTGCACAATCTGTCCGGTGCACATTGCATAATGCAATTAAGCTCACATTAGTCCCGAAATTGTGATACTTAAACCTACACATTCCAGGAAATGCTAGATCCGGGAATGAATTGCTAATGATAAGGATGTGTGTGCAACTACCATTTTTTATTACTGCAATGACGATATTTTTTAGCTAATTCAGCCAATAACCAGATGCCTCTCCACATTACTTGATTGGCACTTTAATGGATAAGCACCATTAGGGCATCCTGCAAATTGAGCACAACCCATAAAGGGCTGGGATAATTGTATATTTTATGCCTTAAACATTTGTAGACTGACAAGAAAAACCACCTTTACAGACTAAACTAAAATATGTTTAAAATGTTCAAAGAAATTAGATTAACCACAACATATAACTGTAAAAAGTGTTCAATGCTCCTATTATTTTTGCACAAAAAAGATATTCAAATGTATGCAAGGTGCATGAAAATATCAACACATTACATGTGGAATGATTAACTCCCCTGGCGATTTGAAGAATAGTCTGGATTCGGAATTACAATTCGCTTAAAGAATGCATTCTTTTTTTAGCACTGCGGTGAATGCTGCCTAAGCAAAGTTCACCAATTACATACAACGCATATTAATTGAATTACATCAATTATTACGCCAGACAATAATCAGGACCTTAGGAATCGATATTAACCGATTAATCGATTCTTGCCTACAAACATATTATAGTTTATAGCTTATTCAAAATATTGAGGCGAAGAAAGTTGTACTTTATTAATGAATACTGTGGCACCGTTGTCAATCTACACTTGGTACAGTATGATCCACACAAGGCTGAGATTTAGTAACAGTTAATCACAATTGTCAGAGACAAGATAATGGTGGCAGTAAATGCATCTGTCGGCAGCTTTGGCAAGATAAACGACCTCCAGCAGAGAGGATTCAGCTCTGAAGATAAAATGAGTCTAATCGCATGAATTTGCATTTTGTCACACAGACGATGCTGAGGGTAAACAGTACTTTTCTAGGATTTAAAACCAAAATTTTAAGCAAAACGAAAATTATTTACCAACCCGTCTTCTTCCTGGCTGACGTAAAATAGGCGTTCATTGATGTATAATAAAAACACGACCGATAATGGCCGTATTCAGTGGAATACCACGTGCAAATCATATGTATATCATTGCATTTACTCAGACATTAACAATCAATGCAATTGTTTACTATTGCAGGGGGGCTATATATAAATAAACATTTTCCTGATGTGAGAAGGTATGACAAAAAATGTTTTTTGATTGCAAATATATTTGAGATTTCACACATTCCATTTCCTTTCACACTCATGAGTGGGTTTTTTTGCAATAAATGTGAACTTGTGATTCCTTTGCCTTAAAATAGTTTAACAAATCTGTACAATTGAAATAACTGATTACGTTAAAATGGTAATTACACTGCCCTACATCGAGATTAGTAATGGAGGTTTATTAATTGGAGTTATTATTATAACCCCCCTTCCCCTTTTCTTTACTAAATAACCTAAATATTACAGATTCAGCTTGATGTGAGGTATTGTTTAGCAGGCCAGATGGGTCAGCATTGAGCAAAGGGCTCACAATTAGAAGGTTGAGACTTTAAATCCTGGTTGAGGGGTAAGGCAGCCCATAATCATCCCTTCAGGGTCGATAAAATACGAAATGGGTATCCCTATGTAGGAGTGTCAAATGTGGTTGTTCTATGGTTAGACTATCCACCACCACCATAGGACTGTTGAATTTCCACCACTCGCTCAGATTTGTAAACAAGACGCGAGCACTGCATTATTTGGGCAGGAAATCACAACTCTTGTTCAGCACATTTTTATTATTTTACATTACTGTATCTACTTAAAAATAAAGTAACAATAAAGGATTATGCAAATAGCAAAGGTATGACATATACAATGCAACGTAAACATAAATAATGCAAAGCCGTATTTGTCAACGAAAATAACTGTGCCTAGTCAGGAAGATGTATCCATGGCTATAATGACGGACACATGGCACTCATCATCATCATACCAATGGAACAAAAATCCCATTTGCTGGAACTCGTTATTCTATTAATTCATCATTTGGGAAGAGACACCTATTAAATAAAATATTGTTTCTGAAATCAACGTATAGTATTCTGTAGTTCATGATGTATCGGTTGCCTGTCTGTGGAGTGCCTACATTGTAATTGGGTTGTTACCTGGATACCATCATAATTGTCATGCTCGCGTGAAAAAAATAGTATTTACGCATGATAACGGGGTTTTCCTCTTAAGATAGTTGTTATTGAATTGCATTACATTTGATAAACTTATCAACAGAAAATTCGAAATAATACTGCATTAGGTAAACTTAGCAACAGAGCTTCACTAAGGATTTGGTTACTTGTAAATGTGTTTGTATATCCATCCATCCATCCGTTTTCTAAACTACAATGAATGTATGTTATAGTATTCAAGAGTTTGGTGTCATGCGATAAAATACCGTTCTTTTTTCATAACTTATGTCTTTAATTGGAAAAAAAAACCTGACCCAACTTGTGAAATTAAAATATGTGTGACTGAAATGAACTCATGTTCTGATTACGGCCTATTTACAGCTGAGCGAACACTGCCGATAAAACATAAATTACTGTACTAATAACGATCACATTAGCTAGATTGAGTTAGAATGTCTACACATGAAATTATTCATTTGCCGATTATTTTAAATGAAACGTGTGCCCATATGAAATCACTTGTCATTAAACATGAAGTGTGTAAGCCTAGAACCAAGTAAATTAACGTAGCTATATACCGTACTAAGAGTATGTTTTTGCACTGTTCAAAGCGTTTAAGAGTGATAAGGGACAGAGGTTGGATAACTATGGTTGTGGTTCAATAATAATAATAGGGCTAGGCATGCAGCAAGTCACCGATCATTTCCTGGCCTCTCATTGGTTGACAGCCTTTCTGGCGTCACAACCAGCTCACTAGTTCGCTTACATCGCTATCTATCGGTCAGCACAGATCTGGTCCTGGTGGTCGCAGGTCGCCTTAAAGGCCAGTGGAAATAATATTACTTATTTAACAAAACAAATCACCTCTTTATTAATTCTTCTTTGCGATTCTTCGAAGCACGATGGTCAGCTTCTGGACATCGTTGTCTTTCAGCTCGGCGCGAAGTGTTTGGTAGAATTCGCAGGCAATACCAAGTATTACCTGACAGGGATCGCGGCGTGAACGCTTCTACCTTGACCCCCCTTTATTAATTTAAACAATAAGAAAACACCCATTTTTTACAAAATACTTTCACCATTTGTTTCCCCCAATTTTATACCGATTTTTATATTGACATCGTGTCATGAGGCAAGGTACAAAACTAGATCTCCCACCGAGCTACCTATGAGATTCCTTCAATTGACATCTGTCCAATGTAGATGGTGGTACTTTCATGACCTACACTGCAATTGAGAGCAGTGTTCGTTGCATGACAAACTAATACTTAATTCTCTGTGCTGAAATGTAGCCAAATTAAGTGCTGAAAATGTTTTAATAGGATGGGATTTATATATTTATGCAGTCATTAATGACCGTACAGAAGCCTTGAACTCGCTATACATGAGAATCCGGTGGTTAAAACCTGGATTTGAAGCGAGGGTCTCAAAGTGCCTCAGCATTCCAACCTTTGAGCCACCTGAACATCTTCCTAAAATTACTGCTTAAAAATGTATAGATTTAATCCTACTCCAAATGCTTTAGGAATACTAAACAACTTTCAGAAACAAATGTGAATCAATTTTTTGCAAAAAACGTTTGTAGTTTTTGGGTCAGAGCTACACAATGCTGTAATAAGACTAAAGCCAAGAGCAAATTTGTTTAAATTCAATATATTACTAAATACTTTAGTTCTTAAACTTGGAGAATAAGATCGTGTGTTTTGACTTGGTCTTGCACAGCCTGCGCATAAGCTCTCCCACAGTGTACATTAAGCATGTAATGAATGTGATAGAGATCTGATACGATTTGTTGGACTTACTCATTTTTAGAATTGTAATGGCCTACCACTAGCTCCATGCCTCATGGGCAAAATGGATGGATACGAAGCCTTGAGCCACATCCAAGTTGCTCCTTTATCACCCATCACCACCACGGTCCTACCAAGTACCATTTGCCAACACTTTGACTACACAAGGACAAACAAGGAATACACACTCAATGAATGCACTCGCACTTTTCCCACTGTGGTATTGCATAATGCAACATTATTCGCGTTCACAAGGAATTTGGCTATGGCGTGTAGCTATGGAGTGTGCAGGCTGTACAACTGCACCAGGTCCCACAAGCCAGTGGGGCTCAGGTGCTAGGCCGCTACCTGCACTGACCTTACTTGAATGATTTAGTCATACAAAGCAAGACAACCCGTTTGCATCAATGTTAAAAATCACATGCATTAATAAGAAAATCACATTCATTCATGAGAAATACTTGACTACACAAATGGCATTTTCTTGAAGTTAACACCATATGGTCTAAAAAAGAATATAGTGTTTTACTCATTAACAATACATCAGAAAGCTAGAACTGCTTGCCATGTCCACAACAATGGCTTCTAGGTCACTTGGTGCTCCGTCACACGATCGACATCTTGACTTGCCTCTGGGCCAAAGCAAAGGGCTAACCCTCATGAGATCCGTTCGGTGAAAATGGCCTAATCAGCAGCTCTATGATAATGAAATATGGAGTAATGCCAGGTTTTTTTCCTTTGCAGTTTATTCACATAGTCTGTTTCATGCACCTATTATATGCCAGAATAACAACGTAAAATCTAGTTATATTAGTCTTGCAGCCAATTCTTTAGAAAATACAGCAGTAAACCACTCTATATGGTTTCCTGTCAGCCCATTGATTGAAATGGATACCACCAAACCACAAAATGATTGCTACAATATATAACCGAATGCTATGGCAACCTGTCAAAAAACCTTATTTCGCACTGTAGTATACTGCACTACATATTCCACACTGGTTCTGAAAAAGGGCAGTAAACTGTCTTTTTTTTGGCAGCAATGCCATTTCTGATAGGGCACAGATGCCCAAGTAAACGATCTTGTGAAGGCACAGGCAGTAAATTGTTAAATGTGTGATACGTCACGTGTAGGCAGGAATGAGGCTAGATTTGTTTCAATTAATCACACGTTTCAGCTCTCATTATCTGATTGTATAAAGTGGTTATCAATGCATTAAGCCATATTTCCCATCCAAAAAATCAAGTTTTGCATTTCCTCACTTAATAAACTGCAGATACATCAACTGGATGATAAAACAATCTTGTTGGACTCATTAATAGTTATAAGTTAACGATATTCCGACACGCTTTAAAGCATCTGGGATTAAATGTGGCTCAGTGTATGAGCTAATGCTCTGCTCAGTGCTGTGATGAAAAATGTGATTAAGTGGATCTCTGAGATAAAGCCACGGTGTTATAGAATGGAAATTATTAATGAAAACAAACTTTTAGTAATATGTGTTTTAATTAGTACAACCAGCAACGTGTTGTACGTGGAAGTGATGCAATAATATCCAGATGATTAAATGGAACATTGTAACATAGGATATTGACGGTCATTCCAACTGCCCAGTGAGAATTTCTCCTTGGTGGCCCATTTCAATTAATGGGAATGGCTAAATGAAAGTACACCGATTTTAAATCAGGTACTCATTCCCAAAAAAGACCCATTGTAAAATAGATTTGCATTATTTTTCTCCCAAAATACCAGCGAATGTGATTCGCTTGAACTTGCAAATAACACAAAAGAGAAATGCTCACGAAGGAATTGTGACGAATCATATTCTTCTACAACAATAGGCAAAAGTAAAATACCAAAATATGTGGACAAGATACCTTCTAAATATCCCATGACCAAAGCATACTGGTTTTTGATTTGTGCTGTGTGTAAATATATTAATGGGCTTGTGTTCATGTGTCATGCAATATGGAGGAGAGAATGATCCAAGTGTGGTGTAGCCCTTTCTTACAACAATAAGCAGTTTGCCAATCAATTTCAGTTGGGAGTTGTTTTCTTCTTGTTAATTCCCTAAAGCCCTCGAAACATGAAAACATTACCAAAATATATTTGATCCCCATTCATCACATCGCAGGATCATGAGAAATGGCAGCAAATCGGGGAGTCCTTCATCCAGGAGTAAAATGACCATGGCTCATGATGTTAATCATTTTAGAACCTTTTGCTTTTTAACTTGTTATACTGTAAGTTATTTATGTTTATAAATGTGTCATCTGTCTTTTTTACATGCAGTAATTTCAAGATCCTAATGTTTTCACTTGTTTTTCATTGAACCCTACGTGCATCATTAAACCAAGCACTGTAACAATACATTATTTAAAACAACCAACAAACTCAAGCGTTAACATATGCCTATTTTTTCAATGCACTTCATGCAACAACAATAAATGTGCAAGCAAAATAATGGAAGATTCATACCTGTACATCAAGGTATCATCAGATGAGCTGTTGTACTGTATTTGGTACATCCGTACACTCGGAAGCATTTTGCTGGCAGACCATTTGATCACAGCCGAGTTAGATGTGACATCCAATGCTGCCACTCTCCGGTTCTGAAACCCCTTTGTGTCAGAGCCATTATTTGCTGCATTAGCTGCAGGCTTTGTGGAGCCAGTGATATCAGAAGAGCCTGGATCTGGCTCAGGATGAACATTGTGAGTAATGTTGCTCAGGTGAGGAAGGTGAATTATGCTAAGACCCACAGAGGTTGTGGATTCACCAGCAGGATTCGACGCGATACACGTGAAGGATCCATCATCCTTCGTGGTCGTAACTAGAATCTCCAGGGTGCCATTGTCATGGACGACTGTTCTGGTGGTGTTGGAGATAACCTTGTCGTCAGGTGAAATCCAGTGGACCCAGGGGTCTGGGTCTCCAATTGCCTTGCACTTTAGCGTCGCTCTCTGGCCTTCCAGTACTATAAGGCGATGAGTGTTGCGGGTTATCAGCGGAGCCTCGCAAACAAACTCCTCCTCCGGGATGGACCAAAAGTACTTGCCTACCAGGGCCTGTGGAGAAGCACAGGTCTCCAGATCATCCTCTCGTGTTAGTCGGCGCAGCCACAGCAGCTCGCAGTTGCAATGTAATGGATTCCCTCCAAAGTTTAGAACCAGTGGAGGTGCGTGATGGATGCCCTTATTCGCAAACAGCTGCAGGCGAGTAAACAGTGGATCTGGGGGAAGCTTCTGAAGCTTATTTGATGTCATATCCAATCTGGCAAGCTTGTGAAGATGTGAAAATGTGCCGGCTTCAATATAATCAATCATATTGTGATCAAGGCTCAGTGTGTGCAGCGATGTCATTTTTTGAATAGCTTCCCAGGGAACTTTCTCTAAGTTGTTGTAGGCCAAATCGAGGTCTTCCAGGGACATCAAAAAATCATCGAAGGCGCCAACAGATATGTCGCTAAGTTGATTGTTGCTTATAATCAGGTGCCTGAGGTTGGAAAGGCCTTTAAAGCTTTTGTTTCCAATGTGGGTCAAACGGTTGTAGTCGAAGTGCAAGAACGTTAAACTGCTCAGGTCTGCAAATGCATAAGGGGCTATTTGGCTGATGGTGTTTCGGGAGAGAGTCAAATCCACCATGAGAGTCATGTTGCCAAAGTCTTGCCTCCGCACGCTCGTGATGAAGTTGTCCCCCAGGCGCAGCTCAACCGTCCGTCTGTCGATATTGTGTGGGACGAAGAGAAGCCCGATTTTAGCACAAACGGTGCTCAGAGATGGTGACAGGTTCTGGCAGATGCAGTGCGTCGGGCATCCAAGGGATGCAGTCACCAGGCCGATAACCAGGAAACAGAGCTGGGCAGTTTCCATCGTTTATCAGGTGAGGAAGTCTGGTTGAACACAAGGAGAAACACGGGGTTAATAAAACAATGGCGTTAGACACGTACTGTACGTATAACTGGGAATATAGAATGTCATAGCACAATGTAGCTTTTTTTAATACAACATTAAACATAATGTCTTCAAATCTCTAAACGTCAATTTACGTGCAGTAGATCATCATTTCTATCAGTTAAGTCTGCGTGGGAGAATGGCGGCGGTTAGAACACTTCACGATGAGTCTGATCATTGGACGTGGCCATCATTAGTAGCAAGGGATAACAGAACCGGTCCAAACCCCATCCCTCTGTCCGTTCCACCTCCCCCTCCCAACCTCCACCAGTTCCCCATCCCCCAAACAACCCCCACGACCGATGCGGCGTGCCTTTGGAGGCATTCACCTAACAGTGGATTGATGAAGGGGCTGTAAAGTGATTGCCCTGAGTTGAGCATGAACACCAAATGCGTGAGCTTTCTGCAATCAAATCTCTCATACTGCGAAGACACATTTAATGTTGTGTTCTTGTCACTCTTGTTTTTCATCGCGTTATAATGAATATGTTTTTTGCAATGTGCTATACGTCCTACGTTTTCCAGATCAGCTCTTCAGAATTTCCAAAAGGCCATGCAGAAACTGCATCTGAAGGGCAGCCTTAACAGGTTACACAGGCACACAGGATCTATACAAGGTGCCACAGCAGATATAGTTCCAGCAATAACTCACTTATCAGAGATCTCTGGCATTGTATTTCAGTTAATGAATGTCTTACAAGACGATAAGGACAGCTGCTGTTATCTCCTTGCTGGTACACAGAGACAAAGTCAGGTCATCTGATTGCAGAGTTGTAATAATGGATGCCATTAGGGGCAGCCCTTTCTCATGAATTTGCTAAAACTTGCCACAAACAGTTTGGTGTTATACAAACATACGAATCAAATAACCTTTAGGAACACTTAGTTTAACAGTTGCATAAACATATTATCCCAAAACAGTCATAGGCTTTGTTGTGATTATGCAGTCAAAACAGCATGCATGTAAACATAAGGAACATTTCTGATCCTAAACTTTTATGGGCAGATTGCGTCAAAAGGTGAACATTATATAGGTTCATGAGAGAAAGCAGAAATTGGTACGACATGAGGCAGGGGCATAGAGATGGGGACAGCAGAGGATGGGGGGCATTCTGCTCTGGAACTTAGAACATCGGGGGCAGGAGGCTAAGAAACGACTGAGGAGACTTCAGAGAGGGCCTTGGTTGGAATTTTTCCTGGGCTTCCAAAACCTCTCAGTGGCCCTGACGTGAACTTTAAAAATGTCAGTGGAACCAGTTTGTTTATGTGTCCAAGAAAATACGTTCAAAGAAGTAAGTTATCAGCATTTTAATTCTGCCTTTTAAAGAAGAAAACAATGATAAAACAAGCGATTTTTTGCCACCTCAGGTGGTAGTAACACACGAAATATTTGGCCAGGGAACATGAGCTATTTCAGTTACCACCCGCTGTTGGATATGGTAACTGGTTCTTATATATATATGTTTCATTCATTGTCAGAAACCGCTTAATCCTGTACACAGTCGCGGTGAGCTGGAGCCTATCCTGGCAGACACAGGGCACAAGGCAGGGATATACCCAAGATGGGACGCCAGTCCATCACAGGGCACCGGGGGCTATTAAGTCAGCAGGCCAATTAACCCACGCAGCAGCATGTCTTTGGACTGTGGGAGGAAACCGTAGTGCCCGGCGCAAACCAACGCGGACACGGGGAGAACAGCCCTGGGGGCGCGTGGCTGCAGCTGGGGGCGCGTGGCTGCAGCTCCCTGTTAAGCGTATTTATTTAAGCTTTAATTTGTTGTAGATTTGTCATTTTTCATCTGTTCCTTTTCTGTTTGGTTGCTGGTTTGTTTCTGTGTAACGTTGGTGTTTGTTTTTGTTGTCTGCCATGCTCTTGTTGCTTGTTTTTTTGTCTGTTTTGCGCGGCCTACTCCTGGCTCAGTTTGTGGAAGTCCTGCCTTGCCTAGACTCGCCTCGTGTTGTTGCCCCGGTGTCGCGTGTGGAAGTTGTGTTTTTGTTGTTGTTGTGGGTGGCTGCGTTTTTCTTTGCTGTTGCGTGTGTCTTTGTTTTTGTTATTGTGCTTCAATGTTGATTGTTTAATTTGAATTGGCGTTGTTTCCCCCTCGTGTCGGTCTCTCTGTCTTCCTGTCTCTGTGTCCCTATGTTTCTCCCTGTCGCTCACCCTCGCTCCCTGTCTCCCTCCGTGTTTGTCTTTAAGGAAGTGACGACCATCTTAGGGGACGCTGGCAGATATTTGTCGCTCTTAAGATTGCCAGTTTCACAACCTTTCAGTATATTCGAAGCCGCCTTAATCATTTATTTTTTGTTGCTTTGGTTTTTATTGGTTGTTTTTTCTTTCGTTGTTGACATGCCGTTCTCTTCGCGGCCCCTGTTCAGCGCTTTCTGACCCTCGGGTGAAAGGCGCTATATAAAATGCTATTATTATATTATTATGCAAACTCCACACAGAACGGCACCCGGGCCGGGATTGGAACCCGAGTCTTCTTGCTGTGAGGCGGCAGCGCTACTCACCACGCCACCGTGCTGCCCAGGTTCTTAAATAGTCAAACAATAATGAAATATCTCCGTGTGGAGAGATGTTTTATTTCACACGTCTCAGCCGGTGATGGGTGTCGTTATGAGTGTTACAATCAATGGCAATCGTTAGCAATCATTAACCGACTTAATGGTGTTTTCCAATGGAGAGCGAAATAAGTACAAAAACACTAAAGTGTTTGAAATAATTGTTGTTATTTGTCCTAAGGTCGCAGCTCTGCTTTGGATAAAAAGTTAAACAAATGCACTAAATAAAACAACTAATATTTCGTTTAAATGTGGTGCATACGTACTAGTTTATATTTGCTTTGTGAATCCAGTACACAAGTGACTAAAACACTCACGGGCAGCCATCAATGGGAGAATTCTACCTATCCTTCATCGTCGAGAAAGCAAGATACCATTACCATTTGTTTTAGAAGAGGACAAGTACAGTAAAAAATGTAAATTGCCATGCTCATAATTAATAATGTACCTTGTGTAATATAGTTTTAATTCAAAGAAATCACAGACCAAGTTTGCATTAATAGGTGATGACAGAACAATTAGAGTTCAAATAGCAACATCTAATTTAGATTTATCAAGTTCTCGTCTTTAAGCTTTATGATATTTAAACATGTATTTCATACTATGGGCACCTTTTTTTGCCAGTATCCAAATATTGTAAAATATACAAGGTTTTACCTTTTCTGGCAATGAGAACATTGTTAAGATCTTAAAAATACCAAATGGACACCTTTTGCAAAGGTTCCCATAGTCTAAACAGCTAGACCTGAGCTACTATTGTCCAAAACTGCTTGCCTTTTGGCAACCCTTAGCTAAACACTGAGACTAGGCTCTAAAGAAAGCTGTGTCTAGTGTTGAGCGAAGCAGTTTGAAGGACAATGCATATATTAGCATAGCAATTTGTTTGCATGTTTCGCCACAAGCATGTGTGGCTGCTTGCAAACTGGAACCTTTGCAAAAAGGTGTCCATTTGGTGTTTTAAGATCGTAACACTTCTCTCATTGCCAGAAAAGCTAAAACCTTGTATATTTTACACTATTTGTACACGGGCAAAAAAAAGGTACCGATAGTATGCAATATATTTTTAAATATCATAAAGCTTAAAGATGAGAAGTTGATAAAGCTAAATTAGATCTTGCTATTTGAACTCAAATTGTTCTGTCATCACCTATTAATACAATATTGGTCTGCGATTTATTTAAATTAAAACTATATTACAGAAGGTACATTATTAATTATGAGCATGGCAATTTCCATTTATGACTGTACTTGGTCTTGCTGTTTAGACTATGGGTGCCCATAGTCTATTGGTGCCCATAGCCACTCTTAAGATTGCCAGTTTCACGGCCTTTCGGTATATTCGAAGCAGCCTTTATCATTTCATTTTTGGTTGCTTTGGTTTTTATTAGTTGTTTTTTCTTTCATTGTTGACATGCCGTTCTCTTCGCGGCCCTTTTGCAGCGCTTTGAGACCCTCAGGTGAAAGGCGCTAAATAATATGCTATTATTATTATAATGTAAACTATAAGTTAGATGATAAGCTTGATTTACACCATATGTAAAGATTCGATATAAAAGTAATAAGCTTGACGTTTCCAGAAGTACTCAAACCTGCTCTAGTTAAGCTTTTTTGATCCCAATCCAGTTTGAAAAGCCTTCCTTGTTCATATATGATTCGATGTGTTTTTCAATTGTGTCCCTGTAACAAGTATCTTCAATTCTGGAAAACTGAAATTTCTAGTAAATACCAATATACCAATGTGCAAAAAGTAAAACAAATAAACATTTAATCAGCATACACTACCTATTATGAAATGATGCATGCAAAACATTGATAATGCCAGCCAAAATACAGCATGTGAAAAGTGGTGCAAAGAATCAGGAAAAGGTGGCTTTCTAGAACTAGAGAGACAGAATAAGGAAAAAAACATGCATTAGAGAAAATACACAACGTGCAAACATTACTTTTAAGATAAATAGGTGGGCTGAGGCAAAGGACGATGGCCAGTAGTTTAAACTGATGCAGGAGTGGCAGCCAATGGAAGGAACATGCCTGAGACGATGTCCACTGTGAAGACAGCGATGGAATCAGCTCTTGTGCCAGTGCTAGGCGGATTGTTGCACTGAGAGATAGATGGTGAGAGCTTGGGAATGCTTTCACCCAGCCGTGGAATGGCCATGGGTGATGAGATGACATTGAGGGAGAAAAATAAATATTTCTTCAGGACTTTCTAATTTCTAAAATGCCAAAATGCTACCAACGTTTGTATACAATAATGTGTTCATTAGGTTTAACTACAGCAAACGAAGTGCTGTAGACCTTCGTATTTAATTTACATACCGTATTCAAAATGCACGTTTATAATGTATATACAGTGACAGTTACGTATACAATATACTTATCCATACGATTTGGATGTACTGTACTGTATTAAGCATTTAGAGGCAACCGTATCTCAAGATGTTGCGAAGAACATGCACATCTGGGGAAATTATGTTTATTTATTTAGGAGAGAAAAAGAGCCAGTAAGTCATAAGCAGCTGAAAATAGGAAGGTTTTGAGCCTTCACCTAAGCAGAGGCCGGGGGTTGACAACACAGATCGCTGTCGGAAGGGAGTTGCAGATCGCCAGAGCAGCCGAAGAGAAATGCTCATTAAATGTAGATGTAGTAAAATAAGAGGAGAGATTCAGACAAGATATCGTAAAAAAGAAATAAAGTGCCGTTTTACGTTAATCGGGATGTTAATTTGAGATTATATTTGAACATTTATTTGTATCATGAATCTGGAGCCCCTTGATCTACTTGGGGCCCTGAACTTTTGCTTTGGTTTCTTATGCGCAGTGCTGCCATTGTCCATAGTTATAAGCTGACCATCGTGCTTCGAAGAATCGCAAAGAAGAAGGAAAAAGCCACTCTTGCAGAACCTTCATGAAGTACTTACTTTACATTATTTAACAATTTCTGTAATATAAACAGCAAATATTTTTTTAGTATTGTCCTAAAAACCATGCTTCCCCCTGACATGGTCCCCAAACCATTCCCAAATACATATTTATTTCACTGCCACTGGTCTTTTCAAAGGGGTTGTTTTCGATGACAAATTGAATTTTTGGTACAAAATCAATCTTTTAGAAGTGCAACTGGTACCATATTGATTTGTTATATTAAATTCCACGTTTGTTTACAAGACAAACCAGACAAGGTCTAGTTCTATTAGTTTAATAAAGTGAAATATATTTTAATATACTTTTCCCATTTCATCATTTGCATGAGAACATTGTTTTTCTCGTTAATTTATGCAACGAAATCTGTGCTTCTAACTCTTCAAACCCAAGTCAACATTAACTTCAAAGATCAGCTCCATATTACATTTCAATGCTATTGCAAAGGTAAAAGTGCAGCCCTGCATTTTCTTTTTAATGGCACCACCAGTGGAGAGGCCTCCTC
The DNA here is from genome assembly GCA_036362915.1 of Geotria australis. Taxonomy (NCBI): domain Eukaryota; kingdom Metazoa; phylum Chordata; class Hyperoartia; order Petromyzontiformes; family Geotriidae; genus Geotria; species Geotria australis. The sequence continues at coordinate 21,255,422 of JAZEWU010000002.1, forward strand.
AAGGGGAAGCTCTAAAGAGCCCCCCTGGTGAGGAAAGGTTGTGAAGTAACACATTCACATTTATTTTGCGAGCCGTGGTTGTTGTGGTAAAGGTGAAGCTGCAGCCCCTGCAGTTGCTTGCTCACTCCATTGCTGGCACAGTAGCCTCCATTAGAGAGAGCTCAAGAGAATGCATGTCGCCTATTATTGCATGCTGCCCAGGCATCCTGGAAGCAGTAGGAGTTCCGACACTTTACCCCACCACACACGACTTGGCAATCGACTCACTGGTGTACCCATCTGTACTATTGGGTAGACAGCGGCACAATAGACATTTTAAAATACGGGCCCGTTTTTTTCAAATTCTGTACCTGGAGAACTCAAGTGTGCTAACTATTACACTATTACACCATGGCAGCATCCATAATGTCAACGTATTGCTTGACATGTAAAGTATATAACGTATATATTTATTGCTGCATATATGTACGACCTTGTTAACTTTACATATAAGCTGCCATTGAATGTAAAGCACTAGGAGCACTGTGAAAAACTGTTCAGGTTTCTTCCACATCACCAGAATGAATGCAGCCATTTTTATCTTTAACACCCACAAATCACACTTTACAATGCATTGCATTTACAACTCTACAAATAAAACACGTGTAATTCAAATAAAAGCAGCTGTGTTTATGTAGCCAGTTGTAATAGGTGTGTTATTGCCTCGTATGAAAAGTCATTTTATTTTTAAAATTGTTTTAGCTACCGTTCCCCCATACAAATGTAACCCTTTGTGGACGGTGCATATGGAAAAAATTATAACGCAGATTGCGTTTATTCTTTAAAAATATACAGATACAGCGTTGACTCAAAACATTGCTGCACACTGCTTAGCATGCTATATTATTGAATAAATACCGTATTTATTATAAAAAATGCACTATTTATAATGTAATTAATTAAATGTTTATTTGTTGAATCATGCCTTCGATCTGGTTAATCCTCAAGGCCTGATACGTAATACGTTGTAAGAGTCAGTGTTACAATTACTTGAAACCTACATGGGAAAGTATTTGTATTGCTCTTATGTATCCAACGAGCTGCAATGGGCTGCAGCAGGAAAATAAGATGCCAATTACTTTGTTTACTAAAGTCTCTGGAGAAATGGCTGCCCTCCTGAGTCCTCAGAATAAGACAGTCCCAGTCAAGCAGCTATACAATTCCACACTAAGGCAAAATAGAAAATGCACAAAATCCATATCACTTCTCATCAATTAAGTCTTCTTATTTTGAGCTATGAGTCCAATCGTTGCGTGTAGTTGGCTGCCCACATCATCTCTCAACTTGAGTCTACTCTGTGCCTCTTCTCTATCCTTACATACAGACCCATAAACTTACATAGAGACTCAGACTCGCATACAATGACAGGATAAAAATGACAGGATAAACTCAAGTCAAAAGGGATATACTATGAATGACAGGATACATAGGCATACATAGAGACCCATAGTCATACATAGCTATATATTAACAAAAAGACCAACAACAAAAAACACAAAAAATCCCACGCCAATTTCCACTTATCATATAAATCTCAAAACCGTTTAAAAAAAACATCCGTATCCTTTGGTAACATTTTGTACTGCAATTAAACGATCCCACAGTTGTTCACCCAGCGGTATATATAGGTCAGTCTATCAGCAGGTCATGTGTGGTGGGGAAAAGTGTGAGTGCTCCGACTCCCTCCAAGGCATCTTGCCATTATAGAAGAGTAGGCCAAAATACCCTCGAGTGACGCTCTCTATCGCTCCCTCTAGTGGAGACCCTTGCACCAGTGGTGGCATGGGCACGCAATAGCAGGGCTGCACCTTTACCTATAAGAGAAGCATGATACTTTGTTACAATGTTAGGGGAAATTTTACATATTTCAGCTAAACATTAAGTTTTATCTTTACGGCAGTCACAAAACACGCGCAAAGTAACAATGTTAGACCGTCCTTCAGATAATATTTGCAATGGAAAACACAAAGCTAGACTCATGAATCATAGCAGGAGAGGCCAAGTATCCACCATGTTCTCTTGATGTTGTGGAGAGGGTGTGGGGGGGTGGAGAAAGGCAATGAATCTTTTACGCTTGTCCACCCATCACACACAAAGCCCCTGTAAGATTGAGCAGTCTGGCTGACAAATGACCAGCCTTGTTTTCTTTTCTTGTTTTGTCTCTTTCTTTTTAGCGCACTTGAAGGTCCCTGTGCTGATAAATAGCTACTGTCATGAGCCTTAACAAAGACGTGACCCTAGAGTTCCAGTTAAGAAGAAGAGCAAGACACTGTACACCGACGCATCATCGATGAAGTAACGCGCAGGCTGTGGCTTGAACTGTCGGGCCAGACACCGTGATGTCTGCATATGCGAGAGCCGCTGCATGCTACTTAGGGAGCTGCGGTATTGATTTGCGTGGGTCGCCTCCAGAGTAATGTGAAATGAAATGTATACAGTAATCCTGCAACTGACAACAGGGTGCTCTTCTCATAGCTTGTTATCAACAAATGATTCGAAAACGTGAACGTCTGAAGAATTGTAAAAAGGTGCCTTTTACACTCTTGACGTTTTTTCTGCGTTTGCGCATATACGCATGATATTCTGACGGTGACCTAAATTTCTGCAGTTAGAGTATGAGTGAAAACAATTGCCCCCAACGTTCTACATTCTCTATAGTCTCCCGATCAACGTAAATTAGAGTTTTAATTGACCACAAGTGATTGCAACATTTTAATACAATGGATTTATAGATTGCTTACTAATTGCTATAATTATGGCTGGGAACTGGGCAAACACTATCAACAGTGGTTAAACGTCAACAAAACTGGTCACATATGTCAACATCTGCAGCCCTTTGTCAACCCACTGCTATATGAAGGTCTCCCCATGGTTTATGGCCCTTTGCCAATTAACTGCTGGCTGAAGGTCTCTCCGTGCCTTTCAGTCATGGGTGTTGTTTGACCATACTTCACTTCGCTGGTCAGTGTGCGTTGATGAAGACAGAGTCCCAGGACCAGTTCAGCATATCATTCGCCACCGGTGGCAGCCATTCGACCATGGGCAAGAGTTGAAATCGGTACCATGTAAAGCTAGCAAAACGGTGGTAGCAACAATTTGCTCATTTCAAATGGTTAGCACATAATTCACCGTTGTTGCCCACATCCAGGAAATGGAACCGTTAAAGTTGATGCCACCTTAGGGCTCAAGGGGTACTGACAAGTGATACATCTGTGCTGGGCTCATGGATTACATGGCTGGGAATTGAACTTAGTGGGTCAGGTTTATAGCGCAGTGTGCTAAGTACTCTGCCACCACTATAAATGTAGATAACGTCAGCATTATACGCATAAGTGACATGATTTTCTTGCATATAAACTAGTTTTTTTGCCGTAAAATTATATTTATAAACAAAATAACGCATACATTATTTCATAGAAAGGCAAATGAAGCAGGAGGGACAGGAGGGGTTGGGAAGCAGCGTGGACAGAGAGAGATTATCTCAATAGATGGCCCAAAAATCCTCCCTGTGATCACATTTCCATGAGGCCCGAAGCTAGAATACTATTGTTTATACATGTATCTGTCATATCTGCAATGAGGTACACAAATATACACGTATATAGAACATTATTGAATTACATTTTATTCGAAATTTGGTGCATTGCTATGAGTATGCCGAGTGGTGGCATATGGAATTTTACTGGATTTAGAATATTTGTCAGGTACGTAGAATTACGATGAGTGTAAATTACTATAGTACAAAGATATATTGGCAATTAAGTAGGGATGAAAGCACTTTGCCAAGCTAATTGTCTCCCTCATCCTAAACGATCATGGGAAGGTCAGAATGCTTTATTGTAGATAGTGTTTACATTAAAGGATTATCAGCTTACTTTCCAATGGCAAATATACTGTTATAGAGCCAATTGCAATGTTATTGTATTACATTCAACTTATTAATGACGATTTATGACCCCAGGCACAAAAACTAAACCCATTAATTTCCAACACCGTATTTTAAAGGAAATAGCTATTTATGACATACATCACGAGTAACAGATCATGCATAGGTTTTATAAATAAGTGGCCGTACTCAGTTTTGCGGGATAATTTATGTATGACGCATTCATTTTTATGATTAAATACAAGACCATGTCATGCAGGCAACATCATGATATGGAAATTTGTGTTTATTGATGCCTAATATAATAATGGTGTGCAGATTTGTACTCGGGCGATACATTAACCCCTGCTCTTTTTTCTTAGTGAGCATTTAAGCCACACTCATCTCATTTGGCGAATTCTTTTTTAATTTGGAAACACGACTGTGTTGACAGTAACATTCAGTGAAAAAACAGAACGTATCCATTTGCAATTAATTTCTCGGAGGACTACGGCACTGCCGTATGTTGCGAGTAGAGAATCTCGCTTGTCCCAAAAGGGCTTTATCTGTCTATGCCCTGCATTTACAATTGAAGCAAAGTGCACCAGCCATTTTTTTTGTAGGATTATCATTCATAGTTCCCTTTATTGACCTATTTGACATTGAATACATTAGTACAAACCTTCGCAAAATATGCAGCCATTTTTTTGTTCGTTTCATAATAGATTACAATCATATTCGCCACGACCAGCAATTAACAGTAATTGTTAAATATTTCCACACATGGCAATATTTTTTTAATACAATTTTGTCGGTACTTTAATCAACCTGATTATTTTTCATGCTCGGCCACAAAAAGCAACGAAATGCAACGAAATGCAAACATTTTTTTTCTCCACTGGAAATCAACATTCGACAAAAAAGGCCATTAAATAAACAATGACCTCGACGAAAAAAGCTGCTACACCAGACATGGACTTGCCAGTGATTATTTTACACGGGGGAAATGCATTTTTTAGCAATGAAATTGTGACAGTAATGATGATGAGGATGCATTGGCGGTGAAAAGGCAGACAAGACACATTATTTACCTGTGTAGAGGAACATTGAGGCTGGCTGGGAGCAGCGTAGCCGGCCACGCACACGCGGCGGGGTGGGTCCTTCACGCACGCGATTTTCCCATCGGTTCACGCGCCACGCCGCTAGTTCGCTGTGCGCGGGGCAGGGACCGGGAAAGCGACGCACAACCCACAGCCGCTCGCTCCAGCAGAGAATCCGTGCACCGGCTACTTACTACTGTCAGCACAAACTCAGCGACAACAGGGGGAGAGAGTGACACAGGGCTGCTTGCCTTCTCCACGCAGGGCTTCTCAAACCTCCTTCATCACCACTTGGCCGCCACCGCCGTTGCTGTCCAAGGTGCTACCAGCGCCGTCGCCCCCGCCTTCAGTATTTCTCAAATTCCTTCTCAGCTTTTACCTTCGTTTTCAGCAAATTGTTTAACCGACTCGGCGTGTCCCACATGTTGGTGGTGGTTACGCTTGTGAGAGGGAGTGTGCGCGCAAAAACTGTGAGCTTCTGGGGGGGAAACGGTGTGGGGTGAAGGAAGCTGTTAACGGCGG
>JAZEWU010000002.1:21268087-21281672 GCA_036362915.1 Geotria australis
GAGGCAAAACGTCGCTAGGGAGATTGCTCGACACGGCTATCCTGAAAGAACAACTCTGAAGCGCAACCATTATATAGTAATTGTTGACACAGCTGAAACCATCAACTCACTGCACTTTAGAACCCAGTTTAATCTCTGTGGCCAAAAACCTTGATTCCAATCCAGGGTCTCAGCGGACAATTCCTATTATGATGCTCTTATTGCATAACTCTCATATTTGTTTGACCATCTGTCATTCAGAGTTTACAAATATTCAAAACAGCTTCGTGGCGTAATCGATGTAATTGGAATATTCAGGTAAACAATTACACAATTCTGGCAGCAATGAAGATAAAAATGGGCATAGCATTACAGTCGCGTGTGAGGGTTATAAAATGTTAAAAGATACGTTGTATTAGAGAGGGCTACTTTCCCAAGCTGGACAAAAATTTAACATTGCGCCATATGGCAGCATCCACGAGCACAAAAAGAGACATTAAGAACATAATGGATTATAGATTTGTTTGAATATTTTCATGAAAAAGCAGCGGTGGTCAACACATCTGGTATCAATAACCCAGCTCTTTAATCCTCATGAGCACAGCAAGCAGGAATGCGCTTGCTCGAGCGGTAATCGTTATTGGTAGAGCGGCCACTGTGATTATTGAAGCGTTCATAAATCTCGGGGAAGAGCAGATGTTTCTTGGAGAATGACGCAGAGGATGTCTGCTGAGCCCGACCACACGGGGTTAAGATCGTGGCATGCTGCACACTTCAGTGGTCCTCGTGGCTCGCCAAGAGCGAGGCTGAAAAAACAATGGGACTACACTAAGCGAGGGGCCCCCTGCAGCCATTCCCTGCGGAAGACTGACTTGGCAATCAATGTGGAAATTTGAACCTGTTAACACATCTGCTGACGAGCAGTGTAACTGGTAAGAATGAAAAAAACAGCATGGAGGAATATAAATAAAACAGCAGCACCCACAGCAAAAGGGACAAGTGTCACAAAATCAAGATTTATGGGGAGGGGGATAAAGAGGATAGGAGTTTAGAAAAGGACGTGTAAGGCCTGGACTGCAACATACTTGCTGCCGGAACACTGAAGGTCATTTGTTATGAAATCCTTTCTTATCGCAGAATCACAGCCATATAAGCTGGATTCATTTTAGATGCATCTTATTTTGAGATGTGCGAATGTGTCGTGTGCTTAGCAGAAATATGTACGTACTCACGATGCGCATCCCCGCGAGCAAAACATGTAATAAACACTGTACCGTATTAGCTTACTATTGCAAAATTAACAACGTATTGGCTTAAATAATTATACCAGTGCAGAGTGTCACCATTGCATATACACCTTTGTAATAACGTGTCTTATTGAGACTGGCTTTAATTAAAAAACAGGGTTTTTATCTATGGCGTTTTGTCTGACGGTTGGAATTCTGATGGTTGATTTTGGCGGGTTTTCTGCCATAACTCACGTCTCCTTAGGCTTTGAATAGACAGCTAAGCATGACAGGTTTTCCTAGCTTGGTTTTGAACATCACAGTTGCTTATAAGAGATCTTTATAGGCGAAAATAGGCAGGGGGATTTGGTGGTATCAATTGTAGCACTATCTCCTGTCTTGGATTTGTCTATGAGGAGATCAAACCATTGAGGGCATGTGGTACATAATGTAACATACCACAGAACATCACCTCAGAGCAGGGTTATGGTGCAAAAGGTGATTTTGAAAAGTTAAACAAAAGTTACGTGGAAATTTACTGAAGTTCCAACTACGTTGAAGTAAAAATCGAAAGACATTCACAATAAACAGACAAAAAACACTAAGCAATTATTTTAACAACGTGGAATCGTTTGACAATTTCAGTTAATTGTTCTTAGGTCTGAGGTTAATTTATGGCTTTTTAATGTTAAAGCTGCGTATGTAGGGTTGTCGTTATAGAGCTTGACTGACAAAGCAACGTTGCGTTCTTTCAAAATCCAGTCAAAGGTTAACTCTCAGTCAATCGTGCCTCTAGTGTCAGAGAAGGTTAACAGTGCTTCTCCGAGGGAGAGATTGGCCCCTGCCAAAGAAGCATGTCTGCTTTTTATCTATGTGGGGAGAAGCCTGATACCATTAATAAATTAGCATTATAAAATATAATGGAAGGTCAGCATCCACTTTATACCTGTGACGCAACAACAAAATTGAGCGATTATTTAATGTATTGAAAATATATGCCACCACTAAAGAGTTAACAGGAAGTTTGTGTTACTCATTTGCATTGTGCAGTCTGACAGTTTTAATAAGCTGGAATTTGAGTGTTTGTTCCCATTGGAAGTTCGGCACATACTGAGCCAGAAGTTAAACATTTATATCTGAAATATGTTGTAAATTGGCTCTGAGCTCCATGGAAATGCTTTGCTTTGGGGAGAATAAATATCTATTTTTCCAACAGATTACTGATAATTACTAAGATAACCAAATTAAATATTCAATCTCCTATAAATAAGTGCAAACAACATTCGCTGAATTGGAATGCAATTTTCTAATAGCTATATAATCACTAGAATAAAACAAGGATCTGTCATTAAATTTCACCACGAATTTCCAGCCCACAGTGGCAAATTCATGTCTACCATTGCAGACCCAGAGAGGCCTTGATAAAACTGATTCCAGATTACTGAATACATCAACATAATACCTGTATTCGTTAAATAATATAGTGACACTTTTTAAAATGCGTAATGACACCATTTTAAAATAATGATGATAGCATTCTGATGCCATTCTGAAACATTCTGTAATACTAGTGACGATAATGAATTCGCGTAAATCTAGCCACTGCAAGACTCCTACGTTCCTTTGCATTCTGCTTTCTGAAATCTAGACAGTATGCTGCTGTTAAGACTTGTTTTACAAGCTCTTGTACGTTATACTGAAATACTTTTATTTCTGTAGCATTATCTCACAAAGCCACATTATCTGTGCAAGACCTGTGCAGCTGCTACTTTCCTCATAAAACCCATGAAAGATGGTTTGAGACGAACATTTTAGCACCCAGTTGTCAGCCGGCCTAGCAGAGCAGAAAAAATAGCTGTCAAAAAACGTGGGAATCTGTAAAGCCAAATACTTGTAAGAAATCAGCTTGCGAATTGTTTGTGTATTCTTTATGAACCAGAGCATTCCTGTTTTCCACTCCGTCTTTTTTGTCTCCAGGTCTATGGCTGTCAATGTATGTGTTCATCCTCTGTAGCCTTCAAGTCCCTCGCATGTTCTCGTAACGCTGATCAAATTTGGCATGATTCTATTCCTGTTCTTTAAAGACACAATGTGCATATGTCAAATTGAATAAAGGCACCAATAACATTCAACTTAAAATAAACTTATTTCTTCTCTTTGGTTGGTGGTTTGTTTCTGTGTAACGTTGGTGTTTGTTTTTGTTGTCTGCCATGCTCTTGTTGCTTTTTTTTTGTCTATTTTGCGCGGCCTACTCCTGGCCCAGTCCTGCCTTGCCTAAACTCGCCTCGTGGTGTCGCGTCCGGAAGTTGTGTTTTTGTTGTTGTTGGTGGCTGCGGTTTTTTGCTGTTGCGTGTGTCTATGTGTGTGTTCTTGTGCTTCAATGTTGATTGTTTAATTTGGATTGGCGTTGTTCCCCCTCGTGCCTGTCTCTGTCTTCCAGTCTCTGTGTCCCTATGTCTCTCCCTGTCGCTCACCCTCTCTCCATGTCTACCTCCGTGTTTGTCTTCAAGGAAGTGGACGCTGGCAGAATTTAGCCGCTCTTAAGATTGCCAGTTTCACGACCTTTCAGTATATTCGAAGTAGCCTTAATCATTTATTTTCTGTTGCTTTGGTTTTTTATTGTTTTTTCTTTTGTTGTTGACATGCCGTCCTCTTCGCGGCCCTTGTGCAGCGCTTTGTGACCCTCGGGTGAAAGGCGCTATATAAATTGATATTATTATTATTAACCACTGTTTACACCAGGGTTCTCAACCTTGTGCACCTCAAGGCCCAATTCGCCCACTTGGGAAGTACAACAATTATCAACATAAGCAAAGCATCGTATTAAAAACTCCCAGCATCTCGTAAACATAATTAAAGACTTTAACCTTAACGATTCTGACATTCTGGTGAGCTTTGATGTGATTTCATTGTTTACGAAAGTCCCAGTCAATGAGTCAATTGAGATTCTAGACAACTTAGTCGATAACTTTGGACTAAATAAGGATATCGTACATTTGGCTACTCACTGTTTAAACAACACATACTTCCTTTGGAGAGGTGACTATTACAAACAAACAGAGGGGGCAGCGATGGGTTTATCTTTGTCTCCAGTAACTGCCAACCTATACATGGAGAAGTTTGAATTGTGGCCAACACCAAAGACTCGGTACAGGAGCTGTCTACGGAGGGTGTTTATCGCATCTACTGCTCATGTGGCCTATGTTATGTTAGCCAAACAGGTAGAAATATCAATACACGAATCAAAGAACATCAAAGAAATATCAAAAATTCACAGACAGTATTGTCAGCTGTTGCAGAACACGCCTGCAAACAGTGTCACACAATTGATTTCGACAACATTGATGTCCTGTGTAAAACTAGCCATTATTGGCCCAGAGTCATCCGTGAATCTATTGAAATTGAGAAGAATAAAAATAATGTTAATCGATCAGACAGTTATAAACTTGGAAGCGTATCATTGCTAGTCGCCACATCCCAAGTGCTTATCAATAGCTCAACTTCAACCCACGAGCCTTTAGACCGTTATCTAAACAAAACATGCACTGTGGAATCCCAACGCATAACAAAAGCATTCCTTCCCTAAAACACGTTTGACTTTGAAAGGCGCAGTCCGACACCGCTAAATCTTTACCCTCAATCATTAATAGAGCTAGCCACTCCCCCCCATAAGTCAACCCCTCCCTCCTCTATCCACTGCCTATTTATTGGAGTGTTTGAGGAAGTCTGCCTTTCCACACCCTGATGAAGCTGAGTGGAAGTCTCAGCGAAACGTCGGTACCATCTTTGAAGGTAAGTGCTGTGTGTGCTCGCTCGTTTTCTCCAACATATCGACGGGTGCACATCACTTACACACTTTTTCACATAACCTAAACTCATAAACAGAGCTTCACCATCGTACTAACAGTTTAAACTTTCATTTTTTATATTTTATGTGACAAAACTAACAGCTCTAAGCAGAGGTACTGTACAATTTTACTTTTTCACGTGCTCGTAACATGGTAACTTTACAAAAACTGCATCTCAAAGGGAGCAAGGGGGATTGGGTTGGGAAGTGGGGGTCAGGCGAGGGCAGAGGGGTGTGAGACCAGAACATGATTTATATGAAATCCTTTCATCCATTCCGTTTGAGATATTAACACTCAAATTATTGTTTTTCTTGTGTAACAATATTAATAACAACAATATAGAGATACAGCCCATTGTCAATCCACTGCTGGATGAGGGCCTCCGCACACCATGTGGGTCATGGATGGTATTTGGCCATACTTCCCCACGTTGGTCAGTGCAGGTGATGAATGGGGGAACTCACATGATAGATATATAATAATAATAATAGCATTTATAGAGCGCTTTTCACCCGAGGGTCAGCAGAAAAATACCCAGTGAGCTTGCAAGCTCTTTACGGGATTTCTGCAACACTACAAACATGCACTTTGACGAAAATAATGTAAAAAACTAATTAATAACTCAACCACGATAAAAACATTTACAGATAGCATTGGACAAGTTTTTCAAATAAACAAGTAAACATACTGTTAATAATAATAATTGCGTTTTATATAGTGCCTTTCACCCGAGGGTCACAAAGCGCTGTTATGCATTGCAATGGTGAAAAAAACTAAAAATATATTATCGGTAGCGTAATCAACGTTGAGAAGGAATAGTGCAAAATTTGGAACATTTCAAACTGAAATCACAAAATCAAGATTTTAGAAAGGCGCTCTATAAATGCTATTATTATTAATTAGGCAGAATTTTCAAATCTAACTAGGATCTAAGGTTATATATAAAAAAAAATAACTCAACCAACGAAAAAACATTTTAATATAGCATTGCACACATTTTTCAAATAAACAAGTAAAACAAATACACAGCATTGCACACATTTTCCAAGTAAACAATAAAAAATGATAGTTTTACATTGCGATAGTGAAAAAACTAAAGCAGATCAAAGGTAGTGTATTCAACATTGAGAGGGAATAGTGCAAAATTTGCAACATTTCAAACACAAATCAACATTTGCAATCACTACTGGGCAAAAATTTCAATTCTAACTGGGATCTAAGGTTAGTAATAGACAGTAGTGATGTTCGCCATATTCCAGCAATGGAGCTGCACCATCAGTCCCCCTATTATCTCCAATGAGAAAACCAAATGAAGGTGAGACAGTACTGTGCTTAAAAAATAAAGGTTTTTATGTTCTTATTTAGATTCCCCTCATTTAGCAAAATTGTATTGGGGATTCATTGCTTGGCTAATGGTTAATAATGAACACGTTAAGATGTACTGGTGAGGTGCTCAAGGTAAAAACGACCCTGATTAATGTAAACTTAATTATATAAAGTAATTAATATCCTGCCACCTGGACAGCGACTTGGCTATCAAGCTGGCTGGGTCGCAGGACCTTCAATTGAGCCAGATTGGTTCACACAGCGCTAAGGAGACCTGCAGATCCAACACCTTGACCAGCGTGTTGGGTGTTTTGCATAAACATTGTCAGCTGCCAGGGCCCGACTTCTCATCTCAGCTGGTCAGTGGTGGACACCTACTTCGCACATTAGGCACTGCTATATGAAGTAATGATCCATCATCATCATCATGACCTCTGATCTATCCACTGCTGGATTACGGCCTGCCCACACTGCAGCCATCCTTCAGTCTTGTGGTGCCACGGTTTATCTCGCTTCCTGGACGTGAGCTGATCTCATCACTTCATCTCCGCCGTGGTTGTCCTTTTAGGCCCGTTCTCTCCTTGTTTTGCCATTCAGTCACCAGGCTCTTCCATCGGCCATCATCCCTTCTGGTGACGTGCTCTGCCCTCTTTGCTTCCCCACAAAGTGGTATCCAATGTTTCGACTCAGAAAGGATGATAGGCTGAGTCAACCCCTAACAAGGATTTAAATTCATAACCTTATTGTGGTCCACTCACTCCATCACTAAACTATCTGACTGGATCCATACAGAACATACATTATAAAATATACGAGGTTTAACCCTATCTGGCAATGAGAAAAAGTGTTAAGATCTTTAAAACACTAAATGGACACCTTATTGCAAAGGTTCCAATAAGTTTGAAGGACAATGGTCTGGTGATTGGCCAATAAGTTTGAAGGACAATATATTATCTGAGAATTGTTGTTGCATGTTTTTGTCACAAGTATGTGTGGCTGCTTGCAAATTGGAACCTTTGCAAAAAGGTGTCCATTTAGTGTTTTCAAGTTCTTAACACAATTTCTCATTGCCAGATAGGGTTAAACCTCGTATATTTTACAGTTTTTGTACAACGACAAAAAAGGTCCAATGGTGTAAACATACATTATATATGTATTACTTGATGGAACCAATTTTTGTTGTGTTTATCAGATCTATGATAACATTTTGGAATTCAATGTTTAAACAAAATGCCTCCTGCTTGATCACATAATCTCTGCAGGCCCATCCCAATTTTCCAATCAAACTCTGATGGGGAGTATTTTTTCTCTCACAAAAATCAGATGAGATCTGATTTCATTTAGAACCAACAATACACCCTGAGCAAAATATTTAGCTGATGACGGCTCTAAATGTAGCACTGTATTGCTAAATCAACATCCTTATTATTATTTTTTTATTGGGTACTTGCATGAGAGAAATAACTCTGGAAGGAAATATTTAAATGTAAGATGAGAAAAGGAAGGAATTAACGAGACTATGAGCAGCTAAACAGGACACTCCAACACTGACCCTAAATATTGAAAAATAAATAAAACATCTGTCATGATCATCAAACCTCTTGTACCAAGGTGACACTATCTACACTTGCATATTCTGAGATCTGTTTATCTTACAATTTCATGGATAAATATCGTCATCAATGACCAGGGTGGTGCAGTATGGTCAGAAACCCTGTGAACCATACAGTACCGGGAGGCCTTGATCATTGGGCTGTAAAAAACACCTATGTGCACGTGGCGATGTGTGTACTAAACGCAGAACAGAGTATATGCAGCATTCATCCCCATTGTAAAACTCATACAATATCTTTTAAATATGATTCCATTTCACGGCTCTTGAAATAGCATTGCACAGTGTTGTCTGTGTGACAAGCGATCGTAAAATACCACACTTTTTTCACAGCCAGGAGGTTAGTAGGCATGTAGTTCGCTCGTTTTTACACTCAGATGACCTCAATTAAGGGCCCGCAAAGAAACCATGCCGCCAGTCGCCCCCCACTCACGTCACAACTCCAAGGCCACGGATCGAGTTGAGCATTTATTTATTTATTATGTTGCTTTTTATAGCGGCACCGCATTTACTTTCATAGAAATAGAATTTATGAATGCAATATTAACTGAGAATTGGTTTTCACCGGTTATAATTCAAGGTAAAGAGAAGATTCAAAACGTTCAATCACAACTATTGCACAACCATTGCCAAATACGTATGCCACATCTGCATACATCCTTACTTCTAGACACCGGAATGCCACGGGAAAACATAACAGTCTGGGGAAATGCATACATTTCACTGTAAATATTAAGCCTTATTATTAATGCTGTGCAAGTGCCTACTTATGAAATTTACGACGGCTCAAAGCCGTTTTGACAGATTTACGTACCTCCTCACACCCTTGTGTGTTCTCTGTACCCTGGATTTTCCTGGTGATGCGTTGGTGTGATATTTTTGTCATCATTTATTGTTTGCCTGACCTTCACTTTTCCCCTCTGCCAGGCCCTAATCTTAACCCATTGTCACGTGCATTGTCCCACCAACATAAGTCACGTGTCCATTTATTGGAATTGAAAGAAAAATATAGAGGAACCCCAAGGCACGCTCTCCTTTTACACTGCAGAGCGTGCAACGATTTTAAAAAAAGTTACTTTGTTACGTATTGATGTTTGGATTTAAATAAGATTGGTCGCTATTCAGAGCTGTTCTTTCGGGAGCGATCTCCATCTCCCCTTTGCGACGTTTCGCCTCCCACGTTGGAGGCATCATCAGGCCTAATGATCATCAGGCCTGAAGATCGCTTGACACGACTATCCCGAAAGAACAGCTCTGAAGAGCAACCATCATGAATCGAGCCGTGAAAACCTACATCAATACATTAAATAAGATAATTTAAATAAATTAAAAACAGCTGCAAATTACTAAGAAGTAAATGTCAATGATAATTATTGAACATGTGTAACTTTCCCGCAGTCTAATAACGATCATTAAATATTCGTGCTGCTTTTATGCTCATAATTATAATGGCAACGGCATTAAATATTCCACTGAAAACGATTTGTCTTAACAAATAGTAACTGTGTTCTGCTAAAACTGATTATTGATCACAAAATATACAATGTCAGTCAGTGTAATAATAAATACAATATACATTAGGAATTGATTGACCCAAATTAATTTATGTAATGCACACCGATTTCACAAATAATCGGTATGCGGCTATTACTATAATTTATTTGTTGGGGAAATAATTATTAATTGACTGATGTGTGCATGTTTGTGGTTATTATACGGTACTGACTGGTTTTAAGACACATGGATGTGCTGGTACCATCTTGTAAACTAACTAATTTCCGGCTGAAACTTGTGTCTTTTTACAGGCAAATGTATTGAAGTGCTTGATTTCAGCTGTAAAGTTTTGCTACCTGTTGTCCATCTTGTAATTAACTGTGGATTTTAATCACGCTTGTGATTCACAATCCTCTTGCATGGTTTCATGGCCAAGCGTGGATTGCTAGTACTTAACTTTAGTTAAAATAATATGGATTGTGCTATAAGGTATTAAGACTTGCACATCCACTGCCATTTGAGAGTCGAATCAATCAAAAGCAAGTTAATCAAATAATCAATTCACAAGTAGCACGCTCAGCACATGGCTTTGTATTTTGCATTGCATTTTACCAACATAAATTTCACCAATGTATTGCATTGTGTTATATTTAAATGACTTAGTAACATGTTGTTATTGTACCCTTAATGCACGTTAAAATAGATACTGCTAAAAAACAACGATGCACTCTGTGAGGTGTTAAAATTTGACATAGATCTTTCTCGAAAACATATTTAATGTTAATTACTTTAGGAAAGTCAAACTGAAAATCTGTATTTGTTGTGGTAGTAAACATTATCATTATTATCATCAAATTACTGTACTTTGACGGGTGGCGCTGTGGCGCAGTGCAGTATGACCTCGATGACCGAGTTGGATTCCCTGTAGAGGTTAACACGGCTAAAATAAGTTAGCCGTGTTAACACCATCAGTTAGCCCCATGGCTCTATGTCTCCGCCCAGCTTCAGCCACCAACCTGCACTGAACAGCTGGGTGAAGTATGGTCAAACAGCCCCCACGACCCAAACAGTATGAGGCGGCCCTTAACGAGCAGTGGATTGCTACAAGGGCTCAGCGTGTGGCCGGTTACAACCTATTAGATCTTCTGAATAGTGTCTGCAGAAGACAAGCACAAGAGAAGTATTGTTCAAGGATCCGTCTGAAAGGTGGAAGGAAGGGCAAGATGACAAATTGTTTTGATCGCTTCCAATCTAGCACGGATCATAATGAAAACAGGAGAAAAGCATTCATTCCGTTAGCACCAAATAACTCGTATAGGCCTGCTAAATCAGGCTGAAGGGTCAATGTAGCGCTTGAAAAGGTTACTTTTAAATCACTGTTGTCTGCATGCTGCTACTTTTATGTGGAGAGAAGTTTGTGCATTCACTATGTGGACATATAATCCATTTCCATTAAAAACTAAATTTACATTATATCACTGTTAAATAAAACAAAACATCCCTTACCACTGATACTTTGACAGCTTTCGCAATTTTGATGAATGTTTTTAAACAGCATTCTTTGTGAAAAACACACATTTACTACAATTTGAAATGACAGTCCATTCAATGCAAAGTATAGTCACTGTTTAGTTGCTGTATTGCTTAATAACGTTTCAACAATTGTACAGCCAGATGACGGAGCGCCAATTTTATTTGAAATGACTCGAGAGTGTTTTTGTAATTTACATTAAATTTCTAGATTTCTTGCCGGGAAATTCATGTCCGGGTATATTATAAAATGCATTTTTACGCTCTCGTTAAGAACCTAGTATTCAATAATAATTTGTGTTTCCATAAGGCCTAACTCGATACATATGGACACGTGACATCCACGGAGGAGACGGAACGATGAAATCAGGTCATGTGCAGGAGTTAGATGGATTATTAATTTTCAGCATCATGGGATATGGCAGTGGATTGGGGAGCCGTTCATCCAGCAGTGGATCGATAATGGCTCATGTTCATGATGATGAAGGACTAAACAAAATAAAACTGAAGCCTGAATAAAACGCTAGTGCCCTTTGATATGCCTTAAGCATATTTACGCTCAGCCATTTCCAGTCGTGCACCGGAAATTGTCTGAAGCTTTCATTGCTTAAACTCTTGGGAAATGTAGTATTGCAGCACCTATTTGTCAGCACACAAAACATTGACATCACCTTAATGACCTCAGGAAGAACCATGCGACCCTGTAATAATAAGGCTTGCAATTATGGTATAAAAGTGATTTACACAAAGAGACTAGGAAATTGTTCAATACATAGAGTGCATTATTTCAGTAAATACTGCAGCTGTACAACGTACTTTTTTAACTTAAAACATATTTTTTCAAGATGCATTGATTACAGTATCACTGATCATTCGTAAAGTAAAATATTACATGCATTTTATAACAAAAAAGGATTAAGTGTAATAAGTACTTCATCATCATAGTTTTGGTTGCTTTGGTTTTTATTAGTTGTTTTTTTTCTGTCGTTGTGCAGCGCTTTGTGACCCTCGGGTGAAAGGCGCAATATAAAATGCTATTATCATTATTTAGCCATGATAAATTCACAGGTGAATAAACACCTCCCGCAATGCAGCCATCCTTTATAAACCTGCAGTGCCACAATAACCTCACTCATAGCACACGTCTTGTCCACCAGCGATCGTTCTTATCAAGTCAATGTCCGTCCATCCATTGTAAGAAACCGCTTAATCTTGTACAGGGTCGCGGTGAGCCGGAGGCTATCCCGGCAGACACAGGGCACAAGGCAGGGATATACCCACGAAGGGACGCCTGTCCATCATAGGGGACCGAGGGCAATTTTGTCTGCAAGCCAATTTTATTTGTTTTAAATTATTTATTTTTCAATTCGCATGTTTGTTTTGTCGCAGGAGTCCCGTAGATAGCTTGCAAGCTCACTGGGTATGTTTCTGCTGTAATAATGAACATCTAAATCCAGCTTGAATAAAAACTGACTGATTGACTGACTTAAATAATATTGTTACAGAAGGTGCTCATCCTGACTATCATTTACACTAAGCAGTGTTTAAAACAAGCAAGCTTTAACATTTAACAAAAAATCATAATTTGATCATCATAAGGTCCTCATTGAGACTGTGAAAATTATTACACATTAGAAATAAATGTCTCCTAAAATTATATTCATAATGAGTGAGAACTCAGACCGAAGACTAAAGGTTTGTTTCATGCTCAGAAGCAAACTGATTTTCTGTCCATTGCATAAGTTTAAGAAAACTGGCAGAACATTTCAGAAATGTGGCTTCATTTCCACTAAGTGTGAACATAAACTACCTTTTCAACAATTAGACCCTGAAAGTCAAGGTACTACAGTACTATACCGATGCGTGATCACTCATCAGGTACCTCCTGACCAGGTCGATTAAACTAATGCCCCAAATTGAAGTCAAGGACACGTTAACAAAAGTTACAAATTGCTATAATGTTCCCATGATTTTCAAGTTTTGCTTAAATGGGTGAAACACAGTTTAGGTAAGCGTGACCTGTGAGTACGTTTTTTATTTTAAGAAAGGGGAAAATCCCAAATGTGTCTTACTACTGCCATACATCTTAATTTGGTTTGCACCTTGCTGTCGCAGATTATTACATTGCCAGACGAGCTAAAAAAAGTTACACACGCGAAGCACACACGGTCATAATTGTTTTAACAATGTGTGCAGCATTATATTAAGAGAATGTACAGTCTTCTTCTTTGCGATTCTTCGAAGCACGATGGTCAGCTTCTGGACATCGTTGTCTTTCAGCTCGGCCTCGAAGTGTTTGGTAGAATTCGCAGGCAACACCAAGTGTTACCTGACAGGGATCGCGACGTGAACGCTTCTACCTTGACCCCCAATGTACAGTTAAAGATGTATTGTAATTTCATCACAAGAGAACAGGTCTCTGGATTTAATTCAGACCGTATTGTGGTGGTGCATGCCCTTTCATCTTAATTTGTTTTAAATGTCTGCCATGTTGCATAGCATATTAGTCCATCCATCCATTTTCAGAAACCGCTTAATCCTATACAGGGTCGCGGTGAGCCGGAGCCTAT
>JAZEWU010000002.1:21290028-21338435 GCA_036362915.1 Geotria australis
TTTTTCTTTTGCTGTTGACATGCCGTCCTCTTCGCGGCCCTTGTGCAGCGCTTTGTGACCCTCGGGTGAAAGGCGCTATATAAATTGAAATTATTATCCCCCGACGCCCCCGACTCCCCACCTCGTTTCAGCCAGCAGTATAAATGTGTACACCACAGTTTGCGAGGGTTTTCACCGGGCACTCCGGTTTCCTCCCACAGTCCAAATACATGGTGCTGCATAGGTTAATTGACCTGTGGACTAAAATTGACCCCGGTCCCCTGTGATGGACTCGCATCCCATCCTGAGTATAGCCCTGCCTTGCGCCCTGTGGCTGCCGGGATATGCTCCGGCTCACTGCAACCTTGTACAGTGTTAAGCGGTTTCTGACAATGAGATGAGGTGAGACCACAGTCTATCATGCGTTTGCGTCTGGTGGGGCAAAGTGTGGCTACCCCATCCTCTTTCAAGCGATCTGGTCAGGATTGAAGAGTGAGCCAACCAACCTCTGGTGCAGGGCCTTCCATCAGCGGTGACGTGAGTGAGCAAATGCAGGGCTCCGCTTACCTAGTTACCTTTTAGATGGTTCGGTTTGTGATGAGAGAGGAGAGTGATGTCATGCTGGCCACCAGGAAAAAAGCCACATGATGCAGTGCAGGGGTTATAGGTTGTGAAGACAAGAGCTCCACCTTTCATTGATGGGTTGATGCATGCTTTCCCTTTTGCGTTTAAATTGTGACCTTTATTGCACGAAGAAAACATTGCTTTTATAGATCACGAAGCGTGCTCACCTTTGGCAACGGGGTGTATATGTGTTTGAGACCAATTAACAAAGTAACTCAACACATTCGTCAATAATGCTGTTGCCCTAAAACAAAAATATATATAACAGGTGACGTTTCAAGCAATTGACTGTCTTCAAAGCAAAAAGAGACGCCAGAGAGATCGTGGATAATAATCGCTGGCGACTGCACTTGTTTACACCATAGAGCGTGAAGGGAGTTAAATCATTCTGATGACTAAATTTTAAATTGGCACGTGAATTATCAACTATTTATGTTCTATGAAGCAGTGCCATAGTCATAAAGCGTCACCTGTTATATATTTGTTCTTTCAAGGCCACAGTGTTATTGACGAATGTGTTGAGTTCTTGTTAATTGTGCTCTTGCACCACTGTCAACAGAGCTTCACCAAATACTTTGTTTAATTTTGAGACGAATTCATTCTACATTTCCCTTGCTGGGTTTTTATAATAAACCCAGGTTCAGCTTCAGTCAAGGTTAGCGTGGCAAGGAATGCAGTAGACTCACGACTTAACAGGTAATGCCTGCTATGATCTGAGCAGGATTAGACCGTAATTCTAACACATTGATGAGGTATCTTCTCGATTGAAAATTAACATAATCCATAAATGCTTTAGTTTTAAGTTGACTCATCCATTATAGAGACAGAAGCAGACTTGAATAGAAGCATGGAAATCACCATAGCACAGAGAATAAGTCAGTCGAGTACTAAAACAAAAGAAGCATCTTTAGTTTTATTGAACTTTACAACACAAGTGAGGAAACTGGTATTATGTACAGCGTGTGATCTGAGAGCACATTAATGTTTGAGATGTGGACTTTGTAAACTATTCAATCACTGCGCTCTTGGTAAGACGTTTCGAAAATCTGAGCAATGCAATGTTGAATCCTAATGCGGGCGTGTGGATGCGAGGTTCACTATGTATTCGCGATCGATGGCGTTTCAGGGACGCGTGAATGTGACTCAGTGTCTCCAGCAAGCCTGGATATTAATGCCTTTGATGTATATGTAGCAAAGCTGTTTCCAAATCAAAGGTTCAATCTTACGGTTTCCATTTAGCTAATGTAAAATGTTGCTATAATCCATCACGTGTACATAAAACAGTGGCTGCTGCATATGTGCAGCTGACAGGCGTTAATGGATTTTTTTTTCTGTAAGAAAAGCGAGTAATTTTTATTGGCTCTATTCACACAATGACTTTTCAATTTCATCAAAAGATATAGTTTTATTCAACATATCAAGTATTTGCCTATTAGTTCTTATGACAATATATAGTAGAGGAAATGTGCATTTTATGTATGCAGGACATTTGATTTGACATGCAAGCATTTTGGTGGTTAAGACCAAAGGACTTTTTGCCGTTGTACAAATAAAGTAGAAAATACGAGGTTTTACCCTTTCCGGCAATAATAACACAGTGGTAAGATGTTTAAACACTAAGTGGACACCTTTTTGCAAAGGCTCCAGTGTGCAGGCAGCCACACATACTTGTGGCACAACCATGCAAAAATAAATGCTATCGCAATGCATTGTCCTTCAAACTTATTGACATGTAGGCTTTTGCAAACAATATTATAATTAAAAATTGATTTTAGGGTTAGATCATATTTTTCTAATGTGTGTCCTAAACCTTCCTCTACCCAACAGCCAATTAATAAACTTATCACACGAGAAAATCCGGCAATGTATTTACTCCTTCAGCACACCAGTATGTTAGATGTTATGAATTAAATGTTATGGAGTGTTCTTCAAGATACCAGTTTGCTGAAGCAGTAATACAGTGCTGAAGTCATAGCTTTATTAATTGGCTGTGTTGGGTGGAGTAGGCTTTACGACACACATTTTGACTTCCGCGATATAACCCGAAAAATCAATTATGAATTACAATTTTAGTGTTCACGATTCATTTTACGAGAGATAAAAAAAAATCATCCACTTTGTCATTGTACTCGAATGCCAAATGTTTAAACATTATGGCCTATGTTATATAGGATACATTGTAGAGAAACATCAGAGCAAAATGCTATACCTTTCTTTGAATTTTTTTAACACCAAGTCTACGTGCTCAGCTTCTGCTTCAGAGATCCTTGAAAGGTTAAAGCTATTGAATGCCAGGGCTTTGTGATGTTCCTTTTGGCAACTTTGTGTGGTGACATTACACCCAGCTTTCAACTTTAGTATCAGACTTCTTACGTGGATCGTGATGAATTAATGAATGAGCATTAAGATAGTTCGCAATGACTAGTTACAAATGCGTAATGTGTCTATGTGCATGAACCCAGTGATGGTAAACTGTGTAATTTCACAGTTAGGTTGATTGTATTTGTTTATTTCATTGAGTATTGGTCTCCTGTCAGGATTGTGATGGGCTGCCCTTTCACAAAGAGAAAATCCCACCTTAAAATGGAACATGTTCCTTAGTTCCCCCATAACAGCACAATTCTGGCCTTCTGTTTTTGTGGCAAGTTGCCATCGTTTCAAAATATATATTTTTTCTGCTGCAGGCACATAGCCAGCTGTGATGTTGCCACCCAAATTTGAACTCTGGATATCATCTCTGCTGGCTCAATGCCAATTACAGTTATTATAGCCCCTTTGTCATTCCACTGCTGGGTGAAGGCCACCACACGCCTTGTCGAGGTCTTCTTCTTTGCGATTCTTCGAAGCACTATGGTCAGCTTCTGGACATCGTTGTCTTTCAGCTTGGCCTCGAAGTGTTTGGTAGAATTCGCAGGCAATACCAAAGTATTACCTGACAGGGATCGCGACGTGAACGCTTCTACCTTGACCCCCCTTGTCGAGGTATGGTCAAACAAACCCCATGCCTTGTAAGCCTTGGGTTTGGTTTGTTTTATCAGTGACGGTTGGTGAAAGGGTGAGTGGCCCAGGACCAGCACAGATATCACTCACCACTGATGGCTAACTATGGCCAGGAATCACACTTAGGTGGGCCAGGTTCATATCGCGGTGTGCGAACCAATGCTCCACGGCTCAATAAAATTAAATTGTGGTTTTGTAACACATACCCTGGACGTATATATTATTAAGAGGGGCGATGGCCGCGCAGGGGTGTTTACCAATAAAGACTATAGACTCTACTGAAGCATTTTCACACATTTCTCCTGCAAACAAAAAGGGGTCAAAATTCATCCAAAATTCAGAAGGGTCAGGTGGAGCCCTCATATGTGGGATTTGGTAGCTCGTTGAAATATGTAGGACTGCAAAATGTCAATAATATGGCATCAATAATATGGTGCTTAAAATCGACGTGTTTAGAATCTAAGGGCCAGGAAAATGTGCATCACCAATCAAAGAGGTCGACAGCAGATATTAGGATCTCAGGCCCATGAGACCATTCAATTTTCAAACTTGATGCATATGCGTCTGTTGCACATTCAGTGTAGGATTTTATTGTACGTGTTTTGAAGTAAATTAAGCGGGGCTGAATGTAACTTCACTGGATGATAACCACAGAAGGCCTCCGCAAGCTGTGTTGGTTATGGGAGTGGCTTGACCATCTATTACCACAATAGTCAGTTCAAGTTGGTCGGGGTAGGGGGGGTGCAGGACTGGTTCAGATATCACTCGCCACTAAAGTTTGCCATAATCCGGAATTGAACACAGGTGACTGGGTTCATAGCTCAGTGCACAAACTGCAGAAAACTGCCAACACGAAATTTTAATTGGATGTTACGAAATGGCATTACTTAATAAAAAACGATATTTTTGCTGAAAATACCCAATGACTTTGGTGTGTACCCAGAAGGTCACACCTTCTGGGTTTGAACAAATTAAATGAGTGTTTCCATGTGAATCGTCTGGCTTGCGCTCTAAAATGCCTTCATTTCGTCCCTTCATGTCCCACCTAGGACCCACAATTGCTGTATTTTAACCAAACAAATGTTACACACAATTGTCAAAAACACATCAAGTCCACACACTCGCACAGTGAATCCTCTGGAGCTTCTCGTGTTTCTGTACAGATTTAATAAGTGAAAAAGAACATGATTGGTTACACCTGCGTCAAATTAGCGACACAAGCATTTCAACAATCTCCTTAGAGAACTATTTCCAGCCACACTCGATATTGAGGCAACATTTGGGGGATCAATTGTGATGAGCTCATTTCTGGGTGCTCCCATCTCTACCATCATGTTTGGCTATCACTAAAGAAGACATTAAACGCCAGTTCAAAAAGATAGGTGTCACTATATGCAGAACTGCAAGTGTTGTTGTGTACAGGGCTGGCCTTTACCCTTAACGGACAAATGTCACACCAAGAACTTGTATGGTTATAACATAGTCGTAGTAATTACCATGTCTGTGAATTATGTCTCCATATTCAATGTACATGGAGGACTCTGCCATCGCTGAAAGCAGCAATGTATGACCTAAGCAAAAGGATAATGTTTGGATTGACTTCGAAACCATGCAATTCATGTAATGGCTACGGCAACCCCTTTTCAGCAGCAACCTATTTCACTATAATACATGGCCACATGGGTGTCCTTTATATGCATGTAACACAAAAATCTGTGTGGAAAGTGATTACATTTTTTTGTGAGTACAACCACCATCAAATAATTTCCAACAAATATTAGCTCCCCCAAAAAGTACAATAACGTATATGGATTTGGACGAGATGCATACGTCAAAACATTCACACACACAAACATGCTGGTATCTTCTTGCAGGGTCAAGGTTAACAATTCTTTTAAATCTAATGCTTACACCAAATAGCATTTCTTCAACAACATAAGCAAACATTACCTCGGAGCCCGTGGGCAATGCCATGGGCAACAAATTCCGATTACGAGATGTGTTGGCCTAGACGCCAAATCACCCATGGCATCCACATCCATAACCCTTAGTCACCCAAGGTTTGTGAAGGGTTACAGCACAGACTGACAGCAAATGCTCAGAGAAACATTTTTGTTAAAACCAGCGAGTTGCTGCAATGAAAGGGGTCTTGACCATGCTTTCTGAACTGATAGGGTGCAACCAGGTTTCTTAGTGACTGCTAGAATACAAAGCCTTATAAAGGACACGCTTATGACCCATGGTTCACAGGCTCTGCTTGGCCATTTAAAATTGAAGATGAGACTCAGATCTATATTCAAGGCTGACACAGCCTATGGGTCACAAAATGCAATCTTTTTTTGGGCAAAGGAGAAAAAGAGACACATTTCTAATGTTGCCAGGTATAAAATACCGCTTTTTGGTCGAGTTATCATTCCTGATTTGGGTGCTGGGTGTAAAATACTTGCGTTTTGCTCTGATACACACGTCCTATTGTATTTCCAGTTCAGAGGGAAGAATGTTTAGCCAACTAGGAATCTGAAGATATCGTGCTGCGATTCAAGCAAGATACTGTACAGGCATGAATCGAGTTATGTTCACACTGCATTTATTCAGAAAATGTACTCTCCCTAATGCACAGAAAAAGCGCGTGTTACATATAAGCATAGATAAATAAAAATTAATACTGTACTAGAAAATGAAAACTATATCTGGTGTTACGTTCAAATCATGTTAGGTTAAAAAAATACATTAAAGATTTGTATGGGCAATCGTTAAAAACATATCTCTAAAAAAAATGCACACTTTAAATAGCCCTCCATTGCCTCCCCATTAGACGTACCACAAAGCAGTGCACGCAAATGAATAGAGCTTTGTCACGGGTGGAGGGCCCTCCACAGGACGTGCATGTCGTGGTGGTTATTTCACCATACTTCACCATGCTGGTCTGGTCAGTACAGGATGTCTCCAAATCACTGACATTACCTGGGAAGTGTTTACTTTTTAAATGACAAGATTTTAAAAAGTATTCCTACACTCGTCTAATCTGCAGTAACATTCATGCTCCAGGTATGCTAAAGAAAAAACCGCGTGGTAAAAATGTACTTACTCAATTCTTTTGACCACGTTCAAAGGGTAGACATTTTAATGAGATTTTTTTTTTCCTTTGCATAATTTTTTTAAATAAAATTGGTATTGTTACCGAGTATTGACTCAAGTAATCACCACTATGTGTGAGAGGGTTACACTCCACCACAATAACAGAAGGAATGTTATTATTTGTCTTATGATCGCAGGCTATCTTTGAAAAACAGGATAATTCAATAACCCCGGGGATCATAAAAGTATTGATAAATTACACCAAAATCTATAAATTCCATGTCCTCTAAAATGGGTACTGCGCGGTGGATTGAACATGGCTAAATGATGATGAATATGATAATTCACGTTAATAGGTGAATGTTGAAATGTCCTTAAGCAATAAGTATATTTAATGGCTCTTACATTTCAAACCAACAAGGAAAATACAATATTTTATTAAGTTTAAGGACATTTTATTACATAGAGTTAAGAAATACATTTTTTTAAATAACCTTAATTGACTGTAATAAACTAATCTTACGTGATATATTTCAATTCATGTATTATATTCATTTACTTTTGACTGAGACAAAATTAGAAGAAAAAAATGTAAAAAATTCTGACAATTCTAGGTGGAAGCAAGATGTAACTTCACTGAATGCTGCACATAAATGGCCATTAAATTGAGATCATATAATTAGAAGGCAGATTTCCACTTAAGGTTTTAACACTGCACTACTGTGTTAATCAACAGAATTTTACACATTCTTGGCCACTGTTTGGAAGTGAACCAGGTGACATTTAAAATGTAAAACCCTTACTGGGGTGCAATACTATAAGTGGCTCACAATTAGAAAGAAGGTCGTGAGCTGAAATCATGTATTGGGGACTGACATACCTCTGGGGTAAATAAAATGAGTTCCACTTTATAGGGAGGTAAACAGTGGTTTCCCGAGCGAGAGATTCACCCCTGCCATAGGAATGTGGAATTTACACCACTGGCTGATGGCTGTAAACATTAGATAAGCACTTCCTCAACGCTCATTTGAGCATGAAATCAGTTTGACTAAAAGTGAAAACGTTATATATCTCTATACCTAATAGGGCTAGGCAGGGATCAGGTCACCGATAATTTCCTGGCATCTAATCGGGCGGCAGGGTGGCACAGTGGTAACATCTGCGCCTCACAGCAAGAAGGTCCCGGGTTCGAATCTCGGCTCGGGCGCCTTTCTGTGTAGAGTTTGTGTGTTCTCCCCCTGTTCTGCGTGGGTTTCCTCCGGGTTCTCCGGTTTCCTCCCACAAGTACAAAAAAACACTCATTAATTATTTGGCCGATAACATCATAATATATAGGAAGCAATGTGTGGCAATATGGCGCCTGCAAACCGCCTAGCTGCCTCCTCCGCCTCTCTGCGCTTTCCTCGCGCCTCTGAGTCGTTCTCTCGTCGATTAATACCTCCGACATTTAATGAATATGTGCGCGTTATAAATGTAAAATTATTAATTATTATTATTATTATTATCTCATTGTTTGGCCGGAGCTGATCGCATCATTACCATCTAGCGGTCAGCACAGATATGACCTAAGCGGCCGCAGGCTACCATGAAGGCCAGTTCCATTATTAATGGGCAAATGTACACTTTAGCAATATGCTTAATTTTTGACGAGCACATTAATGAGTAGCGCTGCTTGAGCCAAATAATACAAATTAAAAGTCACAACATGAAACAGGTGCTGAAACTGGCAGCCCTACGAGATAGCTGTTTGAAGAATTACCCTCAAGCAAGCCATTACTCATCTGCCAATACAGAGATAACCACTTCTGTTTCTTTCATGATTTGACACATACATTACATGATGATAGGTGTCCTGCACACCCCTGTGACATTATAATTAGTGTTGTCAAAAAACGGATTACTCTGGTAGTACTGTAACTAGCTCAGAGTGTACATGTAAATGAATGCAAAATACAATGAATGGTAACACGTTTAGTCTAAATGTATTGAAGTTTGAGTGAACAAGTAAATACATCAATCACACAAGTAATGCATGGAGAGTTATATTACAGAGCATGCTTTTTAATGCAAATAAGACAGCGCATAAGCTTTTAGGCCATAAAAGAATTCAAGAAAGGAGAGGTCTGGTAGTTTTTTTTATATATTTATAATTGCGGGCAATCCTCTAAATTTGCCTATTACACAGACAATACATTGCTCTGGCCTTGTGAGCAATGTCATAAGCTACATAATGCCTTCAGAAATTATTAGATGATGCGCACGTATTATACCATGCAATAGAGCGTGACGTTCAGAAAGAACATCTAATATAATTAAGGTTGGCTTCTTGGAATATAAATTAATAAAATTTTAATTTATAGAAATGGAACTTGCATTCCTGGAGAGAAGTAAATTGTTTACAAAAAGCCACAATAGTTTTGCACGGAACATAAACACATTGTACTCATGGACACGTATTACCTATTTTTCAGACATTAACCTGTATAAACGTGTTTATGTATCATACAACTATATGTGCAAATATAACAATAATTTAAAGCCCCTAAATTTACAGCCCTTTTCTGGACGAAGACCAAAGGCTTCCCTCATGTCATGTCGGCCATGGGGGGTTACATGACCATATTTCACCACGCTCCATGTTTAGTGGGATTATCAAACATTATAGGAGTATAATTATGACATCAAGTAATGTGATTAAGCTCACAATAATGCACCAAATCAAGTAAATAAATCTTTGTGTCATGTGTTCCACGCTAGTGGTTTACAACGTGTAGTCAGCAAGGTCATGGAAGGTGGTGGGAAAAACGGTTGCAGACACTACACCACGTTTTAGAGAGCAG
The DNA here is from genome assembly GCA_036362915.1 of Geotria australis. Classification (NCBI taxonomy): domain Eukaryota; kingdom Metazoa; phylum Chordata; class Hyperoartia; order Petromyzontiformes; family Geotriidae; genus Geotria; species Geotria australis. The sequence goes on from JAZEWU010000002.1 coordinate 21,299,550, forward strand.
TCGTTTTAATTTGGAAAACGGTTTAGTTGCGTGGTAGGTAGTGTGTGAAAATGGTGTGGTTGGACATTGGGTCCACAGGATTTGGGGTAAGCACTGATCTTCATAATGGCTTCAAGTCACTCAAACAGCCCTCACATAACATTCACCACAATTTTAACCTTCCTGAATGGAAGCAACGGGGGAAATGTCACTTTTTCCACAGCCTTATTCAAACATATTTTGTTTGATAACTGTATTGGCAGTGATGAAAAAGTAGGAATAGAAAAAACAAGTGTCGGCAACATTGTAGTCGAATGGGAAAAATATCTAATTGGCGACATTTTGGCAATGTCCCTTTCTTTGTAACAAGAGGCTTCCACATAGACACATATATTGTAATTCCAAGATCGATAAATTAAATACGTTTATAAATATAAATAATTAAATATATAAAACCAAGAGTTCCTCCGTGTTTATAGTTTTTTTAATATATATTTGTAATATAGTTTGAACTCGTTTAACAGTTTCATTTAATATTTATGTTAACCGAATTAGAACGAAGTGCTCTTGTCTCATTGCGTGATATGCCCAGGTTCAATTTTTAAACCATCAAAGCCATCATCATTTGTTCGCCGTCATCCCACAAGCACAGCGCTAACAATAAGAAGTGAAAGTGCCTATACCCCACCGGCAGTGCACACTCCAGCCTGTCACCGCACATTATGTCTGATGGCCGTAGCGCTGTGAACTTTTGTTTGGGAATGCAGCAGACGACAATAAACCGAGTGCTAACTCTAAGCCTTCGGCCTGGGTAAGGCACTGTGCCCTCTCACACATCAATCAGCGTGCTCGGTGCAATTCTTAAAGCCTTTAACCGCGCACATTTATGAATTATGACGTCAACACACTTTTTCCCCCCCTAAAGATGACAACACGTTAAATAATGAAAGCTTTACACTAACCCTGTTTCACAGATACAATCAAAAGCACATAAGCAATATTTCAACCAAAAATTCTACGCTCAAGAAGAAGAAGACGCAATTTATATTTGTCAAGACTTTTTTGTAAGTTAGAATTCACTCCGACTCGCCGGGATGGATCATATTGCTACACGGTCACTTCATCACTCTCTTGATGCCCATCACGACCACGGGTGCCTCGGCGCTCACGCGGGTCTTTGTGGAGGGTAGTGGCAATGAAATATAGAATTCTTTGCCTCTATAATACAGTACTCTAATATGCGTGCCTTATCTGGCACCTAAGTAAAGTAATGGAATTGTGGATGTATTATATCATAAATATTGATGTGTGTACACTATTACTGTGCCTTTAACGCTGCCTTTAATTTGTTCCACTAGAATAGAGTACTGTAATTGAAATACGCTACCAGGTAACCACACATCGATGCCACTAGAGCAGAACGGGTATGATAAAAGCCACCTCGCCCAGTTGATTCCGCCTCGATAATTAAAGGGTTGAACAACTATTATCGCACAACCGCATTGCCGTTATTTACTCTGGACTTGGTGATGCATTGATTCGTGATCATCAGCAGTCATGAGCTACCCTCGGCTGGATGAAAGCCTATCCGAGCCATAGACATCCCTCACCGTCTCGCATTACATTCAACAATCCAAGCACATAGCTCCCCACACGTGTCCTCTTGAGCACACTCCTCCTTTCACTCCATCTTGTCTCAACCACCGACCATCCTTCCTAATTATGAATCCTGCCCAAGCCCACTTACATTTCTTAACAGTCAATATTATGTACTGACGAAGGTTCTGACGGCTCGACTCATCATGGTTGCTCTTCAGAGCTGCCCTTTCGCAATAGCCATGTCGAGCGCTCTGCCTCTTTCCCTCGCGACGTTTCGCCTCCCACGTTGGAAGCATGATGATGCTCTGAAGAGCAATCACCACTTAATATTACGTGTGTAAATTGCATTTGTTTAACGATCCATTTTTTTCAGTTTCTTTCTCAGTATACATTATTCCAAGCGAGCAGCACCCTTGCTTCTATGCACACTCTTCAGCTATCTTCTTTGTTCTTTGTTAATATCCATGGACTAGCAGCTACAGTAATATACACGGATTTAAAATCAGAGTAGGTTGGAGTAGTAGTGGCTATTTTACATTCAAGTGAGACTCCAGCTGTGCATAACGTTACATAATCTTATATAAAACGTAACTACTCCTTTGGAAATTGATCCGTTTTCACAGGTAAAACATATTTACTGGCCAACAACCTGCATATAAAGAGCTCCTCTGGCCAACGCTATAAAACGTGTGTGCCTGCTATGTGTTTTATATAAGAAACTATAAAAGTACACAATCATATGTTTTTCTGTTCACATTACTAACATAGGCATTGCATTTTATTCTGCTTCTATGCATCAATGTATTTTCAACCATAATAGTTAAAGTACTGAAATTCACTTTTCAGATTGAATATTTCATACTGTTCACATGAAAGAGCTGAACTGTTGCATATAGACTGCACGTTGTTATCACACGCTTTAGTTTTAATTCGTGTCATCTATCACCCACTAATTAGTAAAGAAAACATATTTGATAGTGACATAAATATCGTATATTTGTTCTCAGTAAGACTTGGACACATTCTCTGCCAATTGAGTTACATTTCCCCCTGAGTTATCACATATTAAACATATTAAATAAAGTTTGAAAGTAAATTAACAAACACATAAAATAAAAAGCAGCAATTTGTTGCAGTAAATTAACTGTTATTGTACACCAGTGGCTTAATTTATAAATGAGGTTGTAGGTCAGCGACTAGTTATTATCCTGTAATTGCAACACTTTCTGACATCAACTGAACTCATTATAGAGTGGCTGAAATGCTATTTTCCACATACTTGTGCAAAAACATAGCCCTAACGAGTCTACAGATTGTTAAAGAGTTGGTCAATTTCACTATTAGTTTGATCTCGGTTACTTCATAAGCTCAGAAGCATATCTCCTTTACAGCCTGATTTCTTTCACATCAGAAGCAAAATACTGGCTCTTAGCCAAGAAATAATTTCCTGCGTTGTCTCCATGCTTTGGTAGACAAAAACATCCCCGTGCAATTCAAGGCATGGGCATTTGACAATATTTCACCACACAGTTGTGTGGTGAAATATTGTCAAATGCTCCACGTCGACCACGAAGCTGTCCTCCGTACCGTGAGCCCGTCGATGCGCGCAGGTCTCGATAGCTCGTTGCCTCGTAGCATCGGATGCAGCGCGATTTTACCACTTGTCCTTTTTATTTCCCCTACCTTGGCATCCCAAGCACCCCAACAATCGCTTTACACGTCGGCAATACAGGAGCATCTGTCAGATGGCGCAGCTGCAACTCCCGATCATATAGGTGCAGCGCACAAGCACTCAACCCCAGCTCACACAGAGCTGCTCCTATTTATACTTAACCTGATCAGCCATCCATCCATACATCCATTTTCAGAAACCGCTTAATCCTGTACAGGGTCGCCGATCTCCAAATACAACAGCGCGCCCCACCCCAGTCACACGCACACCTGATTAACCGGCATCGCAATACAAAGACGCGCCGCGCCACCGCTGCACGCAAAGCTGATCACGGCTTTCTGCACCGCTTCCATTCGCCCGTGACAGGGTTTAGCGGATGTCCGACTGTTCTCGCCCGTCCGATGGCAACACAGAACACATCACTACGAGGAATGATGGCCAGTGGTTGAGAATAATGATGGATTGGCAGCCAAACAATGCAATGTATCCCGGGGGTGCCCGATGGATTATTACAGCGCAGGATTGCGAGAAATGGCATCAGTTTGGGAAGGTCTTCATTCAGCAGTGGATTGACCCTAATATGTGTGTTACTGTGTTCTTTATGATTATGCCTAATGTTTCATCCTTGCACCATTTAATGCGGTAAATTCGTTATATTGCCTTCTGATTTTATATAGTGTTTGTTGGAGTACGACCTAACAGAGATTGCGAGCTCACTGGGTATTTTCTACTTTAATAATAAACACCTATCTATCTGTCTGATGATGAACGCATGTAATTCACATTTTTTGGTATTAGAATTACTGCACTGCCGATTTAACAAATGCTTTCACAGTGCGCTGTACATATTTCATTATGAATATGGAATTTTACATGGGAGTAATTTATAGTTTATTAGAGTACCGGTATTTTAAACATGTGCACTACCAATGTGTTGAGGATATCTTAATAATCTACTCAAATAATATTACCTCTTATCCATCTGTCACTAGAGGACTACACGGCACCTAACGTGTCCCAGTGTCTTTATTGTCCTTTATTTAAGCCTTTGTCAGCTCTAGGCATGAACATCAGTAAAGCATTGGATCCAATATCAGTTTAAATGTATAGGTGAGAGCAATTTAAACAACATAGGGCCTTTTATAAGGTAGACAATCTATGTGTGAATGCACACATTTTACTCACGTGCACGCTTATCTACATGCTCAATATTCATTGGAAACGAACTGGACTTGCTATTTCGATAAATGCCACATCTCGTATGACAATTTAATTTCCAAATCCTACACCTTGATTCTTCTGAAAATAGGTACAATAAGGTAGAGTGGTGTATCGCTGCCAATGCTGCACGGATACTTGGCGTAAGATGCTACGCTCTATTAATATTCCACTGTTCTCTATCACACGCATTCACTGAAGCCGTGTACAAAATATGTATGTTTTCCAAAACAGACCATCAAAAAATATATGTGTAGGTGTTTGTTGCCTATTACAATATTGTAATCTGCTATGTTTCAGTGTACTTTTTTTAGGTAAGGTTCAATAGCTCATTTTCTCTCATGTCTGAATCTACAATGTACCTCTAAATGAATGGTAAAAGGCATCAAAACAAAACCTTAACCAACACACCTCAAGAGAGATGCCCGAGAGCAATCCAGAGTGAGTTGACCTGCACTGTCCCTACGGTTCTTTTTATATGTAAACTGCAATTCCTGGACAGGGCCTGTTAATTTTCGCTTATAATTGCCAGGGGCATTTTAATTACGGGTACTTAAATGTGTTAACTATCATGACGCTGTCAAAGTAAGATGAGGAAATACCTCCTTCCCTTTAATCATATGCCACGTACAAATGCATATGCAAAAATGTCTAACATTGTAAAATTAAACGGAGGAAAGTAATCATGCGACCCGGTGAAACATTTGAATAGGGTCAGGGTTACAGAACAGGGTCAGGATTTGTACAAAATACATCTTATTATTCAAAGGCATTTCCACTTCATGTAAATTGTAGTTTTTGCAATAAATCAGAAGCATGCCACTGCTACGCACCTTCATCGCTCTGTCATCCAAATGTAGGTAAGCTAGATTATGAATTTTTCTCTCTATTAATTTCAGTGAGAATGACCATGCCAACATCTTGGGAACATCATTAATAATTTGGCCAGTTTGTTACAAGATGCAAGTTTACCAACTACTCATTAAATTTCTTCATGAGAATTCTAATTAAAATATTTACCAGATTACCGTTTAGTATGATGTAGGTTTTCACAGCTCGATGTATGAGAATTACTCTCCATAACTGCTCTTTCGGGACAGCCGTGTCTCTCTGTTTCACTTCCCAAGGAGGCATCATCACTCAGAACGGCTCATGATGCCTCAAACGTGGGAGGCGAAACGTCGTGAACGAGAGAGAAGGAACACTGGACACAGCTATCCTGAATGAACAGCTGTGGAGAGCAATTCTCGGTTTAGTATGATTTTGTCTTTTAGTGGATGGCATACTGCACTAATAACATGGTGAAGTGGGTTCGATTCCCTGCCATAGCAACACCAGTAGCAAGCAATATCTGAGCCGGCTTCCCGACCACCCCTTCAACAACTTACACTAACATTGTAGTAAAGTATGCTCAAACACTCCAATGGCCAACATGACATAAGGAGGCTTTCTTCCAACAATGCTTTGGCAAATTACTGTAAAACAGTATATTTAAATTAGAATTAAAATGTGAAACGATGCACGCTCAACACCTTATCATATTTTATAGTCAATTATTAATTTCGCAATTCATTTTTGAACTTGCAAATACGATAAAAAAAAATGGTAACGGGGTCTTGGACAAAAATGCTTTGTTTCTATATTTTCATAAAATGTAGCTCTCATTCGTTGTTGCCAATCTCAGCATTTCTGGTAATGATGACATTTTGATTATGGTGCAATTAAATTATAGCATCTTTTCAGCATAGCTTTGTGATCGCTCCGAAGATGAGAATTCGTGTATATTCTGATTATGTCTAAAACCATCAGTAAAGGTGGGAATTTTGTAATCTTGGAGCAATGTTATATAAAAAATAATAAATACATTCAGAGATTAAAGCACTGAATATAGAAATTCTGATTGTCAAGATAATTAGTAACATTAATTGGCCTTTGTGGAATATTAACAGAAAAACATTCGTGCGATAATCTAAACCAACAGAACTGCATACAGAAGTCAATGTCATCACACACACGAAGACCATTCAGGTGGCGACTGCAGCATTTTACTTATTTTTTTACATGCGGCACAATGAAAGTTGTTCTAATAAAAAATGTTTTATCAAAATTACATTTACAAAGTCAAATAGTTGCCTTGATTAAATGATCACGGTGCTGGCCTCACATCTTTTTACAGCGTTTATAGCCAGTCGTGGCAAATTTTCTTTCCTATGATGTGGTCAGTCACCTCAAAGGCTAAGTATCGCCGACTTTGCTCGAGGTTGTACCTATTTTAACATGCCTAGAGAGATGATGTGATAAACTGTCCCCCCCCCGCCGTCATTTGAACTTACAACCTTCTAAGTGCAATTTGTGCTCTGTAAGCACAACCCAAGCCAGTTTCTTACGTAATGTGTATGATACACCCAAGCAAATACGATCGTTGACTTACGTAAGCATGTCCCTTATATGGCATATACAGAAGCAGATGCTAAGTGGACTAATTACAAATGAACAGATACCAGAAAACATTCCTCCATTTCAACACAAAATATTATCAATATGTGTTTTTATAATACAGTACGGTATTTTTTATTGAACAATTATTTTCAAAAAATAAGGTGCCTGGTGGTTTAGAGTTACCTTGAAGGATTGCCCCTGGTTCAAAAGATAAATGCAACATAATCAGCAATTCAGCTGAATAGTGCCTCATCATAGCTGATTGAAATTTATATTAAAAATGTGGACAGCCAGCTCACTAGCAATCTCTCAATGATTAAATTCAGTTTATTTATTTATTTATTGTCCAATATACACTGTGTTTCCCAATCAATTATAGGTGGCTACAGAGGGTATATTATTTCCACTAGCATCATCTCCCTGTCCTGGTAAGCATTCATAGAATGGTTGTGCCGAAATGTACATCTGCCATTACTGCCGCCATGACCTATCCACTGCTGGATGAAGACCTCCTCTCGCAATAACGCCATCTCTCACGATGAAAAAGGAAACAAAACTGATTTGAAGAATTGCAGACCCATTAGCCTGCAATCACTTGTGTATAAAGTGTTCAAAAAGATCTTAGAGAATCGAATAATGAACATGTTAGAGGTGACACGCACATGAAGAAGCTGGATTTATTAAGGGTTTTTTCTACTATTGATGACAATTGTGCCATCCGTCAGCCTCTATAAAAAATTAAATGAACATAAAACACCATTATGTTTGCCTTTTATAGACTGAAAATCCGTTTGATTCAGTGGAAAGCTGATGCAGTCATTCACTGCGCTACCTAAAAATCTTTGCCGTGCTGTTTTTTGTAACCTCAGAGCTAAATAATATCCAGGGTAAGTGCACATACTGGTTTGGCCCAGGGATGTTTATTTATTTACTTATTGTAAAGGCAAAGTTGATTGACACTGAGATCTTAATGCTTGCTCTCCTGCTCAATACAATAATCCATCAAAGACCAAGGTGACTTTTTCAATCTAAGCTCAGAGCTAGAACTTTCGAGAAACATACCTCCAAACAGTGCACCAATGTTCGCAGCCACCCAGACACCCAACTCCCACATTATTTTATGGGCGGTCGTGAGATAATAACAGTCATTTCAACTTGTGCCGCACAATATTAGTTCAACATTGTAAAGAGACAATCACTCCGAGGCATGAGGAACTATAGACACGGTGGAAGGCAGCCACGCAATGAGCAGGCGCCAACAACTGTTCAAGCCCTGCTTTCCTCTCTGTATATTATAATAATAATAGCATTTATATTAAGGTGTTATCGGTCAATGAATGAGTGTTTTGATGTTGGAGGAAACCAGAGCACCCGCAAAAAACCAAGGTGGGTAAGGGGTCAACATTTGATCCCCGTGCATATGGAAATGCAAATTAGTCCACTTGCTGTACTGCCTTCTCATAGAGCACCAGTGTATTACTACTCCATGCCCATGGGATGGGAGTTTCACAACATTGAGCGATCCAACAACATTTCCCAAAATTATTTTTTCCGCTTTTTATAATAAAGTGGGATAATGTGATCCCACACAAAGCAACGGGCCTCCTTTCCACTGCCATTCTGGCCGCAATTACCCCAGTGTAATCCACGATGCCTTATGGTGCTGCGTTGAATGTTGCCTCTGCTGTCAATTATGCCACAGATATTTGAAAAGCGTGCATCTGTTGATATCAATTTGTCTCATCAAATAACAATACTGGCTTTGACAATGTGACATTTTCGAAATTTCAAACAAGACCTGCACTATATTCATTTACCATTTTCGGGAGATTAAATTGTTATGCTTCATTTATTTACTATAGCAATTCACATTCTGTTTGTGCGTTAAACAGCTGTTTTGTCATTAAAGGAAAAATGCATTTAAAATACAGCATAAACAATATACACAATTTACACTTACAATGTACTGAAATTGTACATATAACTCATTACGAATATGCACCATCTGCCTTTATTTGTAATAATATATTACAGAGAAACACAATGCAAATGACCAAATGAGTGAGTAGCAGGGGCTTATGTGTAATCCTAAAATAACCAAAAACGTTAATAATGATTGTTAATTCTCTTTTTAAACATTATCAATGCTTTCAAACTAACGTTGAAATAAATCATACATAAGCTCTGTATCCATCTGTTCGTCTACCTGTAACGGCAAAGCATAATAACTTTTGTAATTTTATTTGATATAAATAACAGTTTATTATAAAGTTGCGTTCTTGTCAGGAACTTGCCCAATATATAGTCATTCAAAATTATCATAGCTGCCAGGGTGTAACGGTTATAGTGCACTGGATAGTGCACTATAACTTAGTTACTAGTGTTAGCTGCCGTTAGCGGGAATCAAACTTTGATCATGGGTTCATAGCGTAGCTGAATCACCGCTACACTACCGCTCCCCGCAACGCGGTACACACAGCACATGGTATAGTGTTGCCAATTCAGCAATGCTCATAAATTACAAAAGCCAGTAACTAAGTAAATAGCCTATAATAAATAATAGCCGTGTGTTGCTCAGGGCCCCCCTCAGCCACGAGGACTCCCACAGAAAACAGTTTTGCTGATGATGAAGACCACCCCAGGCAGACAGCTGGGGAGCGGTTGCATGCAATGCTGCACACTGATAGTTCTACGAAGTGTTCCTCCGTTGAATCCTAGCGTTGTTCGGCATGATGTCCAATGTTCTACTCCACGTGCTGGAAGCACCTTCATTTCCTGAACAACGCATAAATAGTACAATTCAAAAACATTCAGAGGGCTGCTGCTGAGCAACAAGGGCCGAAAACCTGCGCAGCAGGAGGTACACTGATATAAACACCACCGTGCTAGAATCGTGTGTTTTAAGACGCGTATCTAAACTCGCACCTATAGATGATTGGGGTGGAGCGCTGCAGCGGCGGTTAGCACTGCGCCATTAACTAGACCACCCAGATTCTGACTCCAAGCCACGGCTAACATCAGTGTCGAGTAATTCCTGATTGGGTCCCGAAACGCTGCCTTCAGCAAGCTAGACTATCCATCGTGGTGAAATATGGTCAAATAATCCCCATCACCAACGAGGCTTGGAGGAAGCCTTAATATGGTAGCGGATTGTCAAAACGGCTGTGTGTAATGTACATAATTATGGAAACTACTGCTGCACACTGAGAAAAGGATTGCAGTATTGATGGCTGTAATTTTACGTATCGTTTGCCTTACCATTACATCCCACGCACTCCAAGCAGCTTTAAATAATTGTCCGTGAGATATTCTGCTCAGCGTTCATACGTTTTAGCAAATGCTCTGGAATGTTGATACGTCTGCCGAGACGAAAAGCTCTTGCAATGTGCGATAATCTGAGCACATGGAAGCGGGTAACAATCTTCACGAGTTACTTAGACCGTGAACTTAAATGTTAAAGGTGCATGCTGGCCTATCTTAAAACATCAATGTGCATAAATAAGTTAGTTGAAATATTTTTCCCTCTTTTAAATAATATAATGCATGTTATTTATTATCAGTCTATCAACACAAAATGTTATACAGAAATGTAACCAACTCGCACTGACCAGCATGGTGAAGTATGGTCAAATAACCTCAATTTTGCAGCACTGGACTGTGAGAAATAGGGACGGCATGGGGAGGCCTTCATCTAGTAGTTAATTGACAAAGGACTATAAATTACTATTATCATCACGCTTGTGTTGGTTACATTGGGTCCTTCGTCGTGTGGCTTTTTAATTGTTGTTTCACTTTCATTGTTGAAGAGATCCTCACAGGCTAAAACCAGCAGTGAGATGGTCACGCAGATTGAATTGATCAACACGGCAGGTACTGGAGAATAATGCCAACGTAGCTATTGAGCATGTTCCAAAACACAGCAAGCAGATGATAGTGACAAAAGCAGCAGCAGCTATTGTTGTCCACAGCAGAGGCTGAATCCATTCCTGAGCCTCTCTGCTAGTTGCAGCAGCGTGCATTCTCAAGCTACCCACAGCACTGTAACGAGCACAGCCACAAGAGAGTGCATTATACACAATTTAGAAACGCCGACGCACACAAGCAGGTGACGTCTGGTAGAGTATAACATAAATAACGCCGTACCCAGAGGAAGAAAATCATCATCGGTCATGGTCAATCCGCTGCTGGATGAAGACGTCCCCAATCCAGTGCCATCGGTCAGAATCCTGCGCTGTAATGCCGTTTTGCTGATTAAAATGCGTTCTGTTAAATTGTGTCATTATTTTGTAAGCGTTAGACTGCAGTGGTTCTTAACCTGGGTTCGATCGAACCCCAGGGGTTCGTTGAGTCAGTCTCAGGGGTTCGGCAGGGGTCAAGACACACACAGTATAGCCCGGTTCACACTAGCAATGTCGGGCCGTTTTTGTCGGCCGTCAAAAAATCGGCTGCCGACAATTTGGCAACACACCATTTTTCTTCGCCGTGTTAGATTACAAATATTTAGTTGCTTAGTAAAAATGTGTTACACAAATTAAATTTCCATGATAAACTAGTTTATTAAAAGATAAATTACGATAACAATATTAAATGTAATTTTAAAATATAAATCTATGAATAAATAAAAAATATGTATTTATTTTATTTTTCCAATTACGAAGGGTTCGGTGAATGCACTGATGAAGCTTGCAGGGTTCAGTACCTCCAATAAGGTTAAGAACCACTGTGCTAGAGGGTTACAGTCAAGGGGTGAAAGGTGTTGCAGAGTTCGTTCACTCAGGAGATGGAGCGAAAAAATTACTTCTGTGCAGGTACTATGGCGGCAGCTTGGGGGAAGTATATTCATCGAGCAGTGGATTGATCCTGGCTGATTGTAGTGATAGTCTCAGGATATATGCTCTGTATGTACGTCTATCAATTCCTCAATCTCACAAGCAACCTACTCCTTTTTATACTGTGACTAACACTTTCACTCATACACGAGAATGTGAGACTGTGGAGGCTGGGAGATGGACCTTGGTGGTTTGTGAGAAAGCCTGTTCAGACAGCCCAGAGGAATTAGGGGAGGGCTGTGGGACTTTCAAAGGAGACAATTCAGTATGTTGCGAAGAGATGGAGTGGGATGTGAGGAGCTGGAGGAGACAATTAGAAACGTAGTGGTGATGCCACATGGGACATATTCTGCCCTCTAGTACCCGATTAGTCTAAGTCTTAGACTTAGACTCTAAGAGGATGTTTGGTTTCAGGAGGGAGAGGGAATGATGAAACCACATAAACATTTATGATAAATATATCTTGGTGTAATGAGTGACAATAATGCTATCGTTGAATCGTATGTTATATTGTTATTCAAATTTCGTAATAACACGGTCTTTGCTAAAAAGAAACAGTTTTGCTGAGATATTGCATAATTGGCTTTAGCGCAATGATAGCATGCGCAGGACTCTAAAATAACCGATTGTCTCTTATGAGGAGTTGTTCACACTGCAAATGTACCATCATGTCCGCATGGCATCGGTGTCCTAGACATTATCAATGTGCGCCGCACACTTCCAATCCCTAACAAGCCCGGCTAAGCTACATGTCATTATAAGACATTCTGGATCCAATTACCACCCAGTTATGCTGCATTAGTTATATGACCATGTGTCTGCTCTCCTCATTTCTCAAACACCACACACATTCTCCCCACTGTGCTCACCTCCAAAAAGCATTCAGAATCCAATAAACCCAAGCCTTCTCCTACCCACACCCAATCACCCAACCATAAGTACACCCGTCCCTTTAACTGCTGCGTCTCTCTCTTCTCTCCCCTGCCATTACTGGCTCCCCGTGCCTCGCCATGCAACCCCACTCGCCATCCCTGTAACGCCCACCTCTGCAAAGGCATCCATCTCCTCTGCTGCCTGTTGCCTCCTTAATTGGACAGTTGCGGCGTAAAGTAGAAGTTTCCAGGCACCACAGACAACAGACTGCATTAAAATATCAATTATAATTCAGCTGCATTGGTAACTACCAATTAACAGCGTGACCACGGTGAATAACACGAGGTGGAAATAAAATGGATAACTCAGCACTAAATTACATCATTAATCAATCGCTTAATGCTAAAGTGTCACGACGCTTGCCTTAATGCCTTAATTACAATTTAATTCAACTGTGCAGTTTTGCACAACACTTGTTAACTACTGTGCTTTGCCCGTACTCGTGGAACAAAAGAATGCCACGTTGGTTGCACACGCCTACATTTAAAGCAATCAAAATAAACATCCACGTGTGATCATGTGTAATGTTTACAATGCTTAATGAAGCCGCCGTGCATGAGTGGTGTGAAGCCTTGTTATGCTTCGCCCTTTACCAGCCGTTCACTTCTGACCTCATCAAATCGATGTTTTATTCTAGGTCAAAGGTCACAAGTCTTACATGGCTCATGATCAATACCATCCCTTAAGGTCAGGATTTAAATTATTGCGCTTGTTTACCCTGGAAAGCCTCACCAAGTCTCTGGACTCAGAAGTATCCTGCCAAACAGGGTCCTGCCAGGTTTTTGCAGTAGTGGGCGATGTTTCCATGTGTAGTCCAAATTGAGTACTTAGCAGGTGATTTTTGAGCATTGGGATCTTTGGCCAGGACCACTGACACACAGTATCATCATTATTAGAAACCGCTTAATCCTGTACAGGGTTGCGGTGAGCCGGAGCCTCTCCCGGCAGACACAGGGCGTAAGACAGGGCTATTCCCTGGATGGGGCGCCAGTCCATCACAAGGTAATAATAATAATAGCATTTATAGAGCGCCTTTCACCCGAGGGTCACAAAGCGCTGCACAAGGCTGCGGAGAGAACGGCATGTCAGTAACATCAGGACAGATAAACTGAGAGTCAAGCAATCACGATAAACCATAGGACATAGATATGCAGCCGAATGCCTTTCAACTGTGGGGGGGAAACCGAAGTGCGAAACCCCACGTGGACACGGGGAGAACATGAAAACTCCACACAGAAAGGCACCCGAGCAGGGATTCAAACTCGGGCCCTTCTTGCTATGGGGCGGCAGCGTTACTCACCGCACCACTGTGCCGCCCCATCACAATACGTGTTTTTCACCAATGGTAGGAAGCCAGAATACACAGAGGAAACCCATGCAGAACAGGGAGGACAACATGCAAACGCCACACAGAGACGCAGTCGAGTCGGGAATTGAACTGACTTGCAGCCAGAACCTTGTTGTGAAGCGAAGTGTTACACTGCGCCGCCACCCTACCGAATGAGCGAGCCCTCTCTCAGTGCCGTAAATGAGCATCACTCAAGTTAGGGCTCAAAAGGGAGAGTGTGCAGCACACGATTGTACAAAAACACTTATGTTTATGCCATTGCTGTGTTTGAACGCTGATATTTACAGTAATGCACTTAAAAAGTGAAATGTTAGGTACATTTAAATACATTACATTTCAATAGCAGTTAAGTCATCATGTTAAGGTATTTTTGTGATGCAGTGCATTCAGACAATTCACCTCTGGTTGCGTAATACTATAAATTAAGCCTTCCTCATTGTTACGAAAATATTCAGGAGAGTGGTATGTCCTTGGAGATATCAACGTCATACAACCACATACATGCCGAATTTGAAAACAAGCTGTGTGTGACCACAATAATCTGTTAGGGTTAGTGGTACTAAAGGGGGATTGGGCAGTTAAAACATTTTAATGCTTGGGTCAGAACCTTCAGTTACATTCCTACATAAAAATGGAAGTGGTTCTTAACCTGAAATATGTACTATGTCTTTTACTCAAGGAGAAAATTGGAGTTGAATATTCTCCCCCAGCCCCCTCCACCCATATGCACACTGTCTGCTCTAGTAAAACATCCTAGGTCCCTCTGATAATTCTAAGCAAATATCCACGGGTTTTAATACGTTTGTGATTAAAACTGTAAAGAACAATAAGGTAAAATAAACAAAACGGTTTTTTTTTTACATGGCCAAATATTGAAGTTAATCTTCTGTCCTTTGGGAAAAAAATACCCTTACACCAAAAGAAGAAAATCTGTTTTTTTTTAATAGAATAATAGATACAACTTTTGTGTTTTTATAATGAATTTGTAAATATGGATAATATAATCTGGAAACATTCTTCGTTATCCTTTGAGGAAAATGATGTGTTTTCATTTGAAACCCCGCCTACGGTCACTGCGAGACTGCACACAGTTGTTTAGAAGAACGTAGATACATCAGAATATTGGTCAATGTGGCCATGACACCGGTACACCGTGACCTGGGTTTGCCAGGGGAGGTCACAAGATCTTTAATCCCCACAAATAAACTGGAGATACGGCCAGTGTAACATCCTCTTGACAAGCATACCAAAAGTTCAGATGTAACACCCACAATTCTGTGCATGGAGACCCATTGAGAATGCTAGGAATGGCAAGCTTAAGAATGCACAAAAAGCAAAATAGTCCTAAATATCAACCCGCCATTCTAAACTGGTGGGCCGCGACCCATCATTGGGCCGTGAGCGCCACCTAGTGGTCCGTGGAGACCAGACCCAAGTGGGCCATGTGGGTGCAATACGTTTGAAAACCCCTGATCTAAGCTATCCAGACTCAAGACATTACACGATTAAACATGCTTCAGGAGGAAAAAAATATCTTAAAACATTCAAAAGAATCAAAGCATTACAAGATGATTTAGCTTTATAACGCACTTTATAGAGCACCTCAAATTTTAAAAACGATCTCCTGTAAATTAAACAATCAATAACATTGAAATAATCCACAAATTGCAAACATGTTTCTCATTATCGCCAATTTGTGGAATGTGTACCTGTATATTGTCTTATCTTAATATGGTAATAGGTATACGGTTGCATTTTGGCTTAATTTCCTATCCCATTTATCACATTCGTATGTTGGCATTTTTTACGCCTGCAGGATTGCATCAATTTGGCTTAGATGCCTCATCGCAACTGTTTAAACGTGACTAATGATGAAACGACTAAAAGGGAAATGGTGAAAAATGAGTATCGGTACACAGGAAATGTTTTACATTGTTGGCCTCTAGCGAATGTAAATGTGGAATCAATTGTATAGCAGCCAATTGTTCTTGGCAAACGAATTACCATTAACTCCTCCACGGCACATTAAGTTATATTCACTGAAATGTATATTAAAAATAAATTTTCTGAAATGTAATTTCTGTCTAAATGGTGAAATCCCTTTGCCTATATCAGTGCGGGCATCAGACGTAATTATACGCATTGATCTTCATGAATTATTCATGAAATTCACCAAGTTACCTGTGGATAAATGCGGATAGTAGGATTATTATTTTCCTACCACTTATTGTGTAACTCTTCTTATCCGCAGAGAGCTGCAAACAGCATGGCTTTAGCACTTTCACAAAACCACTGCTGGAACACCTGTCCACAGTTCAATGCCGGTATAATAGGATGAATTTGCCTTCACTTCCATGTGACTCCTTTTATTATTCATGGCAAATGGGATTGATCATGGGCACAGATAATGTGAGACCTTGGATAAGAGGCGTTTCACTGCATAGAGTATACGCATTCATTGAATCATATCCACAAGCACAATGGTGTAGTAGCTGCTTCAAAAGTAGATAACCGTTCACTGAGTTGTCATAACACGACAGTATTAACGTATTATTCTGTTTAATCGGATTTATTACTGATTTCACTGTGGCCCTGTTTGTCCATTTCTTATTGCGTGTTGAGCTTTCTCTCCAAGAAACCCTTGTGCAGGCCACGTGTGTTGAGCTTTTATTTCGATAAATTTTCGCCACACACTACCGTTGGCATCTTCAATGTCATCTTTAACTTGATCTTCAGCTTATGAAGACGTCCGCAGTAGGGTGTGGCGAAAGCCTAAAGATGCCTGCAGTAGTGCGTTTTGGAAGCCCGAGAAAATAAATGCCAACACTGCCTAACCATGCATATCACCCTTGCATCACGAGTGACTGAGCACAGATACATTCAAAGTTGAAGTAACATTGGCTGGAACACCTTAGTGATAGATAGATAGATAGATGTTTATTGTTACAGCAGAAAATACCCAGTGAGCTTGCAAGCTCTTTACGGGATTCCTGCGACAGAGCAAACATGCAAATTGACAAAAATAAAAAAATATATAAAAATAACAAATTAACCAAACAAAAATACAATTACACACAGCATTGCACACATTTGATCAAATAAACAAGTAAAAATACAGTTATGCATTGCGATGGGGAAAAAATAAAATACATTTTAGGTAGCTTATTTAACATTGAGAGGGAACAAGTGCAACATTTGCAAATGCCCCCTCACTATCGAGGCTCGCAATGAGGCTTACAGAGCAGGCGTGTAACAGTGCATTGCTTAATACCTATTTTGTAGCTCAAGTTGCATACATACCTGGAACCTCGTGTGTAAGATGCAATACTTTTTAGTTTATATATGTTGTACGTAATGGGTTAATGTGACCACTGTCCCTTTTAGCTACCAGAAGCTACTTCAGTACATTCACAATTATATAAAAAATATCGATATTTGAATCGAATCGTTGGCCTGAACGGTGACGATTTGTGATATCGCTAGGAGTGGTGAATCTTAGCACCGCCGCTGTATAGAGGCTGCCTTTCTGCTTCTGCTGTACAGGTCAAACGCACGAATCTCTATAAAGTGCAAAATACAGGCCTAGTCTCTCATAGTGATTATCATTATTATGATGAATGTTTCTGTATTAAAAAGTATATAAACTCAGACTCCACAGAGGTTCACAAGAAATTATAACAACTTTGAAGGTAAGTGCTGTGTGTGCTCGCTCGCTTCTCCAACATATCGACGGGTGCACAACACTTACATACCTTTTCACGTGACCTAAACTCATAAACAGAGCTTCACTATGGATAACATTGGTCATGAAAGCCTTGGAGTTAATTTTACAAATTACTATAATTTGTTCGAATAAATAGCATAGCATTCGCTCAGTCGTGTCAACATTTGAGCAACGATCTTAAAGGTAGTCTTTTCATGGATTTCGCGCCATAGCATGAGTAGCCAATCATTACACCGCAGCCTCCTCCCAACGTGTTCCACGTTGAAAAAAGTGGAATTGTGAAGCAAGAATCTTAAGTGCAGCCTGAATGGTTTTAAAAGGAGACTTACGCAACAAAGAAGCCCATGTCTCATGCCAAACACAGACATACAGTAGCCATATCTAAGTGTTTTGAGGCTTTTAAGTATGTTTCATAGCCTCTAAATCTGCAAATACGGTAGTTAGTTTCACATGAAACACAAATAGCAGTGCTGTTATTTCAACAATTGTTTTTAAACATTTTCAAATTAAAATATATTTGAAAATTCTTCCTGGTTGCCATACAAAATGAACTTGTCAAAAGGGGACAAAGAAAAATAAAAAATCCATCTCGACATCCTTGAGCTGCTTTTTTAACGTCACAAATTGCTTTATGATAATTGTGTGCCTATAATGGAATTTTAATGAGTATTTTTTAAGAGATGGCATCATGTGTATTTTATCTCCCTTAAAATCTAATGCTTTTGGCTTTTAAATAATTACAGGATTATGGCTGAACAGTGGGGCAGAGCTGTGCTGTCCAGTACTTTATTTATCAAGCCAACGATATTTATTTTGGTATATTTTAAAACTAGGAGGAGGATTTAACTGCAGATTCAAATATAGCCAAAGTAAACCATTGTAGGCACTGTACTATGACTGCCATAGTTGACGAAAATTAGACCCAAGATAATGATTGAAACTATGCTGTTCTGTGTGTATCGAAGTGATATGGAAATTGTTTTAACTGCAGCCAAACAATTTATACGATGATCGTTAAATTATTATTTGTGACTAATTGGTATGCCACCAACATACGGGAAATGCACGTAATGCCAATTATGTTTGATCATTTTAAGAAATGGCTGCAACATTCATTTCCTTGAAGACAGCTGGGAATTTTAAATGATAAAATGTGCACTTACCGCAAGTTTTATTACAAACAATCTAAACATTCATCTCTACGTGGGCATTAAATCCATTTATTTTGAAGTCGCATTTTAAGTTAAGATATTAAGCACTGTTTTCTTTGCCATTGTATTACCTTTTTTTTCGCAAGCAATTCCTTTTTTCTTGTATCTGTGGTCAATACGCCACGAAAAATTAGAGCAAGTGAAATTTTTCAGTTGTTCCATCGTTCATTTCGATGTGGATACATTACTGGCCTAGAGGTCCTGTGCACCACTTCAGTATTCCGGCCACGCAGCAGCACACAGCAGTGCTAGGGCCTGCGAACACAAACAGCTCCCAGCCGTGTCGTTATCTCGGATGACTTATACACGCGCCGTGCTCTCACCTCTCTCCTTGGCAGCAATTTGCAGCGCTGGTGCTGCATGTGCATTTAGTAATTTACAATCATAGCAAATATGGCGCACTGCAATAGTCTGCAACCTTTTAAACTGACAGAGCCAAAAATGGCAGTTATTGATATTTTATATTTTTTTAGAGCTACAAGATTCTCCTGTTTGTTGCACACCGAAACGCGAGATATTATTATGATAGCGAATGTGATCAAATTGCACTGCTGTTAAACTTCTATTACTTTTTAAATACAATCTACTCAATTTCAAATATATAAATTAATTGCAGGTGTTGAACAACAATACTTTAAGTAGAGTAATAATGCTAAAACTCTTATGCTTACATTCACCTACATTTTGTGTGCAATTAAATGAGATACTGAGCATGCAGTTGACCAAACACTTTTCACATTAGCATGCAAGCCAACAGCTAACTTTGTCCCTATGCTGTGAACATTTAAATTATCCAATACTCGTGTAATCACAAGTGCATATCTATTCCATATGGATTGCCACCAACATTTATTTTTGTTTAAAATAGCAAAACGGCATCTGGCATTCAATATTATTTGCTGCACATTATCATTAATAAAGTCACAAGAGTGTTTATTTTACCATAAATGATTAACACTTCTTGTTAGGTGTTTGTATCACAAATACAAACCTGCTTACACGTTCAAATTTGTTTAAAGTTTAGCAGCAACAAAATGATTCTGGTATAATAACGTAAAGAAATTAAACAATGAGCAGAAGCCCTGGCATAAGTTACAGCTGTGGAATGTGTAATTCAGCATACGTCAAAATGGTTTTCTGCTCAATGCAGGATGGTTCACTGCTCATGTCCCCTTTATAGTCACGAGCCAGTGGACTAAAGTCCACATTCCTATGACAGGGGTAAGTCTATCCATGCAGGCTATAAATATTGCTGTTGCGACCTTTGGATGGTAATGTTTTAAACTACAAGGGGCAATTTATTTCTATCTGACGGGATTCTTACACTGACGATGCCGATCACTGTAATACAAGTGGTGAATACTAACATTTCAGAAAAACATTGGAGCGTGGTATTTTGTCCCTTGTTCGTGTGCATTTTGTCCAAAGGAATCACCATGTGCTTCCCATCCACAAAGTTAATTCTAAAAAATTCCATTACTCAAAATGTTCCCTGTTTTGTGTTTTTTATTTATTTACCTTAAATAAGGCACAGACGGGGGGAATCTGTTAATAATATGAAAATTGGTCTTCAGAGCTGCTGTTTCGGGATAGCCGTGTCCAACGTTCCTCCTCTCTCCTTCACAACTTTGGAGGTATCATCATCGGTTAACATGACTATCCTAAAAGAGCAGCTCTTAAGGGCAATCCTCATACATCGAGCTGTGAAAACCTACACCAATATTAATGATATGATTTTTATTCTGCTGCTTGTTCTCCGTAATTCCTTTCCAAATGCTGTTTGGCTGTGCTCTATTGCAAAAGTTGGTCTGAACATTTTATATTTCCGGATATAGTCTGAGTAATGATAAACTGAGCAAGATGAGCCTTCATTCCCGACATGTTTATGAAAAATCCAAAAACATATACATATTCCTGCCAACACCTAAAGCTCTTTATTAAATCCCTGCAGTGACTTTTATATTAAACATTTAAAAAGAAGTTAAAACCATCCCCCAAGCACTGGTTGCAATGCTAATTCTGCCCCATTGACATTATGTTTCCATAATGGACATATGTCTTCCTATAAATGGCCAAGGATGTCTGCATTATAATCTCATTACGTTTGCAAAACAAGTAGTGTGCTAAAAAATTAATACGCACTAGCTAATTCAGCCTATTTATCCTATAATTAATTGATTCTTGGATGATATTGAAGATGTTGTGCTGTGATTCGCATCTGCACGCATGTTGCTGAGTGATTGTGTTAAACAAGGCTGGACACGCGAACTACAAGAGGTAATTTAGTGACTTTTTTTCTCCGTTTCCATTTGGCACGTAACGACGCATAGATATTGTCAATTAATACATATTTTCCCGTTCACGATGCACGCATAAAATCCTTCATGTGAGAATGTATTACTTACAATGTATGCAAATCGTATACAAATTATATGCGGATTTGCATGTAGACTAACAACGATGAAACAGTACATACAAGAAAAAACAAGTGAAACAAAATAATAGAGATAAAAACGGGATTTAAAGAACACCCATGGACCTTTTTTGCCGTTGTACAAAAACTGTAAAATATACGAGGTTTAACCCTTTCCGGCAATGAGAAAAAGTGTTAAGATCTTAAAAACACTAGATGGACACCTTTTACGGGATTTAAAGAAGTTAATTCTTAAAACCCCGACCCTGAATCTTGTTAGTTCATTGAATCTCTGCAAGAGGAGGGAAATCCTTAGTTGCTTCATTACCATTAATATAAAGTCACGCACACATAGACTACACATTGTATTAACTCGTAGGCTTTCATGACCAATGTTATCCATAGTGAAGCTCTCTTTATGAGTTTAGGTCATGTGGAAAAAGTGTGTAAGTGAAGTGCATCCTTTTCCAAGCCCCCTGATGATGCTGAGTGTAAGCCTCAGCGAAACGTCGGTGCCATCGTTTAAGGTATGTGATGCATGTGCTCGCTCGTTTGCTCCAACATATCGACGGGTGCACTTCACTTACACACTTTTTGTTCACATGATCTAAACTCATAAACAGAGCTTCACTATGGATACACATTGGATGTTTACAAACCCAGCGGCACTGAACCACAGCTCGGATTATTACAAAAAAACCCCAAAAAATGTTGCTGATTTTCCGTGCTCTGTCGTTGTTGACATGTCGTTCTCTCCGCAGCTTTGTGCAGCGCTTTGTGATCCTCGGGTGAAAGGCGCTATATAAATGCTATTATTATTATTGGGCACGGGAGCAGAATCTAAGCTAATATTTCTAACGCGAGTAACCTTGCTCTGCAGAAATGTCACGGGGATGTTTTGATAACTGGAGCAGACGCACTGATTGGCTACACTTGTCCTAGCAGGGAATCAGATACTTCAGTCCTAGTACTTTCCACGATGTAATTGACATATCACAGGGGCTCTGCCTGCCAGCACTCCTGTGCTCGAACAAGTCTAGTAGCATTCAGCTTCAATGATTTCTTTTTTAAAGGTCTCAACAACATTCACCCAGTCTGCATTTGATGCAATACAATAACTACTGTATTGCATTTTCTATTATCCCAAGAGCATGGTGCATTGTTCATGGAAAATTTACCAATAGTAATGCATAAGTATGATCAATAATTTCAGGTAATATGTGGCTAAAAACCTTTATTATCAACATCATCACCATCAGCCGTGATATAACCACAGCTGAGTGAAGATATCCTCAAGTCTTCACGACCTATCACAGTCTTGCGGTGCCAAAATGCACCTGGCTAATATCATGAGCATACAAATGCACAGCTTTCACTGATTAACTTGTGATAGTAATAGACAGCCGAGATTAAGGCTTGTGAGGACCCGTCTGAGGAACATTTTGGGAGAAGCAGCGGACATTCGTGGGGTGGGTACCAAAGCTTCTACTCATAATGAAAGGTGCTCCCTCTTGCCGAGTCATGTCCCTGCTAATGGCACTGTTATCGCGACCTCTATAAGACCCCTTGCGTGCCCTTTTTCCAGCTAAACCATGGCCTCCTCATTCATTCATTTGTAATTACTTATTTCCCTTATTGTCATATAAAAATGTGCCACCCCAAACATTCTGTGGCTTTCTACGATTCGTGCGCTCGTGTTGGAGACACATCAATCCAAGAATTATAATTTTTACTTGACACGCTGTGGCGAAATTAGCATCTCCAGTAGCTGCAGAAGTCATATGAACCCAGCACACAGAACATACACGAAGAGGATATAATATATTCTCATCTGCGCAATTTCCTGTAGGAATAATGCATGCAAAAATCAATTTTAATAAATGATTGGATGCATTGTTACATTCGTATTCCCAATGTCCTGGAATTTGTCACTCACTCATAGCTAATGATCAGATGAACTGATGGTACTGTCACCGTCTCCTTTCTATAAGTTGCAAAGTCACTCGAAGAGAGTCATTCTCTCTGCTCAGCGTGTTTTCAGAAATTGGCTCACTGAACTCCACCGTCATGTGGGACAATCGTCTGTCATACACAACTCCCAGATGGTAAAACATTTTCAATATTTGTCCATCATATGAAGTGTGGTTACACGAACACATCGTTTTTCATTGTGCCTCGGAGCCATTGACAGCGGTCTTGTCATCTCTCCTTGATTTCTTCAACCACAAATATACAACAATTCTCAGCATTGGAAACCAAATTTAGGATTTATAAGGGGAAAATGACCAATGTGCACAAGGCATTTCAGTAAGAAAACGTTAAATACTTTCTCTCTGTAAGAAGCTCACCTGACAGACCATTAGTACAGAAAAAGAATGAAGAGGGAGGAAATGGCATCACCAGGGTTAAGGGCCTCGTGCCCAACTAAAATAACTCTGAGCAGGTCAGCAAGCCATGCGCAGAGGGATTGATAACGTACAAAATAAGACGATGGGGGCAGTGACTAACGACAAAGAAACATCATCTTTAACTATTGCAGGGCCATTTACACAATACACGGTCTTGCATCCCAAAGCACCCTTTGCAGTCGAAAAACAGTTCCATACTATTTAAAAGTGTTAATTAAACGAAATAGTTTACCATTTCATTTTGCTTTACTCGCACCTTTGAAGAAGTTTTAAGAAATAATTATGCCAGATATATAAGGGGCCTCTAGTTTATAAGGGGCTCATTTGTCACTATAAACTTGTACCATACAAACAACAGAAAGGCCACCTTAGAGAAACAAAAGTGGAAGTTTAATTATTCAGAGTTGCTCGTTTTTTCTTCAATCATCGCTCAACTGAGCCCATAACTTGTGAAACATCAGATGCCTTCGTGATACCCTCTCAAGTGTATGCTACGTGCAAGTCATTTAAACATAGACATTTTATTTCCCACTGCAAGTCACGTTTGCGAGGTAGCTAGAAAGGTGGTAGTGAATCAAACGGGTTCATGAACCCATGTGTGGAGAGACTTGATCGCTATCCTCTTGTATACATAGTGGGCTTTCTCTTGGTAAGCCGGTTTCCTCACACGTAACACTACATTCAATAAAACGTAACACTACATTTCTCTTGGTACCAAACATCACATTGCAGGATCAATTCTGAAACAGCCCTGAGACTCGAGTTGCCCCAGACAAATACATTATAATACGATTAATTAATATTACAGTGTATTTATCTATAGCGAATAATTCATTGTTCAAAGCAGCTAATACCCATTAAAATGATACAATCACTGATGCAGAACAAAATAACTACCCACCTGAATGTTGTGGTCAAAGATATGTTGCCCTATTTCTAATGTTAGTGCTTGAAGGGGACTCGCCTGCTGCCAACCAGCTGGGTGATATCTCGAGAGACAGACGGAGGTTGCGGCAGTAATTTTGACTGTGCACAACAACTCACTCTGAGGGAAGTGTCCCATTCCTCAAATACCACGTCTTCAGGGGAATTTATCGATACAATGGAAATCCTGGGTCGGGGAACGTAGATAATGGTTAAAACAAGCCAGCACGTTCTCCTTTCACTATTTTCTGACCGTGAAAATAGGCTCAACAAATGCTGTAACTCCACGAGATAAATCTCACCCAAGGTCACTCATTCCATATAATTTATCGCTGCATTTCAAACGTCGTAGGAATTTTAATTACTAATGCAATGTATATTTAGTCGATTAGGAAATAATTTCTTCTTTACCCAACACACATTGCAGATTTTTGTTTAAACAGCTACAAATGGACATGCTAAAATTGCAAGATGCACTACATTATTTCTGTTGCGTACCAAAGCTCCTTTACTTCAAGGTAAACACTTCATTTCATATATTGCCAAACATCAGTGGAATAAATAAAACAGCAGAATCCAAAATGTGAAATCTATGGTGGGTGCAGTGGTATCAACTAAATCCACACTATATGTATAAGCTCCCAAGTGATCCTAAAAGGATA
The DNA here is from genome assembly GCA_036362915.1 of Geotria australis. Taxonomy (NCBI): domain Eukaryota; kingdom Metazoa; phylum Chordata; class Hyperoartia; order Petromyzontiformes; family Geotriidae; genus Geotria; species Geotria australis. The sequence continues at coordinate 21,324,909 of JAZEWU010000002.1, forward strand.
TATATACTGAAATGTGATCTACATAATTTCTGTGAAACCTCAAAACAAATCCAATTAACATTGTTTTACTGTTTAGTCTAACACGATACATTAATAAATTTTTAGAACAGGGATGTAACAATAATAATTATAAAAATGTACAATGCTGTGGCAGGCCATTGCAGGATGAAGGCCTCTTAATGCCAGTCAGTGCAGGCGTGGTATTGGTTGGGAAGGGGAGGTGCTCATGCCTAGTTCAGATATGTGCGCGTTATAAATGTAAAATTATTATTATTATATGGCTCTACACTCATATTAACTATGGCTGGGAATCAACGCCTGGTCACCAGATTCCGAGTGCAGTGTTATCTACTGCACCACAAAATCATATTTCGCACGTAAATTTTCACAATTACACTGCAGTATTTCACACAATCGGTTTTTTTTTCAGAATAACAACAAATTGTTTCTTTGCAACAAATAATGCTCTATTGGAAATCAATATCAACAATTTAAGCAATAATGGACATGAAGAGCAAAGTGGTCAGACTGTGGTTAGCTCGCTATGCTATGAACCTGGTGGACCGAATGTTAACATGAGTAGCGAGTGATTCCTGTACCAGATTTGGCCGCCTGTTCCCCTCTTCACTAAACCACACTCACTAGCAGGGTAAAGTATGGTAAAATACCTGCCATAGAGCAGAAAGGCCTTTATCAAGCAGTGGATAGACAACTGTCTGTAAATTGTATTCGGAATTATTTCTATGTATTACAGGACAAACATTCCAAACAATACCTAAGAAACATGAAACTGCAACATGTTTTTTATAACAGGCAGGAGATTCATATCACTGTTGTTTAAAGACATGTTTGGTTTAAAGTTTTTTATGGCTGCCTTAAGCCAGTACAATTACATTTAATCACATCTCGTGAACATTCTCTATTGCCTCTACCTGAATATGCTATTCAACATCCTTTCTAATGTTTTTATTTTATTTCAGACATGTTAAAAAATAAGTACAGTTCACCTTATTTTTCTTAACCTTGTTTTTTTAGATGAATTTATTGTCAGATTTAGTTTTGTTTACGTAAAAACAAATCATTCCTAACACTGCCTTCAAAACATATATAATATGACATTTTAGGCAATGACCCTTTTTCATGGCAGAATAAACTGTCAACACAGCATTATCAAATAATTGGTTTAAACTTAGTCTCGATTTGTTAATATTCTAACTATAAAAATACGTAGATCATTAGATGTTTATGATTACAGCAAGCTCTGGAAGCGGGATTGCTGCGATAGAACAAACGTACAAACTAACCAATATAAAGAATACATAATCCATATACGTAAAACGTCTTTATGTAACCCAGGTCACCCTCGGCACATTTCACATGTCTCAAAGGGTTAATTTTCATCTCCTGGTTAAACAAGGAATAGTGACCGAATGTTACAAAACAAAGCCAAATCACAGGCACTGCCGTGAGTTGACCTATGAATGAGCATGAGAAGAGCAGTAGAGTGTTAGTTATTTAAAAATTCCAGTTAGGCATGTCGCGAGTCATTTTATATTCATGAATGCAAGGGCCTTTTTAAAAAGTAATGTGCATACGTAGTATCTTGGTGAAATATCTGCCTTGGCTGCTTGATAAGAATAAGTGACTTGGTCAGCTCTGTCTTCCTGATGAGGTCACAGGCCCACACTTACTCAGCCTTCCTACAAAAGCCTATGAAAAAAAAGATTTTTCTACGCGTCCTGTTCGAGATACGACCATATGAAACTGCATTCGGTTTTTTTTATGAACATGTAAAATGTACATGAAGAATGTTAGTAATGACACGTGTGGAAATATAATGGACTGGAATGCATGTTTGGTAAATACTGTTTATTAGGATTATTTGCCGTTTGGAGCTTGTTTGATAAACCAGAAATAATGCAATAGATATTGACAATAGAATACGGGTAGCATACACAAACCATAGCAACAACAAAATTACATTTATATTGGCATGGCTATCCTTTGGTCTTATATGATCAATACTGTTCAGTGTTAAAGCCAATGAAAAACTGTTGCAATAGCGATGTATTTTGTGCATAGAGTGATCTTTCGCATCTATTTTAAATAATCATGCACAATATAAAATAGTTAAACCAAATCGTGTTTAAATCAATGAATGATCCAATTGTGTTTTGTTTTACATACAGTACCTTTAAATAATGCTGCAGAATGTAGCACCGCATTCTGAAATCATAGATGCGTTTCAATAGCTGGCAACTATTGTAACCGACCTCAACATAATTTCCATGTTTGTATTTTTCCCGCTGTATCAATCCTCACATTGTAAAAAACAGTGCATTGAAATCTCGTTTTGGGCTTTTCCAAACAAATGTATACGTGCATGGGCTTAATCTAGCATGACTTGCCTTCCTAAAATACTTCATAGCCTTAAAAGCTTCCAAATGTACTCATTTGTTATCCATTCATCCCACATACCTCCTCTCTGCAACCTCATGCCTCCAACCTCCCCACACACACACACACGTATCTATCTGTACATCTACCTTGTGCTCTGGAAAGGTGCACAAGCTTCCTTGCGTGCATTGCCATTCATCATTGTCGGAGGTTCACCACATTATGGATGGCTAGTTAGTTGCGTGTTCAGCTTCTGGTCTACATTGTTCCTTAAAAAAAGCATAGAGGCCCAATGAATGATTGCTCTCCCAAAAACACTTTTGAAATCAAACATTTCTTTTCTTTTGACTACTGAACTTGAAACCAGAGTAAAAATCATGAAAGCCATCTTCAAGTTTTTAATGGTTCCTATTACCATTCGCTGACCGGATGGTCGAAAGACAGATTTGCACGTTAAGCACAAATTACTGTGCCAATTTAAATCCTCTGAGCGGCTAAACTGACGTGCATTTGTGCAACTGCTGGGACCTTGTCCACGACACAGTCTGTTGCTAAAGCAGGGGTTAAGCATAAAAACCCCAATGGCTCACTTGGTCTTATTGTATTTTTTCTGATTGTACAACATTTCAATCGGTGCCTGGCTCTTGGTGAAAGCTGAATGCCAAAGCATAGCTGAGTTTGATAGTGATTCATAGGCCTCGCTGTAGCACTGCAAACTGGGGAGATAATTGGTGCAGTGTAAAGATACTGAGCCATCATGATGCACCCAGCTATAGAACAACGAGGTGTCCACAGCAAATAGCAAAACATATTAGGAGGGCTGGAACCCGTGTAAGATGTGAGATTGTGGCATGAGGGTGGGCTGTAGGGGATGGTGCTTGTTTTGGGGTGTTGCCATTCTACAGGCCGCTTGACTCCACTTTTTGGAAGCTGTTTTCGTGCTGCAAGCTACATTACCCATGTGCGAAATGAAGTGGCTCCACATAGCCAACAAGCTGGCTGGTGATTAAAATATTCTCTAATTTAAACATTATGACTAATTTAAAAATAGTAAATGGTAGCGGATGGCAATAGCTGAGCTGACACCATTTATGAGGACAGCTGCTTCGAACCAAGCATAGGCTCCTCAGCATCTGTGTCACACATGATTATATATACTAGCAGAGTGCCTACCCTGCGGGCGATCTTGTTTCAAGCATGCAACCCGTTCTTCTGACATCTCTAGTTGATGACGTTTTATGTTGACATTACTACTTTCACCTGGATTTCTTCCTGATGTTATTTTGGAAATTACGCTGGCCCTGTGAAGTATCATAAGTGTAATCAATAAGTGGGAAGTAGAGCTGAAAATTACATAAAAGCCGTGGTGTTGTGAAGATAAAATGTGTGCCTATGAAGAATCCCAACCCTGTACCCTCAGTGTGGATATACAGATATAACAACAACAACCGCCTTTCGCCACTAAGTGGCGGTGACGTCACCACGTCGCCTGTGCCAGGCCATATGCACCTTGAGGCCACGTGAAGTGTCGAAGGCTCGTCGACAGGAGGTCACGGGACAGACCCATGTGTCACGGGCTGCCTGACTGAGATGACTGGCAGATAATAATAATAAAAGATGCAACACCTGAGCTCCCTACTGTGCCAACATGCTGTGCTTGGCCGCTCGGCACTCGGCTCGCTGTTGTGAGCGTCGCTCCTCCGCCCTCCGTTGTTGCTGGAGGGCGACTGCCTCCAACTTCCCAGTAGCGTCCTTCACGAGCCTCCTCCACAGAGGTCGATCTTGGCACCGCTGGTACCAGTTATCAGCAAGTCCACCCAGCTCCAGGTCCTCCTGTGCCGCATCGGTCCATCTCTTGTCTAGGCCGTGCCGCGCCCGTTTAGCCCCCTCTATCCGGCCAAACAGCAGTTGCTTGGGCATGCGTTGGCTGGTACAAACACTTTCTCCATTACATACAGATGGGTTTTCTCGAGAAACACCAATATATTTACCACGCACAAATATGTTTTTTAAACGCAATTATAAATGGGAACTCTCTCAATGTCTTGATGCCCAGTGGAGATTTCCTGTTGATGCACAACTTGGTGAGACCAAGTATTGATACCATGTAAGAGAGTGAAGGAGACCTCCTCTTAGCATTGACATTTTGATGTAGTCATAGCCTACAACGGAATAACGGGAATTACATTTCTCTCGCAATGCATCCCGAATTGGGATTAGCATTGAAGGCTATCAGAATTGAAGGAGGACGATAAGAATAACTCCTTTTAGCGTTTGTAGGATTTAGAGATAAAGTCTATAGCCGATATTTGTTAAAAAAAAACCACCCGAGTTACAGAACGATAAGACATGTGGTACACAGAACAACACTGAGATGGCATATGCACGTGTTTGTTTAAACACCTTCTCCTGGAAGGCATTTACGAGATGCGTTTTGCAAATCCTTTTGGGGGTGGCACAGTGGCGCGGTGAGTAACGTTGCCCCCTCACAGCAAGAAGGTCACGGGTTCGAATCCCAGCTCAGGAGCCTTTCTGTGTGGAGTTTGCATGTTCTCCCCGTGTCCGCGTGGGTTTTTGCCAGGCACTCCGGTTCCCTCCCACAGTCCAAAGACATACTGCTGCATAGATTAATTGGCATGTGGACTAAATTGCCCCGGTGCCCTGTTATGGACTGGCGTCCCTTACCGGGTACAGCCCTACCTTGTGCCCTGTGTCTGCCGGGATAGGCTCCAGCTCACCGCGATTCTGTACAGGATTAAGCGGTTTCTGACAATGGATGGATGGATGCAAATCCTTTTGGTGATGATGGGATTAAGACATGTGTCTGCAAAATCAAAACTCACAGCAAGGGAAACCAATACGTTTAAGAAGATAGAAATGTTGTAAGTCGTTGCTAATAACATGCTCCAGTGAATTATGTGACCACACATGCTAGTTGCAAGCTTACCCCTTTTGGAAACTTGGGATAATTTTAAACGTTGTGGATTATTTATTTTAATCACAGAAATCCGGGAGACCCTCAGAGTGGAGTCGCTGCTTCTTCGGATTGAGAGGAGCCAGTTGAGGTGGTTCGGGCATCTGGTAAGGATGCCCCCTGGAAGGCTCCCCCGAGAAGTCTACCAGGCACGGCCCACTGAGCGGAGACCTAGAGGCCGACCCAGGACACGCTGGAGGGATTATATCTTTCGGCTGGCCTGGGAACGCCTGGGAATCCCCCAGGAAGAACTGGAATCTGTTGCTGAGGAAAATGATGTCTGGTCAACTCTCCTTGGACTGCTGCCACCGCGACCCCCACCAGGACAAGCGGTTTAGAAAATGGATGGATGGATACTAACACAATGGTTGTGTGTAGGATATACAGAACTTGCACAGCCATTGCTATTTTTGGTGCTACCAACCACTGTATACCCATTGTGGTTTAGGCTGGAGGAAGGATCGCTTGTGTCCATCTCACAAGAAATAATCAATGTCCATTAAATGCTCACAGCCTCTTGTTTTAAAAATTCCTGAACTTTAAAAAAAATGCAATAATGGAATTAACAATATCACTGCATTAACATACCAGGCTTGAAGGCAACGACAAAAAGAGAGAGATAGCTTGTGCCTGGAAAACATAGCGTGGTGCATTATGCATGAAATCTTTATTTACCGAGCAGCATCACTTAACCTAATGTGGGGAGAGGGAGAATTTACAAATGAACCTTTTATGCAGTGCCGAAAAGGAGACTTGGAGATAAAAACAGCACAGCAAGCAGCGTTGCTGACTGCAGCCGGTTTTTTGTTATGAGCAGCCAATATTGCACACGCGGCCGCATGAGTGCACCGAGTCTGCAGCCAGACATCAGGCCATTACAGGGGCACAAGGCTGGCAATTAGGCCGGACCAGCTATGCTCATTGGAGAATAAAATCTAACCGGGGTCTGAAGGCATATGTAGAATTATCACAAGCAATTTCATTGAGGCCAGGGTAGAAAAAAAAATAGATTATCTTTCTAAGAGTTGCATGTAATCCTTCCCATTGCATGGATTGCTATTATAAAAAAGAAATTGGCACGATCGATAGAAGATAATAGAAAGACACGTGTGTCATAAAAATAGTATTCTTGGAAATCAAACGGTTACTCCATCCATCCATCCATTTTCTAAACCGCTTGTCCTGGTGAGGGTCGCGGTGACAGCAGTCCAAGGAGAGTGGACCAGACATCCCTTTCCTCAGCAACAGACTCCAGCTATTCCAACGGTTACTGATTTTGTAAATAAATGATGACTTAGTCCATAACCAAATACAATATTTTTGTTTTATATATATTACCATTGTGAGTATGCTATAATTCAAGCAATTCATATCGATGGACACGTAATACATTTTGATGGATTTTGTGAAACAGATGTAGATACAACATCTGAACAGTGACGTGTCATCCTTCCATGCATACCCTGATGGCTGATCAGTATTAGTATTAGTTGACTGATCACTGAAAATAGAAAGTCATCATTAGGTTAAGATAATTTAGTAGCAAATGTATATTTCAGAAAACGTGATCTTTGAACAGCACAAATCCACAATTTAATAAACATGGTTTTGGGAAAAAAATCACACGCACTATATTTTAAAAGTTTACTTTTAAAGGGCATACATTTAAAATGTTCAATATTTGGATGGAAATTGAAAATTAGAAGCAAAATAAGGGACACACTGAATGACTGAGTGCAAATAGGAGATGGAGTCATACAATGGAGCATAATGGGAGACAAAGATGTATTGTAGCAACTACACACTACCCCGAGGTGGACACATCAGCAATGAGATTTCTTGATTGAACAGTTGATCGAGAATAGATGAGCAGGGTGATGGAACGAGGAAGGGACAGGGTGTTTCGATATCACAGAGCATTTTGTTTACTTATTAACACGGACCTAAATATTAATGGGCTTCTGAAGCATAATGGTATAATGGGATTCTAAAAGGGACCCTGTCCAAAAGCAGTGATCTGCGTGGATCACTAACTTCTATACTGGTGGTAATTAAACACAAATAGGTTCGGAAGTAATTTTCTCCCAGCCATCGAAAGGTTTGCATTTAATTGGCTCGCAATTTGGCCATATGAGTCTGAATATTTTTCATGTGACTAACTACATTAATATCAATTGCTGATTAATGCGTTTACTATAAAGGTCCGACCAACTGGAAATTTCAGGAATTAAGGAGCTTATTCTCTTCACATTTCAACAAACCATAATTTTAATAATAAAGTGCAATAAAGCTATAGGGTGCAAGCAAGCTCATACGAGTATACACACATGCCTTTTCAGAGTTCAAAACATTTAGGCAGAACAACAGGAAACTGGTATCATGAGATGAGTTCCTCATTTTTTTCAAACATCCAGCTTCAAACACCGATTCCTCTTGCATTACGCCTCGAGGTGGCAGAGCAGTGGGGAGTGGTTTGCACAATGCACGCTGAAACCAGTAACCTGAGTTTAATTCCATGCCACGGTTACACCAGCAGCGACTGATGTCTAAACTGGTTCTGGCCCCCCACTTCACATACTCGATCTAGCTATTATGGTGAAGTATGGTCAAAAACAGACCCCATGAATTACATTGAGTGGCCTTCACTAAGTTGTATATGGAAAAAATGGCTGTACTATATACTGTAAATTTATACTTATAATGGAAAATCATGTTACACGTTTCATCTTTGCACAAGTTTAAACATACTAGAATCTTACGTGGTTTTCAAAAACAATCTATTTGCCTTTATATTAATAATAATAGTATAATAATAATAATATAATTTTATATATTAAAGTGAAGATGTTGTCAAATATATGCATTTAAGAAAAATCGTCTATATTTTTGATGTGACAGTCCCTATTGACAAACGGACAAGACCCATGTGTGACCTGGGGAAAAAATGTGAACATAACAAATCATTAATATTTATCTTTGCAAGACTATATTGTTATGAAAGCTGTCACTTTTCCTTCAATGAATTGTCTTACATCTCTCCTGGTGAGGCATTCGCCTTCTGACTGTCAGAACGTCTGTCAAAACATCCCATTCGACGAGCCTAGACAAATAGGGGTTTAAAAAAACATTTTGCTAAAATGTGATTCTGCATTAGAATAATGCCATAGAATGCATGTGTAGATTCAACCCCACCACATGTTTTAAAGTTTTCTGTACGACCTTTTTTTTAGAATTCCCCCTTGGATAAAAAACATGACAACATAAGAGAGCTTAAAGCAAACAATATTTACGATGGAACAGCAGAGCTGAATCAGAGGCAACACTGTTTCCTCCAAACATATGGTGCAACAACGATGTCAATCCTTGCTCTGACACTTGGCTCTTTGTGGTTGGCGATTACAAGGCATTGCTCCGCTTCAAAGGTAACATTATGGTAAACTGAATTATCCAGTCTTCATAAATATATTGCAGATCCTCTTTAAAAAAACGAGTTTTCTACATTATGAAATCATCATCTCATCATCAGTCACGATCGATCCACTGCTAGGTGAAAGCCACCCCAGGCCATCGCCATCTTCCACGATCCTGCAATACAAACATCCACCTAGTAGCTGCTCACGAGATGATTACTCACTATCCCATCAACTGATAGCCTGTCAGATGCGTTTCATCTCTCGGTGCCACACCATCATTTACAATTAAAAAAAATACCTGCTGTAAAACGTTACAGTCTTAAACATATTAATGCGTTCTTTACATAACGAACACACTTTATTTATTTGAAAATCGAGAAACGTTTTTTAAATGCTAAATATATAACCCTGGAAGTTTCGGGCTGGTATTCAGTTCAACTATTTGTGCTCTTGATTGCAAGTGCACAATTTTCAACATGCAGCGCATTAACTTGCGCCAAATGTTTAAATCTTTAGGGACGGGCTACTCCCTGGCAGATGCTACTTTCTCATGACCTGCATGTAAGGCAGGTAACAAACATGAAACATTTGGCTGCTGATCAATGAACTACAAGTGTCTGCGCATCGTGTCGGTTACACAGAACTTGTTAAATTGTTGTTGGTATCCTCTCTTAAATAACTTCTCCTTTTGATTTATATCAAAGACAAACACAACAGCTTTTCAGATGTGCTTGCAGTAAGAACATCAACACACAACTCAAGTAAACATTCAATTCCAATATGCGGGGAGTCTGAGGAGGATTCAAGGAATTACAAAACGCAGAGCTTTACCATCCACATATCCTCCAGTGCACTCACACACGTGGTGTTCATCTGGTCTTGCTGATATTTTGGTTAACTGCGGAGCCAACCTGTTGTTTCTTACATGGTCGACGGCCGTAAGCATAAGAGTTAGAGGGGTGAAACAGGTTGAGCCCGGTTACATTGCTTGCTCTACTGCTGGCCCACCGGACCACCCACTGGGTAGTGCAACTGTGTTTTGTTTGATTCCGTTGACCAAAAGGTAACTGAGTTTGATTCCGTTGACCAAAAGGTAATTGAGACTGTCTCGGTTCAATACTGAGTTTATTTAATACCGAATAATAAAATCCATCCATCCATCCATTTTCTAAACCGCTTGTCCTAGTGAGGGTCACGGTGGCAGCAGTCCAAGGAGAGTGGACCAGACATCCCTTTCCTCAGCAACAGATTCCATCTCTTCCTGGGGGATTCCCAGGCGTTCCCAGGCCAGCCGAAGGATATAATCCCTCCAGCGTGTCCTGGGTCAGCCTCTAGGTCTCCGCCTAGTGGGCCGTGCCTGGTAGACCTCCCGTGGGAGTCTTCCGGGGGGCATCCTTACCAGATGCTGTCAGTCACTATATCAAGTTAATATAAATAATCTGGTAGGACCAGCAGACTCCATTGCATCAGTTCAATATCGTACACATCAAACACACAGATAACCCTTCGTCTATAGCTTGTGTCAAATTTATTTTGCACGTATCGCCAGCATGATGACAACGTATTTAATTCAGCATCGCCAAGACAAGGAAACCTGCATTGGCTCACTGGTGGTATTTTAAATGCAATTTCCTACAATATGTTTTGACCACTAGGCATTGAAATGGCAAAGCTGCCACATGTAATTGTGCAAGAGCAAAGAGCAAGGCATGTGTAGCTGTAAAACACCACGACCACAATTTCATCCTTTCACCCGCAGTGTTATTTTCAGTTCATTACTGCTGACTGCACACAATGATTGTAAAAAATGAACCGATACAATTTTCACAATGATTTTTTACGTGGATTTGGGACTCTGAGTCGTTTTATGTTATAGCAATGTCACAAACGAGCATTAAAATGCCTTCCTCTGTTCGTATGAATAACTGTTGAAGGAGTTGAATGCATTTACCAAAAGCGAAAGTCGCTGAGATTGTATGTGTCCCTGGCCGGAACAGAATTATTCCACCACATCTGATGTAAATTGACAAAATTAATGGCTGGCTCAGCAACCCTGAAATAAATGCAATCATGGGCAGTGGCCACCGTCTAGAGGAAACATGCTTTTATTCTTGGCCACTTTGTGTTTATATTTTCCTCTCAATGTCCATTATTCTATACTTTGATCTTAAAACGCTGGTTAGAAAATCCTAAAAAGAATCTACCGGGCCTGCATGTTACATTTTTAAAGCAATAAGTTGACATAAAAAATATCCAACCCATGCAAGCCAGCATGACCCACCGAACCTTGTGATTTCCACAGAAAATAACATTTTCTTATACTATACATCATAACGCGACGTAATAATATATAATAGCATTGTCTTTTGATGGTTTAGAAGCCTGTAGATTGTATGGTGGTGAGGAGCTACTTACTCTGGTAACCTAAAACAAATAAAAACAGTCAACATGGCTCCAGTCACATGCGCTGATCTTAAAGAGAACAGAGGTTTGTGCTAGTGTTTTTATAATTACCGTTATACTTTACTTTACGAGCAAGGCGTACTAATTGGAAGCAAGATTACGTTTAGCAAAACGCTGCCATGTGCTCGCATATATTAGGGCCTGGCAATACAGTTTCCCCACATGCAACCGAATTAGATGGTTCCATAAATCAGGTGTGATGTTCCGCTTTTATTTTTAGAATGACATAAAGCGATTGTATACTCTGCGTTATTTATGACATGTATTGCCGAAATGATTAAAAGAACGAAAAAAACAAGAAAGCCAACAAACCCCATTTGTAATCTAGTCCCTGGAGTTACCTGGAAATGCAACATAATTTCTATTCCATTCCAATTGCAATCAAATATTTAGCTGTTAAAAGTGCCCCATACCGATTCAAGTAGAAACCTCACTGTTATTGATAACACACGGTAAGCCTAATGGGAACCTTGATTTTCTGTAAGAAAAGACATTCTTCCTTTTTAACATATCCTTTACTGACAATATTTAAATATGTTTTAATTTAGGCTAAACTCTTTAATGTGAAACGGGCAAAAATGTATTCAGCCCTTTGACAATCCACTGCTGGATAATGGCTACACATTGCCGTGCTGGTTTTGAGGAATATTCCATCAAATTTCACCACTCGGTAAGAGTTTTTGAAGGTGGGTAAAGACGTGGGCGCACAGAAATACAATACAATGAATTTTGCAGCACGCTAATCTGATATCAACCATGTAGCGGCACAGCAGCAGCCTACAGCACCTGTCGTGCATGGTGACCACTCAGTCAAGCACTAACGAGCCTCAACTCTGCTTAGCTTATATACCCAGTGAGCTTGCAAGCTCTGGAAGCGGGATTTGGTGATACAACAAACGTACAAATTAACCAACACAAACAATACATAAAATCAGAAGGAATACAACGAACTTTCAGCATTAAACTGTTCAGGGATAAAACATTACCCATAATCATTCCAAGGATCATTCCAGGTGAACTGGTCTGAGGCAGATTGGTAAGTCACACTTCAGGCCATCTTAGGGGACGCTGGCAGAATGTTGCCGCTCTTAAGATTGCCAGTTTCACAACCTTTAGTATATTCAAAGTAGCCTTAATCATTTATTTTCTGTTGCTTCGGTTTTTATTGTTTTGTCTTTCGTTGTTGACATGCCGTCCTCTTCGCGGCCCTTGTGCAGCGCTTTGTGACCCTCGGGTGAAAGGCGCTATATAAATTGAATTATTATTATTATTATTAACAATCCTGAAAATGACATTTTCATTATGCTTTGGCAAATACATTTTGAATGGAAAACAGAAGCAAAATCTGCCTGTTTTGTTGTTCCTGATTTGGTGACATTCGTCTATTTGGGGGAAAACACTTTTTGTGACTAATTGCCTAAACAGTACTGCAGTATCCAAACTGTTGCACAACATACAACTCCGACTATCACGTCTTCCATTGCAAATGCTCTTGGCAGTGTTAACATAATATTTTTCATCATTATAATTTATATTGCCTCAACTTTGTTTTTATCAAACTCAGAATTTTACTCTGAGAGAGCTTTAACCCAAAGGAAATTATTGCTTTCAACTAAGCACAAACTAAAATGTACCCTTAAGTTTCCCTATGTAACTAATATGAAAAGAATAACCTCTAGGTGTATATTGTAAAATTATTGGAGTCAAGATAAGACGTTATGGGGGGGGGGACGAAACTAAAATTAGTGTGCATGTTCGTAGACTACTCATATTACAATTGAAAGGCAGCTATACGAATAAAAGTATTACTTTAAAAGACCCAAAGGCATCTCTGGTGAGCAGTATGCACCTTGCAGTCACATTCTCCCAACTCCAATATAAAGCACATTTCACCAATACCTTTAAACATTTAAAAAAATCTACAATGTCACTACTGCGCATGCTTGCGTGGCTTGTGCTGGATATTCCTCTGATACATTTTCAGGATGCACAGTGTGTTGTTTGGCATGTTGCCTGACTTTTCGCTCCACACGCTGAGAGCAGTAAAATCCACTGCTGAATGAATTCAGTTCCTGAAGAAGCTGCCAGAAATGTCACACATCATGCAGAACAATACGCAGTGCAATCCAAAAAACAAAGCAGAGCCAATATCGCTTATATTTTTAGGCCACATTTATTTATATTCCCCTCTTCTTCTTCTTTGCGATTCTTCGAAGCGCGATGTTAAATTACAGTTTCCCATTTTCTTACACAGCCCCTTGCATTTTCATTGAACTCCGC